>CM044548.2:3792465-3954965 GCA_024416835.2 Perccottus glenii | reverse complement strand
TCTTTTTGTTACATACATTAAGCTATTTACCAGTGTTACAGAACATCACTGGAGGCAATGTAGGTTAAGGACACAAGGACACACCGACAGTATGTGGGGGAGAGCGGGATGTTCTGATGTTTTGGGATGTTTCGAGCGGGGAACGAACCGCCCACCCGCCGGTCGAAGGATGGCCGCTCTACCCACTGAGCTACTGCCGCCTTGTCTGAGTGCATACCAGCAATTGTAATAAAGATTGCATGGAAGTGCAAAACTAATTTATATAGTGAGAAAGCAGAAAATTGGGCTGGTTAAAAATATGGAAAGGAGCAGAAAATGCATGTTTTTCCTTTTTAATGACTGTTTGTTCATCACTAGATTGTTTAAAAGAGTATTTGGAGAAGAACGAATCATTGCATACAGTGTAGAGAAGTCAGAACAGATTTGTTCACTACTCCCCACTGACTTCCATTCAAAGACTTTCCAACTTAGCCTTTTTTGTTTTTACTTCTACCTTCTCTCTTTTCCATTTCAATCTACCATTGATAAAAAAAAAATTGTTACTTGTAATTTTGCTCCACTACTAAATAATTTCAAATATGTTTGGCAAGTTTATTTTCTTTTTTATTTGCACTTTTCAATTAATACTTTTAATTTCAGAATAATTGGCTGAAGAAAACTCAAACTGTGGTGCAGCCAAATGTCAATTTCAAAGTTTATATCTTAAGTTTACCTTAAAAAAAGGTAATGCCCAAACATTTTGTATTGAGTTTGAAGTTAAATGAATATTGTATGTCTTCTGTTGGTGGAGTTTCTTTTGCATATGTTTCTGGTTAGTGTGTTTTTTACAGTCAGGATGGTTGTTAGTGAGAATTACATTAGCTCCTCCCTTCTTCTCTAAAAGATGCCAGCCTTATGCTGTATGCATATGCCAGAAATAAGAGTTAAATGTAACTTGCCAACAGAAGCCCATAAAGGTGCACTGGAGGTTATGGGTAAAAGAAAAGTACACATTTAACGTTGCACAGAAAGAGCCTGATTAGTTGTCACATGGTTCACTAGATCTGTTTTTGTCTTAATGCATAAGGGTTGCTCCTAAAAGGGTTGAGTCAGATATTGAACTAAATAAGATGAAAATGTCCAAACCATCTTGTTTATGGAGACTATGATGACAGAAAGTATCCTATGTCTCCTATGTATTTAATATATAACAACAAATAAAGAGCACATTTTGCAATCATCCTCAACTAAAATACAAATATGTTGGTCATAGTTTGTGTGTAGTTTTTTTTTTTTTTATATAGACTCATTAATAAATGTACGTATTTAAAAAAAAATAAGAGCACAATTATGGCCTCTTCTGTCCCCCAGTTAGAGGCACTGGCAAAAATCTGTAACCCCATACTGAAAGCTGCTCCTAAGCTTTTCCTCTGTATTCTGCTGAGCTGTCAAGTGCATTATTCGCACCCATCATACTTAGCAGCAACACAGATGACAGCTTCTGTGGGGAACTGCTCACCCTTTTCCACCCTTGTGACCCTGCAGAACTGTAAAAGACCTGCACTGATTGTTACAGTTTGACCAGGACCAATCGCTGTACCCAGTTTGAGAGATACTGTGGGGAATGCCGTGTAAATAACATCATGACTGCTTCCTCTTTTGTTGTACTGATGGGTTTTAGATCTGGCTAACGGTGATGTAGCAGCATGGGTGTGGCAGACATGATGCTAACAGCCATATGGTGGCCTGGAGACAATAGTAGGAGTGAGTGTGAAGCCTGCTGCTGGCACCACCTGGTACATAGACTGACACACAAGGTCAACCCATCATCTCTGTAGACAGAGTGTGTGGTGTTAGATAGAAAGCAATACAGAAATATAGAAAAGACTATGGTTAGCATTGATTAGCTATGTCACACTTGCGTTAATTTTGATGAACAGGGCCGTCTCATCTCGTTCATTGCTTTAAAAGTAAACAGTCCAAAACTCTCTTGTAGTGTTTGTCTTGTTAGATACTCAGTGTTTCTTTTCAATACCCATCAATGCTCCCAGCTCGTCCATCCCAGCAGCAGATGAGATTTCACTTCCTGCACTCCTCTTCTTTGTCTCAGCTCAGGGGAAATATCAGGTATTTTGCTGATCCACAGTGTTGAAAGTGAGCCATGCTCCAATCCAGAGTGGTGATTTTTTTTTGAATGCGGTCATAAACTAAACTAAAAGAATCAGATCATCAGAAATGGTAGCATAATTTATTTTAATATTTTTTTCCAATATTACAGAAAGTTCTGCTACACGTCTATGGCATTTCAAGCTTTGTTTTTTTCTGTTAATGCATCCATAAAACTAAAAATAATGTATATGAAGTAAATTATATATGCACTTTAAATACCTTCTATGTAGATACATTTGTACTAATTGTAATTTATGGAATTTTCGAAGCCTTGTTAATGTTTTTTACAGGCCACATTAGCAGTCAAACCTAACACACACAGACAGTGTTGGTGTTCCTGTCTGCTTCTACAACCTGCCTAAGTATCTCACATATCCCCTTTAATCCCACCCATTACACATCTCAGCATGCGACAAATAGATATAAATATCTAAAGACCTAAAAGGATTATCATTGAGATACTTTCCACAATGGCCATATTCACGATCAAGTATGTTATTTTGCTGAAGGTTGGTAGAGCTCTGTTTCGCTGTAAGGTCACGGTCAATGTCAACACCGATCTGGGACCTTGAGCTGATCAGCTGACTCTGAACCGCCGCAGGCAGATCAGTGACATCCGACTATTACCATCTGCAGCACAATATCAGTTGCAGTGACTCAGCAGCATGTTCTTTGAGTTAATCAGAAGCTGCTTTAGCCATTTTACACACTTATTATGACCGTCTCAACTTATGCTGTCTTTAAATCAGTATGCTGTAATATTAATATGCAACTGTTCCTGAAAAGAAAGTGGCATAGACAAAAAGCTTTGAAATGACTTTGAATTTTAATTAGAAAATCCAATCTCTCCTGCTGGATGAGTCACATTATTGAGTTACACAAGGCGTGTGTTTTCAAAAGGCTGTAGTCATGTGGTTATTACAGTGTACACCAGTGCTAAACCTCATTAATGAAGCTGCTTTATTGGGAATTACAGTTAATAAGAGCAGCCTGAACACTGTGTACATCCTCTGGCACATTACAGATAACATATTTGCACTAAATAGTTGTAGCTCCTGCACTATTGCTCCTGTCTGCTTCTCCTAACTGTCTACTGCAGATAATACATGAACTGTTTATACATAATAGATATTTACAAAATACTGAACTGTCCCTTTAAGCTCTAATACAAATTAGTTTTTTTATGTTAACCGTTTTAATTATTTTCATGGCCCTATTGCACTGTTCATTTCCCAGGAGAGATGTCTTTGCAGGTAATTAGTGCTAAATAAATCCTTCATATTCAGTGTCAATGCATTAACTTGTTTAAATCCAACTTAAGCCTTTTTGAATTCATCTAAAACCTTTTTAAATCCAACTAAAACCTGTTCAAATCCAGCTAAAACCTGTTCAAATCCAATTAAAACCTGTTCAAATCCAACTTAAACCTGTTTAAATCCAACTAAAACCTGTTTAAATCCAACTAAAACCTGTTCAAATCCAACTTAAACCTGTTTAAATCCAACTAAAACCTGTTCAAATCCAACTTAAACATGTTTAAATCCACCTAAAACCTGTTCAAATCCAACTAAAACCTGTTCAAATCCAACTTAAACATGTTTAAATCCTACTAAAACCTGTTCAAATCCAACTTAAACATGTTTAAATCCAACTAAAACCTGTTCAAATCCAACTTAAACATGTTTAAATCCAACTAAAACCTGTTCAAATCCAACTTAAACATGTTTAAATCCAACTAAAACCTGTTCAAATCAACCTAAAATGTCCTTCTTTCATGTTTGAGTTTAATTGTGGTCCACTGTTTAAACAGAGCACCTACCAACCTCTCTGAGCATAACCAAGTGTCATAAATAAGTGAACAGATCTTTATTAAGGACAGACCTGACAGTGCATCTGCAGACGGTTCACTCAGTGCAGGCCATGGAAACACACACATGCCCCGAATAAATCTCCAGAGGGAATGAAAAGAGGTCAGTGGATTGAAGTGACATCAAACATTCATGACATCACAGGAGCTTTTCCTGCTGGCCCGCGTTAGGAGTCACTGCCCCGCTGTGGACTCTCAGGGTTACTGCAACATCAACACCTTCACACACAGAGGGCCCAGGGCAATAAGCAGACACTGGTTTTATTAAGCTGAGTCCTTTCTGTGATATCTCTTCTATCTGAACCCTAATGCATTTTCACCCTTTATCTTTATCTAAGTCTCATATTCTGACGTCTGTGTTGTCTGTGTCTTTTCCCAGGCTGGCCGTGTGGACTCTCATTATCCAAAAGTGTGTGGCCACCAGGGGAATGTCCTGGATATTAAGTGGAATCCATTCTTTGAAAACATCATAGCATCCTGTTCTGAAGATACCTCGGTAAGTGACCCATCCTCATGACACTGTGTCTGGATTTGAGTTTTCTGGTGTGGAAATGAAATGATGCAGACAACCTCTTCTCAATGGGTTCACTTGTGACATTAACACAACTGTCTCTGCAGCAAGAGCTCAAATGAACTTAAGGATTCTATATTTATTGTGATCTAAATGTTTGCCAAGAATATCTGTTGATTTTTTTGGTTGGGGGGAATGCCTGGACTCTTGCTCAATTTTCCAGCTCAAAGTTACTAATTATTGTTTATCTGTGGGGTCTGTAGCATTGACAGATGAAACATTGCATTTAGGAGCAGTGCTGTGACACTCAAGATCTAAACTCCAAACGCTACAGACACCACAGAAAAACAATGAGCTGGAAAACGTAACAAGAGTCCAGGCATTCCCCAAACCATGCTTCCTTGGAAAAGCTGATTTGCGCTCCTTCCAGTAAAAAAAGAAAATCAGTCTTTTGATGTACCAGCCTAATGTCCAACACTGTTGTCTGGGCATGAGCCTAGCAGGCAAACTCTGGGACACACAACTTAGTTATTATAAATATTTTTCTGACCAAAAGGTTTTCACAGCTGGACAATTCCACAGCAGATGGAGTAAAGAGCCCTTCATATTACAATTATGCCCAACATAAGTTATTTGTATATTCTGACAGGGGTTATACATAAGAGACACTTGTACAGAAGTCTAAGAAATAGTCAAGAGCTTTAGGACAGCAGTAAAGATGGAAAATAACTTCCGGTGCAGTTGTTAGAGCCGGGTTGTTAGAATCCGAGAGGGTTAAAAGACAATAAACGTGACAGAATCAGTGGCAAGAAAAAGTATGTGATCTGATCTTCATCTAAGTCAAGGGTATTGACAAACATAATGTGTCTAAAAATTATTACACAAAGAAATGTCTTTCATGTCTTTATTGAGAACAACCAAAAAAACTTAGTTATGGCTTCAAAAAAGCTAATTGGAGTTAGGTTTTAGCACACCTGGAGTCTCGTTAAAATAATACGTTTGGAGGTGTGGTCTACAGCTACTTTGACTGATAAAAAACCCTCATACCTTTGGAGTTTGCTCTGCACAAGAAGAACGCTCTTATGTGAGCCATGCCTCACCAAAAAGAGCTTTCAGAGCAGCTACGATCAAGAATTGTTGCTTTACATAAAGCTGGAAAGGGTTACAAAGTTGACAGCCAAACATTTGTAGGCATCATTGAAACTTGCTAACGTCTCTGTTCATGAGTCTACAATACGTACAACACTGAACAAGCAGGGTATCCACAGCAGGACACAACGAAGGAAGCCACTGCTTACTAAAAAGAACATTACTGCACACCTGAAGTTTGCAAAAGAGCACATTGACAGTCCATAGCTGTATTGGCAAAAGGTTTTGTGGACTGATTAAAATAAGTGAACTATTTGAAAAAAAAAACACCCAGTGCTACATCTGTCATATCATCATGAAAACATCATCCCAACTGTAAAGTCTGGTGAAGGAAACATCATGACTTGGGCCTGCTTTGCTGCATCAGGACCAGCTTCAATCATTGAGGGGAAGATGAATTCCCAAGTATCAGATAATTCTTCAGGATAATGTGAGGATGTCTGTACAACAGCTGAAACTGTGGAGAAGGTGACGCAACAGGACAACGACCCAAAACACAGAATGGCTTCAGAAAAACTAAATCCGTCTTTTGGAGAGGACGGGTCAGAGCCCAGACCTCAACCCAATAGAGATGTTATGGACTGACTGAAGAGGGCCAAACACATGAGACGTCCAAAGAATATGACAGAGCTAAAGCAGTTCTACCAGGAAGAATGAGCTTAAATTCCTCCTCAACAACATGCAGGTGTGATCCACAGCCACAGGAAGCGCCTGGTTGAGGTTATTGCTGCCAAGGGGGGGGTCAACCAGTTATTAATTCTAAGGGTTCAATAACTTTTTCCACTGCCATTTTAAAAGTTGAATGAGTGTGTTCAAAAAAGACATGAAAGATCAAAAGAAATTTGTGTAATTATTTTTAGACACATTAAGTTTGTCAATACTCTTGACTTAGATGAAGATCAGATCACATTTTAAGACAAATTTATTCAGAAAAACATGAAATTCCAAAGGGTTCACATTCTTTTTTTTGCCAATGTATGTGGGGACAGTGTTGAGCCATAAGTTCAGTGTGTGTGCTGAAGTCTTTTTCCACCTGTTACTTGACTCATCTGTGCATACTCTATATCTGTGTCCTGTGTTGTACTTTTACTTGTTGAAGGATAGTCTCTTCTGGTCCAACACAGAGCCTCTAGCCATGGCTGTAATCCAGTCTAATCCTAACGCAATGGGCTACAATGATAGCTTGCTATTTCTGATTACAGGGATCTGTGCTAATGCAGTACTGTTTGATCTGGGGTTTCTAATAATGAGTTACATAAACATGTCGTGGGCTGTATGGTAGGTGCGGGTATGGGAGATCCCAGACGGCGGACTCAGGCGCAGCATGACCGAGGCCGTGCTGGAGCTGTACGGACACAGCAGACGAGTGGGTCTGATCGAGTGGCACCCCACCAGCAGTGGCATCCTCTTCAGCGCCGGTTATGACTATAAGGTGAACCACAGGAACCACAAACAGCCACTGTCCTGTCGAGTAATGGACTAAAATTTTGCCGTCAGAGTTTAAATCAGAATTCTCTTCCTGATTCCTTGTTGAGGCTGCTGTATCTTGAGGTATTTCATCTTAAAAACAGCTGACAACCAACAACAAATAACATTATTATTCAAATTATCCATAGAGTTATTACAGTATAATTATTTTATAGACAACAAATGTGTATACTGTATTTAAAAACCTAAAAACAGCTCCTCTCGGTTAAAGTAGGAAGTGTTTAGTGTGATGTATATTTAAGCACTACATCAGCAATATCACTCTGAAAAGGTCATTTGTTTCTGAAAACTGTGTGTTATTTGTGAACATACTTCTTCCCCTTAGAATTACTAAATGCAATGTCAGACTTTAAACCTCAAAATCTCAAAATTGCTCAGAACACAGATTGATCCTTATCATTTTCGGACAGTTTCAGTCATTAATAGTCCAATGTATTTGAAGCAGAGGTATCCAGACTTTTTTTTTTTGCAAAAAGAAACACATTTGATGAGGGACATTTCCAAGGGCGGAAATTCTCTACAAGTACAGGTTGTAATTGAACTGGTTTAGTTGTATTTGAACAGGTTTTAGATGGATTTGAACAGGTTTTAGTTGGATTTGAACAGGTTTTAGTTGGTTTTGAACAGGTTTAGTTGGATTCAAAAAGGGTTTAGTTGGATTTGAACAGGTTTTAGTTGGATTTGAACAAGTTTTAGATGGATTTGAACAAGTTTTAGATGGATTTGAAGAAGTTTTAGATGGATTTGAACAGGGTTTAGTTGGATTTGAACAGGTTTTAGTTGGTTTTGAATAGGTTTTGGTTGGATTTGAACAAGTTTTAGATGGATTTGAACAGGTTTTAGATGGATTTGAACAAGTTTTAGATGGATTTGAACAGGTTTTAGATGGATTTGAACAGGGTTTAGTCGGATTTGAACAGGTTTTAGTTGGTTTTGAACAGGTTTTAGTTGGATTCAAAAAGGGTTTAGTTGGATTTGAACAGGTTTTAGTTGGATTTGAACAAGTTTTAGATGGATTTGAACAAGTTTTAGATGGATTTGAACAGGGTTTAGTTGGATTTGAACAGGTTTTAGTTGGATTTGAACAGGTTTTAGTTGGATTTGAAAAGGGTTTAGTTGGATTTGAAAAGGGTTTAGTTGGATTTGAACAGGTTTTAGATGGATTTGAACAGGTTTTAGTTGGATTGGAACAGGTTTGCTTAAAATCTCACTTTAGGCTATGATTGGTCCTTGGGCCGGACTTTGAGCATGCCTGATTTAAAGAAACCTTGCCTTTGACTGGGTTCTTCCTGTTTTAGATCCTGATCTGGAACCTGGAGATCGGAGAGCCTGTGAAGATGATTGATTGTCACACTGACGTCATCCTCAGCATGTCCTTCAACACGGACGGCAGCCTCCTGGCCACCAGCTGTAAGGACAAGAAGCTGCGGGTCATTGAGCCTCGCTCCGGCCGAGTCCTTCAGGTCAGACCCAGAAGAGCCAGGTCCTGTACAGTTATACTGGTGACGAGTGCCCTGTGTGGGCCATACTCTGTGTGGACTGTGTATCGACAGGTTTACGCCCTTTAGGCAAATACAGAAATAGCTGCTCTATTTAGCCATAGTCCAGTTTTGCCTGCAGTCCTTAAAAATATTTTTTTAAGCAGCAATAATTCCCCTTTAATATTACAATTGTCTGGAAGTGCTCTACATCTTTCTCAGTTTCTAAATGTCTGATCTTGGTGAGCTTGCATCATGATTACCGTGAAATGATTTGCTGCGTTCCTCATTCACCGAACAAAAGCAATCAGGAGCAGGCTGCAGGAGCACACTGTTCATCAAACTATTACATAAAACATATAAAAAACAATGCTATTGCTGTACAATATTTTCAGATATGATTGTGGTCTTCAAAACAGCTTAGTGTTTCTGATTTTTTTGGAGAAAAGTCTTTGTTTTGTGGCATGTTTTCAAAAGGATGAGACAGTTTTATTTATTTATTTATTATTTATTTATTTTATTTATGGGGACAATGCAGTTAAACATAGTTCCAAATATAAACCCTGCAACTGATGTGTTACATACAGTATAAAGTTAATAGCTAATGCTGATTTACAACTGCTGTCCCTGGTTTGGCTCATCTACATTTTACAATATAATACAATATACATATACACTTTCAAAGTGTATTATACCAGGTCTAAACCAGGTCTATACCTGGACTAAACCAGGTCTATACCTGGACTAAACCAGGTCTATACCTGGACTAAACCAGGTCTAAACCAGGTCTATACCAGGTCTAAACCAGGTCTATACCTGGACTAAACCAGGTCTAAACCAGGACTAAACCAGGTCTATACCTGGACTAAACCAGGACTAAACCAGGTCTATACCTGGACTAAACCAGGTCTATACCTGGACTAAACCAGGTCTAAACCAGGACTAAACCAGGTCTATACCTGGACTAAACCAGGTCTATACCTGGACTAAACCAGGTCTAAACCAGGACTAAACCAGGTCTAAACCAGGTCTAAACCAGGTCTAAACCAGGACTAAACCAGGACTAAACCAGGTCTATACCAGGACTAAACCAGGACTAAACCAGGTCTATACCTGGACTAAACCAGGTCTAAACCAGGACTAAACCAGGTCTATACCTGGACTAAACCAGGTCCAAACCAGGTCTAAACCAGGACTAAACCAGGACTAAAACAGGTCTAAACCAGGTCTAAACCAGGTCTAAACCAGGTCTATACCAGGTCTAAACCAGGTCTATACCTGGACTAAACCAGGACTAAACCAGGACTAAACCAGGTCTAAACCAGGTCTAAACCAGGTCTAAACCAGGTCTATACCTGGACTAAACCAGGACTAAACCAGGACTAAACCAGGTCTAAACCAGGACTAAAACAGGTCTAAACCAGGTCTAAACCAGGTCTAAACCAGGTCTATACCTGGACTAAACCAGGTCTAAACCAGGTCTAAACCAGGACTAAAACAGGTCTAAACCAGATCTAAACCAGGACTAAACCAGGACTAAACCAGGTCTAAACCAGGTCTAAACCAGGTCTAAACCAGGACTAAACCAGAACTTAACCAGGTCTAAACCAGGACTAAACCAGGTCTAAACCAGGTCTAAACCAGAACTAAACCAGGTCTAAACCAGGACTAAACCAGGACTAAACCAGGTCTAAACCAGGACTAAACCAGGACTAAACCAGGTCTATACCAGGTCTAAACCAAAATCAAACCATGACTAAATGAAATCTAAACCAGCTCTAAGCCAAAGCAAAACCAGGTCTAACCCAGGTCTAACAGACACAGTGGCACAGTGATTAGCACACCTGCCTCACAGCAAGAAGGTCCTGGGTTCGATTCCCATCCAGGGCAGGGCCTTTCTGTGTGGAGATGGCATGTTCTCCCTGTGTCTGCGTAGGTTTCCTCTGGGTACTCCGGTTTCCCCTTCCACCAAAAACATGTACAACAGTCCCCCCCAAACACACATGGGGCCAGGACTCCCCTGCAAAAGAGATTTGTAATCTCAGTGGGACTATCCTGGTTAAATAAAGGTTAAATAAAAAAAATAAAATAAAAAAAAATAAAAAAAACAGGTCTAACCCAGGTTTAAACCACTCTTTTTCAAACATGCCAGCAAACAATGCAATTTAAAACAATAATGATTTGAACTGAGCCAAAGCAGATGAGAAAAACTGTACAGTTCTCTCAGCAGATGCCTCTCCAAACAAGCCGTAAACCAGTGCTTTGTTTCCTCTGCAGCAGGCCAACTGTAAGAACCACCGCGTGAACCGAGTGGTGTTCCTGGGCAACATGAAGAGGCTGCTCACCACAGGCTTCTCCCGCTGGAACACTCGGCAGATTGCGCTGTGGGATCAGGTCAGACTTACACCTCCATATGGCTCAGGCCGACAGAGCCAGGAGTGGGAGGAGCTGAGTGTGAGTGTAATCCCCCATCTGTGTGTGGGTCTGGCTCTTCACAGGAAGATTTGTCCATGCCGATCGTGGAGGAGGATATAGACGGACTCTCTGGATTGCTGTTTCCGTTCTACGACGCTGACACACACATGTTGTACCTGGCAGGAAAGGTCAGAGATCACAGGGGCCAAGAGATTCATTTACATATACATACATAAAAAGGTTCATTAACTGGACATAAAAAAATAATAAAGTCTCTGGTGCTGTGTCAATAGACCTAGGGCTGGGCAATAAAAAAAAATTTCAGACAATTTATGATTTGATAGAATTCTTGTCTTGCTACTGACCTAAAAATATAACACAAATGTATTTTATTAATGTATTTAATTTTTAGCCTATATGAAACAACATATATGTATAGCCCTTTTCCACCTACTGTAGTAGGCACTCAAAGCGTTTTAGCCTCTGCAAAGTCTCCACAGACATTACTGGAGCTGCTCAGGAGCTTTAACAATATGGATATTTTTAAATTGTCCAAAATAAGAAATTCAAATTAATCCAATATTCCTCAGCCTTAGTTACACCTGGTTCTAAACGAGGATCAAACCAGATCTAAAACTGGTCTAAACCAGGATTTGCTTATTGCATATCGACTCTTTGCCTAAAAACTGTTGCTGCGCCTCATTTTAGAGTGACGTTGACTCATATAATTACTTTATATAATTTAACCCTTTAGAGTCGACCTCATTAATTAACGTACTGCTCCGACCAAAATGTCTGCGCCCGGACCCACTGTGTTTCACCGAATGATGTGGCAGCACTGACAGTTAGAGGCACAATTAACTTACTGAAGCTTGGTACATACTAAATTTCTTCTTGAGGTGGCAAGAACAAGAACAAAGTTAGTTCTGACCAGGACTTTCTATACTTCACAAAAAACTCACAAAAATTTACCACGCCCACTTCAGATTTCTGACCAATCACACAAAAGAAAGGTTCTCCCCAGACGATGTGTCAAGAACAAACTGCAAGAACTAAAAAACTTTACAGGACCAGTGGAACATTAGTCCATCGTTACCACGGAAACACAAAAGCTGCTGATTATCATTATAAAGCACTTGACCTCAATTCACCAGCTTTAAGTGAAAGATGAATGACCAGCTACAGTAATGCTTGGGCCGAAGATAAAGTTATTTGTTACTATGGAAACAATCAATAAAACCTACCGACCAAAGTGTCTGTGCCTGATATTCTCAGAAGGTAGGCTATTGCTGAAAAAGCCATTATTTTATAATTATATCAATTTAGCCTGTTATGTGAAATAAAAATAATAATTTTTTAAAGAAGAACCTACTTTCAAATAGGGGTGTGCATTGGCCAGCACCGGCGTTACAATAAATATCACAATACACATGCCACGATTCGATCCCGATATATCCCGTTATTTTATTGTAAGATGATATATTCCTTAAAATAAAGAGCAATGAAACTTTTTTTCACTAAATAAGCAACAAACGTATTGCTTGCATAATTCTTTTTCAGAAATACTCAATTCAATTTGAAAAAAAAGTTTTAAAAAATATATATATACGTATATACTGTATATTAATTTTTTTCTATTTTTTTGTAAATTATTGTAATTTGAATTGATACGAGAATTGCACCATGAAATATTGTGCAATTTAACAGAATTTATTTTTTCTTACACCCACTAGTGTAGTGTATGTTTATAGTTATTAGCCTAATATCCAAATTAAAGCTAGTCTGACAGTCTTGCTACAATTACATGCTTAAAAAATAACGTGAGGTATACAACACCATAAGCCCGAACGTTCACTTTATTGTGGCAAAATCTACAGAAGGTGCAAGATGTAGGCCGGGGCTTTTAAGAATCCATAGATAAATCATGTTACTTCTTGCCTGAAAGCCTAAGTCTAAAGGGTCTGATTTGCCTCTGGAAGGGAGACGGCAACATCCGTTACTTTGAGATTACCTCGGAGAAGCCGTACATCCAGTACCTAATGGAGTTCCGGTCACCGGCGCCGCAGAAAGGACTGGGTAAGTCAGTGTTGATCAGCAGAATGTGGCCTTTTCTTTGTGCTGAGAGCTGAAAGAGAGCTGAGATTCACCATTAGCACTATTTAAGGATGAGTGCTTTAAATAAATCTGAGTGGTGCTGCAATCAGAGAGGGGCTTTTAAATGTGGATTTTTCTGAATAGTTATAATAGATTTTTATGTGTGCAATTTAATTTATTTTTTATAGTTTTAAAATATTGAAAAGTTAAACTGTATAAATAAAAATTTGAAATATAATATAATTTATATAACATAATATTTGCTAAACTATATTTGTATTTTTAAAAGCAGTAGGCCATATTGGTAAATGCTTACAGTGGAGATCGAAAGTTTGGACCCCAGGTAAAAAATTTTATTAATGTGCATAAAGACGCCAAGAAAAGATGGAAAAATCTCCAAAAGGCATCAAATGACAGATAACACATCCTTATAATAAGTCAAAAAAGTTAGATTTTATTTCCATCATTTACACTTTCAAAATAACAGAAAACAAAAAAATGGTGTCTGCAAACGTTTGTGCACCCTGCAGAGTTAATACATACACACATAATTATTTTTTTATTTTTTTCCAGAATTACCAAACTGTTATTTCTCCCTCTGTTTTGTCTGCAGGTGTCATGCCAAAGCACGGCTTGGATGTGGCGGCCTGTGAGGTGTTTCGTTTTTACAAACTCGTCACCCTGAAAGGAATCATTGAACCTATTTCGATGATTGTGCCAAGGAGGGTCAGTGCCAACTAAAGGCATCCATCTTCTATAATGAGTTCATTTTTCAGGCTTAACGCACTTTGCGGTATCAGTTCTGTATTAGATTAAAAAATGTAACAGTTGTAGCTTGAGTAAGCTACTAATCACCAAAATACAGTGTTTTTATAGGAATTTAGCCGTTTTAGCAGACAACATTTAGATGGATATTAATAGTCAGCTGTGTGGAATTGTTGGTTTGCAGTCAGACACGTACCAGGAGGACATCTACCCTATGACGGCAGGGACGGAGCCAGCTCTGTCTGCCAGCGAATGGCTCAGCGGCATTGATAGAGGTAAAAACATTAGCAGTTTTAGAAATTATGATATTCTAACACGCGAAGGCTTACTGTATTGGTATTTAAAAAAAGCCACAATGATCCAACACTTCTATTATTGGTATAAATGCAACATGTTATTCATTTGACTTGAATAAAATGTTATGAATAAAAAGATTTGCTTCCACTCCACGTGATGACGTCACACGTGATGTTATCAATAACTGCGCAAGCACTTGGCCTACTGGACTTTCCTATTCCCTTTAACAAGTTAACACACTAAAACCTGTAAATAAAAGGTTTCTAGGCAACTGTCTCCTTGTTTTTCATTTAGTTTATAAAAGAAGCCCAATCCAAAAAAACTGAGAATACATTAGCATAGAAATATGTTGGATCATTGTGGCTTATTTAACTTATGGCCACACATAAGTTAAATAAATTGTAAGTTACTACTACGCGCTTGTACAGTTAGCAGCTTATTGCCCTGATGATTAAAAAAACAAAACAATATTTAATATTAAACACATTGTCAAAACCATCTTGTTTTTACACATCATTTTTTGGGGCTAATGCTAATTCTGCCATTGAAAATGTGTTGCAGTCGGCTTCCCTGAACTCGAGCATATATAAAATAGAAGTTATCATTTTCAGTATTTTAGATGTAAACTATTTCAACCATTGCTTTTTCTGGAATGAACTTGATATGAATGTTCTGGAGGAAAGATCTTTGTGTTGTAGCTGCTTTGCCTGATTACATAATCACAGAAATCTACTGATGGCTTTACTTGTTTTAAATGTTTTAGCACTTCACTGTTTTATTGTTTTGTACCAAGGATTGGAACGCCTCTTATTGTTTGTTGAAACTTGTATTGGTTTTATAAATATGTCTTAAATGTAGTTTTTCTCTCTTGTATTTAGTTTGACAGTTTAATCTCCTATAGCTTATTGTAACAAGAATAATGTGTGGTAAAATTAAGACCTTAAGACGTCATCTAGGCTTTATAATGAAGGACATTAATTAATGAGAATGATCAGCCCACATTAAGAGTTTGTCCAATCACAGTTTGTTTCAGGAAAAAAGAGTGCTCCCATTCGTCGACACTAATGTCAACAACAAAGAACCAAGAAAATAAAACAGGAACAGGGTTATTCTGTTGCAAAATAGTGTTATTTTACAGCAAAGTGGCATAAAAGATTTTTAAAAATAGAGACAAGGGCAGCAAATTAGACAGATAAACGTTGGCAATGCTTCAACGCAATGTTTAACGATACAGTCTAATGGGAAAGTCAGATAAAAGTTTCAGGTCAGCTCTAAATTTTGTTTTAATGTAACAGATTAGTGTTTTGTGGAAAATTTGTCCTGTTTTACCTTTTTTTATTTTTTTATTAAAGAAGCCAAAAAGGTTACTACGCTGCTACTGGGGGAGAGTGGTCAGGCTGAGACAGGGACAGAAAAAAAAACCCGGTAGTGGAGCTTTAACAGTATACTTTTTTAATGTCCAGACCCAGTCTTGATGTCATTAAAAGACGGTTACAACCGACCAAACCAGTTAGTCTTCAAGGCCCCGGTGAAAGAGAAGAAGAGCGTGGTAGTGAATGGAATCGACCTGCTGGAGAACATACCCCCGAGAACAGAGAACGAGGTATCTGCAATTAAGCATATTTCTCATGTCATGTGAATAGAGAAGAGGGTATCGGAAATAACAAAAAACAAAACTGGAGAGTACCATCCAGCCCATGGAATGATTTTAGAGAGTGTGCAAAACTCTGAGACCCAGAATCATACAGCAGGCAGCAATGCGCCTTTTTGCCTTATTATGTTGCTCTCCAAGTACAAGTACAACTGAGAAGAGAGAAAATAAATGAACTGTAGTAGGTCTGAGGAAACAACAGTCTGTCTTTACCTGTAGCTGAGAGATCAGTGATGCAGCAATGACAGTTAGATACGTTATTGTAGCAACATAGCATTAGCATCAAGGCCATATTGTGAGGGTGAGTTTGTAAAAACTCTAAATGACAATGTCTTGATTTATGTGAAGGTCCAGGTTATTTATGAGCTAAACAAATATTGTTTCAAATGTATAATGTGAACTTGCCAACAGACCTATTTTCACTGGATTTCTTCGTAGACATCATGTCCCTGCATAGCTGTTTACATGCTCTAAAAAGGTGGGGAAATTCAGTCTGATGGTCCCAAAACAAGTTAAAATCAAGTTTAAAGGTCTGTACAAGTACAGGTTTTAGTAAGATTTGTACAGGTTTTAGCTGGATTTGAATCTGTTTTGTATAAAGCATAAACATAAACATTTTATTACAGAGGATAAGGGGCTAAAATACACACCTTTAATGCAAAACTTTCTTGTGAATGACTTGTACACTCCCTTTGTGTTCCTTGCAGCTGCTGCGGATGTTCTTCCGGCAGCAGGACGAACTCCGGCGGCTGAAGGAGGAGCTGGCCACTAAAGACGTGCGAATACGTCAGCTGGAGTTAGAACTCAACAACCTGAAGAACGTTAGCCCCAACAACATCTGACCTCTTATGCCTTTCTCTCTTTGAACTGGCGTTGCTTTGCCACCACCGACTCTGACCTCTGACTTAGCTTCTGAGCCCACTCCTGCCTTTTGTGATGACGTCCTGTAGTATTATCATAACCATCATCCCTGCTGCCCTGCCTAGCGTCAACAGTAATGAATATTGTAACAACTATATATGTTTCAATGGTGGCAAAGAAGTGTCCCTTAGTACTGAAGCAACATTAGGGAATTATTTCTTATGAATTGTTGTATTTTTGCATTGTTGTCAGATCTGAGTGTACTCTGAACTTACACCTTTAAAGGCAAAATGGAGGGCACATATATTCAAAGACTGGCTTCCAATTCTTCCTCGCCTCAAAGCCTTAGATCCTGCTGCAACATCTTCTCAAAATGGCTGACGTGAAGTGGCTCGATCACCATTTTCCATCCGGCTGCTTACAGTCTAACGTTGGTTCCCGTCCCGTCCATTTTCCTCAACACTTGTAATTTTACCTTGAGAAACCAGAGCAGCAAGGACCATGTTGGACTTTTTTCTCTAGTCTCGGGGCTAGCTTCCCGAGGGCTATGTTCCAGGAGGATGGGGGTTGTGTATAGTATTTGCTTGTATTTATTTTTCACCTTAATGTTTTTGCCAATAACCTGTATATTTGTTAACCACCCAATGTTTTTTGTAACAAGGGCAAGAAGCAACAATTGGGATGCTTTTAGATATTTCTGAATGTTCCAATGCTGAGAGATTGAGTTTAAGCAATGTATTGTATATCTGGGTCACTTTAATCATCCATTTTCTTCTTCTCAGTTCGACAGGCTGGTGTTGATTGGGCGATATTATACTCTCGAGATACACAGATGGTCCTGGTTTTGTTTCAGTCTGATCCAGCTGTTGCCGAAAAGGTTTAAGTAGGTTTTTGAGACGAAAGGTCACAGTGGGTTTACTTTATGACCCTGTAGAATGTGGTAATGAGACGTTGGCCCTTTTTCATTGCAGCAGGTTGAACATACTCAAGAGTTTAAACCTGAGTTCAGGGTGGCACAATATCTTGAATACTGCGATAACTTCCACTTGTCAAAGCAAGGGCTATATCAATATATATATATATATATAGATATATATATATATATATATAGATATATATATATATATATATATATATAGATATATATAGATATATATATATATATATAGATATATATATATATATATATATAGATATATATATATATAACTAAACAGGTCTAAAATGGGACTAAACCAACACTTTTTGGAGCCAATTCATGTGGCTTTATGACAAAAACCTGTTCAGGTCAAATTAAAACCAGTTCAGGTCCAAATAAAACCTGTTCAAAGCCAACAAAAACCTGTTCAAATTCACTAAAACCTGTTCTTGTGAAATGAGATTAAAATCAAAAATGACTGTTGACCCTTAGAATTTTTTATTTCTTTGCAAAAAGTTTGGACACCTCTGGTTTTAGGTAAGATATACTTTGTCCGTTTGCACGGTTTACAGACACAGAAACCAACTGAGTTTAGATAAACAAACTGAAAACTCACCTCAGGTTTAACCTACCCTGAGTTTGCATTAAACCTGCTTTTTGAAACAGGGCCTTTATGGTGTGTATTTGTTAAATGTTATTGAAGAAAAATGAGTGTGAAGAAAGTAATGGCTAGAGGATGGACTTAAGAGTTTAGTGTTGAGTCTAATGGCTGTAAATTTGCTCAAAAAAGTAACTGTACACTTGCCTTGCTTCTATTTTACTAATTTAACTATGCTAAACTTCAGGATTTGTGATGGAATATAAACATAACGTTATGTTTTGTATTTCGGTGTGCTATAGGCGATTGACTATTGAGACGTTGAGTGCTTCCATTTTAACTCTAAATGAGACTTGATTTTTCCCACAAGGACCGCAGACATGACGCATATATAAAAGGGATTTATTGAAGAAGTGAATGAGAGGGAAAAGAAACAAAAATTTTGGCTGATGACAGTGGATTGAACAGAGTGAAAAATCACTGAGGTAGGCCAATTTGACCATGACATATAGTGTAATACCTCAAACATATTCCCAAATAGCTGACCGTTTTTCAAAGTTTACACTTTGATGAGACAATAAAAATTTTTCAATGCACGTTTTGCGGTTGTAACGTCCATTTATATCTGCTCTACACTAACTACCACCACAAATTCAATCCAATAAACGTCCAAAAGGTGTCACAAAAAAAACATGAACGAGAGAAAAAGAAAAGCAATAACGGATTCTAACGCCGATTCTTTATATGGAAAGATAATGCATACAAAGTTCAAATTCCAGAAATTTTCCACACTGCGTATTGTAGATAAAGCAGCATACATATTTAACATATTACAATTCAAAGTTTCACCTCGGTTTATTTTTCTGCTGAATGTCTGCCGTCATCAAAGTGAATACAAAAAAATAGATTTGGTCATTATTTACAAGAACACGTAATTTCCGAACTATCAAAGCTGAGGGTTTTTACGGAGCAGAAAGAGCTTTGATAAGGGCAGACATTGCTTACGCTTAGGATTTTTAAAAATATGCCCTGTGAGGGTTGAGATAGAAGTTTCACACCAGGACAGCAGAAAGTATTGGCATACTGGTGACACTACACACATAAGTTACTTAAAATAAAATAAACAATGCAAAAAAAATAAGTTTAAGACGAGGAAAAGACAGCCATACATGAAATCCAGTAGTTGACTTTAAAATGTAATAGACATGCACTCTTTTTTTCTTCTTTTGTCTTTTTCCATTTGAAGGGAAGCTTTAAAATACATGAGTCATCAGAAACTGCTCTTACACAATTGGTGAGAAAACAAAAACACATTTTTTCAAAACGGTTTGCTATTATTTGATTATTACAAAACTGGTGTCCGCGGAACGTTTTAAAAGTGGACACAGGAGCATCAAATATATACGGAAACATAACTCTCCAGACAACCCCCATCTACCTGACTGGCCAATAAGAACAAATAAAAAATAACACTCCTACTGCAATATGAAAACAGGCGGGGAAAATACACACTTGGAGCTGCTGCTGGGACGAGACTGGGAGTTCAAAAACAGTACACAACCAAACATTTTCATGAAAGGATTCTCAGTCGTCGTCATCTTCCTCGCCTTCTTCATCCAGATCCCTTTTTCTCTTCTGGCCTTGTGCTTCTTCTTAAAGAGAAACAACGCAGTTAAGTCACATGAACCACAGTGGACTATATTGCAATATCCGATACTATATATTGAATAATAGCCCAGTTATATATTTACCCTCTTCATCCTCGTCGTCAACTTCCTTGTCATTCAGATCTTCCTCCTCTTCCTCCTTTAAAAACAGCAAGATGTTTCATATATTAAAGCTGCATTGTGTAAAATGTTGCATAAAACAGTTAAAAGTATGCTTCCAATATATATTATTCCAATATATTGCATTATCATCGTTATTGCAATATCCATAACGCAAAGACTAAAATTGTATCGCAATAACGTTACATTAACTTTTTGCCTCAAAATCCTCGTCAAACAGAGCCTTAGATCAAACTGTGATGCTTCTAAATAAAGTCCTGGTTTAGACCACACTGTATCGCATCTTTTTCTAATAACCTGCACTTCCAATAGTGAAAGGCTTCTTAGGAAAAAATGTATGTTAAAAGCTCAGTAAAAACCAGAGAGGACAAACTGAGCACCGCTGAATGAGAAGCACACATTTTATTTTGAGCACAGTTTTTTAAGGGTATTTTCTCTCCTTAAAGTCCACACTGGTTTCTCTCTACAGTTTTTGAAAGTGGACAATCAGACTTTCCCTGACGCTGCGTTTACTGTCATCACTAAATCACTATAACGCATCTGCAGTTGAGTAGCAAGAAAAACAGAGCCACACAAAACAGAAAACAACGTAATCTCCGTTTTATGTGTTTTTAATTCCCTTTGTTCTCTCTTCTTCATGAGTTTAATCGGCCATGACTTCCTGCATTTGGTCTAAAGTCTGAACCATCTCCTAGCTGTCTTTCACAAATGAACATGCCCTTGGTTGAGTTTGGTCCAGACTGAGAGCAAAGAGCAGCTGTTTGGTCTGAACCACGTCTTGGAGCTTTCGCCTGAACATTTGGTTTGAACCATTTGGTTTTAAAAATGCTGGGTTTACAGCTTATATCTGACAGTTTTATGTGGACAGAAATATTGTAAATTGCTCGTGGAAAAAAAAGGCATTAATCAAACCTCTCCACTGAGTTCGTCCTCCTCCTCTTCCTCATTCTCCTCGTCCTCCTCTCCCTCGTCCTCCTCCTCGTCTCCTGGTGCGGCATCTTCATCATACTCCTCCTCATCTACATCTACGACACCAGTGTTTGACAAAATGTTTAGACAAATCAAACACAGGAGTTACTGCATTAAACTCTACAGTCTGTACAGTTTTACCGTCGTCGTCTTCTTCGTCATCGTCCAAGCCCTCGGCGTAAACCTCGGTGTCAGAATCTGGGGCCTCCTTGTCGTCTTTGTCGTAGCCGTCCAGGTAAGTGAGCTGGGGTAGTAGCTTGAACACGTTGTCTCTGTACTCGTTCAGGTTTGTCACTTCACAGTTGAACAGATCTAAGCTTTTCAGTGTCGCCAGCTCTTTCTGTCGAAGAGAACATGAGGCGTCACGTCACAAATATACAACAAACAGTATGTTATGATGTCCTTTAGGTCAAATTAAATGCTTACCAATGGCTCTATTGTGCTGAGGTCTTTAATCTTGTTGCCACTGAGGTTGAGGTGTGTGAGGTTGGGGCATTTCGCTGCCAGGACTTCCAACCCTCCTGAGATCCGGTTATCGCTGAGTTCAAGCTGTCAAATAAATACACATTCAGTTTTGCATGTTTTGCAAAATTGATCAATTTTTAATAACATTATGGTCTTCTATGTGATGGACATTTACTTTTTGTCCAAACATAGCCTTAAAACTGTGGTGCCTCTAAATAAAAATTGTTGTGTTTAGGCCTTATTTGTTTCTATATTTGATCCTACTTTAGTATTGGTTCAGCTGATTTACCTCCTCCTTTGACAAGTAGAATTTTTCCAGAGTTTTTTTTTTTAACTACGTCAAAGTGCATTCAAATATCATCTTTGCAGTAGTCAAACGTTTTTCTGATATCATGCAACCCTACATAAACACACACCTTTTTGAGTTTATTTAACTTCGGCAAGTGGGCAACTGTCGTCAGCCCAACGTTGATTGTGCTTAGAAATTCCAGCTCCTCAAATTCGTCCGTCAGACCCTCGATCTTCCCCTCATTCGAACGACAGTTGTCTAGAACAAGTTCTTTGACCTGTAAGCAAAGAGAAAAGAAAAAAGAAACATCAGCAAATCAGGGCAGACACATCCACTTTGATTGATGAATACAGTATTGTGCAAATGAATTTAGGTAGATATGCATTAAAGTAAGAATACTGTCAAAAATATACAATTACAACAAATGAAAAACTTTAATATTGAGAATGATCCCAGAACAAGGAGTCCCCTGAGACGTGGTGGTACATAACCCTGTGGATTCTAGGATCACATCTGGTTTAACCTAAGTTCCTTCTAAAATCTGACGGTCTGGTTCTGTCTGGTTCTGTCCAAATGTTTGAACAGAACCTGCCCAGATCCAGTGGAACAAGAACTGTTGCTATTTTGAGGCAAAGTCGGAACCAAATATTGATTTGATTTAGAATTGTCTTCTGTTCTTGCACTTTGCATTTTGTAAAGTAATAAAATTAATCAAACTTTATAGTTTAGCAAGTATGTGACTTATTAAATCATCTACAAATTATGTGGAATAGACAGCACAAATAGAGTAATATTATTTTTACCAATGCTGTGATATAGGCCACTAATTTTAACAATAAACAGTGTTTTGTAATTATTACATAATGAGACAACACAAACCCACTCATATGTTCCTTCAAGTTTAACATTTACAAGCATTATGATTTGATCCTACCTTTTACTTAGCTATAGACTATGAATATTTTAAATTATAAAGTTTTATTATTATTATTATTATTATTATTATTATACAGAATGTGTGTTGTCTATATTTGCCTGACCACAAACACGTTTCCATGGCGACAAAACTAAAATTCAAGATAATGGTTTCAATTTATTTTTTTGTGCTTTTGATAGTAGATAGTTATAAACAGGAAACCGGCTAAGAGAGAGAGGGAAATAACATTGAGCTAATGACCCGAGCCGGAATCGAACCCGGATCTCCCGAGTATTTGGTTAGCTTATGCGCCCGACCAGGCTGTTAAGTTTGTCATCGTACTTCAAAATGGCCACACAAAATGGACGTTATAGCGGTTATAACAGCAAAACATGTTCGTCAACGTCCCTTTACGTGGCGCAAGGACGGTTTGAAAAGTGTTAAAAGTGCTCAAAGGTGTGCTCATATCAGACAATTTTACAAAAGCCTCGAGCATGCCCTAGCCAATCAGCACCTAGGACCGGAAAGATGAGAAAACAACGTGAACGCTGTCATTTATTTCACGTTTTGTTTAGCGTTATATGACTCCGCCTTACGTTAACATTACATTACAGTCTTTTAACAGTTGGAAAAATCGTTAAAATGTTAAATTACGTGCGTTTACAGTTGGAGGTTAGCGAATTCAAGTGTAAGACGATATATGTGGATGGCTGTGAACGGCGCAGATGCACATTAGTAAAAAGAAGTGCGAGCCAAACAGAGCTACGAGTCGTGCACAGGGTCATTTGTGAGTAGGAGGGGCGGTAAAGCCGATTAGATAGCTGCCAGGCAAACCTTTTCATTGTTGCTTGCGCTTAACAGTTGACGAATGGATTGATGGCGTGTATAGACATCTGTTTATAAAAAGGTATGATGAATCCGTCGTCATTTGTATCATATAAACGCGCGTCTCGGTGCATTTCGAACTGCCTTTGTTTCTCTGTAAAATGGCGGCTTGTCCTAGTTCTGGAAAACTAGAACAACAACACGGCGACAGCTTGGTTTCCTCTATGGCGCTCACAGACCAAAAAAAATAAAATAAAACGCAAGATAATAATTGAACATCGGTGAAATAGTCGTATCAATCAGAAATAACGCGGCGGTGTTTAGTAAATTAGAGTTTTCTCGTCTTAGCCCTTGTCGAGTGGCGGTGGAGGACCGTGTGTGTTAGCGGCGCTTCCTCCGGGCCTCTGCGGGAACAGCGAGCACCGACACCGGCTAAAGGCTGGCTGCACTACCCGCTGTTCCCCCCGGAGCTCGTAATGTGTTTGAAATAAACAAGTCCACAGCGCAGTTTCAGTGTCGCTAGGTCTGTTTTGAGATTTTATGACATTAATTCAAGGCTGTGCTCTTTATGCATCGATGATAATTTCATGACTTTGAGAGTCCGCATCCTTCAGGCGCCGAGTGAACGGCTTAAAATTGATTAACGTACTTGCAAGTCAAAGAAGAAAATAACTATAGTGAATAGAAACGGCGTTAATAGGTTTGTTCGTGGATGAAAAGTTACAAATATGGCTTCTCGTGGTGCCTGCCTTGTTTATACCGCTGGCATAAAAGCTGTACTGCATTCTCAAAGTGCCCATAAAAGACGCGGGTTTAGGGTCGCACTAAAGTTGAGCTCTCTCACCTGTACTACCTGAATATCGAGGTAAACACGCGACCAAACTAGCCACAAGGCGAGCACACGTCTCCATCACATTTTAACTTGGAAGGAAAACTTTGTATCCCCTCGCTAAGGCATCACACAATCTCCATTAGCGGAGTATGAAACGAGAAGCAGCGGCAGAGATGTGCGGCCAACTTACGTCTGACGGAGTGCGGTTCCGCAACTCGAGGTGAATTCTTTTCTTCATGTCCATCCTTGATCTCCGTGCCACCCCTTGATATGATACCACACTTTTAATAATTACTGCAAATGCAACTAGCAGCTCCAGAGCAGACTGCTGCTGTTCATTCAAACTTGATCCGCTCGGTGGGCGGGACCACGGCTCGGGATTGTCGTCACCGCCAACCAATGGAAGAGGCGGAATAAAGAGGGAACGGATTTACACTCGCACGAGCCAATGAAGCCACCATTATACAATTGGGTGGGGTTTTGTTGTCGACGTTTGGTTGTTTTGTTACCTTAAGTTTACATATTTATATTCAATTCATCCTAGACAACGGCTACCACGTCCCCTTCTCTACATTATTATTTTTTTTTTTTGCTGCATTTGTTATGTAAAAGTAGGAGCATTACAGTGAAATGGAAATAATACATTGTAGCTTGTATATTTAACTTGAAACATGCACCCCAGCACTAAAATGAGAAAAGTAATGGGTTTACAAAAGGATTAGGTTAGCTTACATGTGAATGAATATATATTTCTTGTATTCTTTGCCACAATAAAACTGAAATTAAAGTGTTATAGTGTATGTCTTGTTTATGAACATGCACTTTTTTATGAGTATAATCTGATAATGTCTATATCTGTATGTTGAAGGATTATGGCTCTGTAATATATGTCTCATCACATTTTTATTATAATATATGACTATCTTCAGCCATCTCTAAACTGCTGTGCAGTCCATGACTTTCTGAAATTCACAACAAATGAGAAGTCGATAAAGTGGCCAAAGAAGAAAATCGGAGAGAGCTCCACAGGTCTTCAGAGGAAGGTAAATCCTCTTCAGTGTGTTATTAGTGGGAGGGAGGGCTCGTTCTGTCGTTTTCAATCCAAAAGTTCAGCCACTAGAGGGAGGCAAAAAAAAACGTCAGCCAAAAATCAAATAAAGATGAATATATGGTGCTGTCAAGTCTACAGAGGTTTGACAGCTAATTATTTCTTAGTACACAGCCTCATATAAAGGACACTGACAAAGCTAAAGTATCCAGGATTAGACAGCAGTTCTTATCGATAGTAATAAGGTGGGTCTATCTCTTGTGAACATGCTCCTTGATATGTTACCTGCATGTACAAGATAAGAAGATGTGTGTGCAAACGTCAGCAACATATTACACAAGCCTACTCATCCCTAATTTGTACTATTCTAGATTTATTTTAGACTTTAACTGAATTTATTTACTGCAGAAATAATGTTAGACAATGGTTCTTGCTACTTTTACAATATTGATTAACTACATGAGTAATTTTCCTGTGTGGTTTCACGGTCAACACAGTAGACACTGATTATCAGAGGTCAGTTAACCAGTTTACCAAAGGGATAATGAGGTTTAGCAGATTAAGCTGGGAACATACTGTATAACCACTATAGGGCAGGCTGTGGGTTTTTTTCTTACACATACACAGGCCTACGATGTAAATCTCACAATACAGAAAACAAGAGCCCTCGAAAGAGCTTTTCTAGATGGAGCCAAGAAATTGGTCCCAGGTCCAAACTCAATCTATGTTAACCCTGGAAAGAGGAAAACTCAGGGTTTTCATTTTCACAGAAGACAAGGGTTAGTCTAAAGTCTGTTAGTTACTGAGGGAACTTACTCTGTGAACATAACCTGGTTTGTGCAATGACTTGGTGTCTCATCTCCCCGTTTTCTGCACCTAAAGCAAACAAGGTTAATTACAGGTTATTCAAAATTAAGCTGAGTTACTATGCAGCCTGAGCCTAAGGCCCAAAGCGGCTGGGATAGGATCCAGTCACCCGCGACCCCTAACAGGAATAAGCGGAAGAAAATGAATGAATGAACAAATGAACATTGTTGCCTCTTCTTGGCTCCATTGATAATGATTTTCCATCAGCTAAGCTCAGAGTTGACTGACCTAACTCTGAATCTCTTGTGAAACTGTAAACTTTAAGTAGGGCTGATGTGGGTAGGAAAACCTTGAGTTTAGATTTTAACTCTTGACTTTAGGCATGATGCACCCTGTTATGGGAATAGTATGTTTTCATTACGTGTCTGTTTTCATTTTTAAATATTACTCTTCTGTCTGCTCATGTCTTGTCCTGCATGCTATTACAAACATAGACCTAGACACAGCCAATACCACCTGGCCTCTGGGTTAGAAGGCTGCAGAGGAGTGAACATCCTCCTCCTCCTTAACACTGTGTACTGTGTGTATAAATCCACATGTATTGTTTACTTTGTTAAGCAAACGCACCCTGTACATCTTGTGACATGTTTTGTACTTTTCTTCTTCTTGCAAGAATTAAAACCTGACCATTCATTTTAAATTCAATAGAGTCTCTTCCGTCTCCTCATTCATCTGACGAACAAATTCTAATATACAAAATAGAATTCTTATAACACACCCCCAATTCAAACTGTGACCATCAGTGGAGAAGACATTGAAATAGTGTCCACCTATAAATATCTAGGAGTGCATCTGGACAAGCTGGACTGGTCCAGAAATACAGATGCACTTTATAGTGCGTCCTGTAAGCCTCTCATAACTTTCTTATTTTTATCACAGCTGGATTACGGTGGCACTATCTATAGATTGGCCTATAACTTTAGCTAAAATGGACCCCCTTTACCCTTCTGCTCTAAGGTATAACAGGCTTAACCTTTAGGACTCACCATTGTACTTTATACACACCAGCTGGATTTTCCTCACTAAATGATTGCAGGATGCAGCATTGGTAGCCTATATTTTTAATATACAAGCCTAAGTTGCCTTCTTATAGCTGCTCCAAGTTCATTGCTCTCCAGAACGCTCAGAGACAAAAGTTGGCTGCAGTTCAAAGTACCTCTTGTGTGGACAGAGTCAGATGAGCCTGTCTTATTTTGGGCTGCGGTCCTGGAATGATCTGCAGGTCAGGTTGAGCTAACGCTATAAAAATGTGGCACTAAAGGGTTTTCTGGAAGGAAAAGATGTTTGTGCTCTTCCTACAGGCTTTAGCACATCCTAAATCTCGTAGTCTTTCATACACGCTCTTTTCATCGACCAATGTCCTTGTTTTATTTACCAATTCAGTGTTAGTTAACGTTCCTTTTATTTGCAGATTCACTTTGCAAAAACTGTTACTGTTACAGTGGTTTGTTTCTTCATATCAGCCGCACTCTAGTTATGTCAAATGCATTGTTGCTATGATTGACTAACAAAGCTTGTGGTAGGCAGATACTAGTCAGTGCTTTATTCAATCATCTAACAAGCCTCCCTTTTGCAAAAGCTTTCACCGGGAGCCTTCCCAGATGGTTCTGTGAAACAGACTGTTCTGTGAGCATTTCTATCTGGCAGGGTCAGGTTAAGGAAGAGTAGCTGGCTCAAGGTACAGCTAATGGGAATCCCAAAAAAAAAACAAATAAACAACATGAACCATGCCTTGCATTTGGTTTTCAATAAACACATGAAAGATCAGAATATTTTGTGTAATTATTTTTAGACACATTATGTTTGTCAATACCCTTGACTTAGAAAAAATCAGATCACATTTTAAGACAAATTTATTCAGAAAACCATGAAATTCCAAAAGGTTCACACACTTTTTTTGCCACTGTACATTCATAAACAGTCTGTGGAAGATGAAGTTTGAACCTAATAGACCGAACAATTTCTCCTTGGGGATTAATAAAGTAATTTTGAAATTGAATTAGAAGTGCATCTTCTCTGTTCATTTTGTATTTTTTAATTTTTATTTTATCAGGAAGTTCCATTGAGATTGTTCTTTCCTTTACAAGAGAGTTCTCAGTACAGGACAGAAATGATAATTATAACAATTAATACAATCAAATATGAATTAAAACATTTATATATGTTCAAGTCGGGTTGCACCATCACATAATCCACAGTTAATTATAACAATTACAGCCATCATATAACATAGAGGTCACAAGCATGTATATAAATATCATTAACTTGTAAATCACGTGATGTTGTATATTCAAACTGGACCAAATTGTATGTGTGGGACAGAGTGCCTCATTAATACTTTGTTTTACAAACCAGTTCATTATTAACTCAATAACTGCAGGACAACCTGGTTCTGTCACTTGAAACACATTGTTAAAGTGTCAACACTGAATCGGGTGTTTCATTTAAGCCTACATCTTATGAAAGAATTTTGTATTTAATTTTTTTAATTTTATTTAAATTTTGGTTCAATATAATGATGTGGTAAAGTGGTGTAAGATAGTGATGAGGGGCCCCAGTGCAAGTTTAATAATAGTAAAATAATAGGGTCTCTACACTGCTCGATGTTACGTTTCTGAATTGAGTTTCATATTTAATTTCATCTGAGGTTGTAAGACCCCAGTGTCATTTGTTCATATAGTTATTTAATTGTGCTGATAAATTGACAACTCAAACTAACACTGTTTGGGTTATATTTACAAAGAGACTGAAAAGTTACAATACTTTTTTTTTTTGGCAATGGCATCCCTGGTGATGGAACATACGGCCGCTGTACAACAGTTTGTCCACCACCAGAGGGCGGCATTAGTTCAGATTAGAGAGTTTTGACACAAGGCAGGAAACAGAATACGTTTATTTCAAATAAACACTGATAACCTTTTTTTTTTTTTTTTTACATTTAATCATCAGTAAACGTCAGGAAAACGGTTTTGAGATAACGCTGAAGAGAGAAGTTGCAGATGTAATGAGCCTTGTTTCCACTAAAGGTGTACAGTGAGGGTTGGTTCTGGCATGTTTTCATTACCAAAAGGGGTCCCAAGTAAGTCTGGCTTTGAGCATAGTTAAACATTGCAGTCAGCTGATTGGACGATAGATAATAATAAAGGGGAAAAGTAAAAACATTTTGTGTCTTTTCAATGACGTCTCTGTTTCTGCAGCAAACTCTCTCTCTGGCCTCTTCAGGGGTTACTTGAACAGTTTTAACAGTTAAGATACAGATTTTTGCTGACATGAAATCCACTCTGTTTTTTCTTTGGCATTTTGGATTATAAAATAGCCGACAGGTGGTTGTATCAATCTGTGCTTTATTGAATTTCAAAGGTAATAACTAAAACGCTGAACATGCTGAAGAGCTGATGACAGTGAAGTGCATTTGCTAAACTACATTTTTTTCTCCACATGGATTCTTGTTAGCAGATACCAACAATCACACTCAGCTTGTTTGTCCTTTCACTTGCCTTAATGACTCTGAATTAGGCTATTTCAACTTGTTGTCTGCACTTTTGATGTTGTGTTAGATGTTTTTGTGGTATTTACAGACATCTGCTCGTATAATGTGTGTCTGTAGAGTCTTGGGGCCTAATGTACTAAGGCTTTAAGTGTGTGAAAAGTGGACAGTGAGCACAGGTGCAGAATGGGGTGTTAATGCCAGAGTATTTATTTATTTATTACACATTTGTGCTCAACATTATTCCATTATAATTGACAGTTCATACTGATTTTGGTTTGCTGGTGTAAAATTGCCCCTTAATTTTATTTTACACACAGCTGCCTACCCCACTTTTACTATTATTTCTGCATTTTTTCATTGTAATCTCACAAAACACACCAACAAATAGCATGTACCATTATATAAACTGCTCCCACTATTATAAGAACCCACTATTTTGAACTTTAGTAAATCAGGGCAGTGGGATTTTCACATACGCATAACAAAGTCTTACATCAACATTAATAATCGGACCAGACCAAGCATCTTTTACACATTTAATTGCCTGGTTTCTTTTTTGGCAAGAAGGACTGTAAACACTAGACAGCTAAGCAATATACTGTAGCCTTGTGCTTAAAGCTCCACTCCCTGATTTAATTTTTTGTCCCTGTCTCAAAGCCACTTGGCCTAAGGACATCTCCGTTATATATTAAAAAAAAAGTGTACCAGTTTTTCTTCCACAAAACAGTAATACACTACACTAAACTGACGTTTAGAGCTGACCGTTAGCTTAGCTCCGACTTTAGCGTCAGAATTTCAGTTATCTCTGCTTTGTTAAACTTTACATGATTGAAAATACAGTATTTATTCACATTTCACATTTCTTCCTTTTTGCTCTGTTGATGTTTTTCCTTTTTGAGCTGGTTTGCTGTGTTAAAAGACATATTCAGCGCTGAATATGCACTTTCTCTGTTCTATTGCCAGCTTTTAAACTTCCTGGACACATGACAAGCGTGCTTTTCCATTTGAACAAAAATGGCTTCCTTCACACCCCTCTCAAATCATCTGGCCTCTCTGTTAAAATGGAAAAGCCTTCTCTGAACAGAGGAGCTGGCCTCAGATTCATGTTGTCTACTATTTATAACAGTGTTTAGAAACCTTAACCAAAAGAACAACAACTTCACCTGAATGGAAAAGTTACACTAACAACTCACCTGAGCCTTTAACTACCTTCACATCAGGAGACACTGCCCTTTCATAGACTATGAGACCAGAACAGCCTGGTCCTATCAGAGTTAGTTTCAAGTCAAACCTGTCCCTCTAGAGATAAAAGCTCAAGATAGATGACTGAGAACCTTCACAGACATTGTTGCAAGTATAACTTTAACACAAGCAGACGTAATGACTCCACTTTATCCTTGTATCATCACGTAACTCTCCACTGTCGCCCAGTTTCATACGGCCCTTCAAACACCTCGCAATCAGTTTATTGTGCACAGGTTGTCATGAGCCTTTATCGATCCTGCTGCCAATTGAAGATGACTACCTCTAAAAGCACCAGCCCTGTTCTCAACCTGCTACTTCCTGAAGGGAAGTAGTTAGCAGCATGAGAACAAAAGGGAGGCAGAACCAAATGAGAGCTCGCGACTGGCAGCGTCACTGAGCATTTATTATTCATGTTAATTGATTCTGGCAGTTTGGAGACAGTACCTTGTAATGCAACACCCATCCAGGACAGGAAGATGATAAACACTAATCTCCTCTAGCCTGCATACTGACGAGCCGCTTTCTGATCACGTGACCTGCTTTTTCTCAACCTGGATCTGCAGGCCGCGTGACTCTAAAGCCTCATTTGCATTGTTTTATTATCCTTTGTGCCTGTCTAAATAATGGATAAATATCAGTATAAGACGAGGCCTGAGTGCTGTTTTTAAAGACACACAAGCACATTTAGTAGAATTGACAAAAATAAGCCACTGTGAAAGTCAGTTTATGACACTATGGGTGCTCCAAATCAGGATCTTTGAGTCGGACCAGTCGCTGGTCACACAGATCACAAAATCTATTCAATTACAGTGTTTCTGCTGTGTTAATTAGACTGTGGTAGGCACATAAAAGTCCCCCTTTAAGTTCACCTGGCCTTGCCTCTGCTCAGTATTCCATCAGTAAAAACGCAGACAATAGTCCAGAATGTACTAATATATTTTGGGATGTGTTTTATTATAGCACATTAAAATTGGCCCTGGTATTGATCAAAATGTGTAACATGTCCCAGAAGTGTAATTTTTTTTTAATTGGCCAATGACCGGCCCATAAAGCAGGGACAGCGGCCCATTGGTTCATTTTTCATACTGACACTGGACTGGCCCAATCATCTCTTAACAGGCTCCACCCCATCTCCTCTGTTTCTTGTGTCAGATGCAGTTAGTGGCTCAGAGCCAGAAATCTGTGGATTTAGGAGAAACAAAAGTGCAAGGGGGGTGCGGAGAAGTTGCGGGCCAAAAAAATAAAAATGCTAGAGGTTGATGCCTCAACATGTGCAAAAATAACAGACATGTTTAGTGCTGTAGCTTCAGTATCCAAGCCTACAGTACCTGACGACATTTTGCAGAAACATGGAGAGTGTAATTGAAACGGTAAGCATGTTAGCTACATGATTAACAGGGAGGGAGTGTTAATCAGGGCGGGTGCAGGAGGAAAGTGTGTGTGTGTGTGTGTGTGTGTGGGCCTGGTTGGGCCACGACGAAGATGATGATTTACCTAAATTAATGAATATTATAATAAGACAACTTAATCGTTGTTGCCATTATATAGTCTGTCAGATTGTCACCCACTGCACTAGCCACTCAGTCAGCTAAAGTCAAATAACACAGCATAAGCTATTTTGCATTGTTTTTGTAGATAGTTTAGCAGAGTTAACTTATTCAATTGCAACTTTGTCTGACTATTCTAATGTTAACCCTTTAATGCCCATAATGGCCGCACGCCTCTTCTCTAGAAAAACTTAAATGATGCCATTTGATTATTTTAATTATTACTCAGAATGGCTGCGTCAAAGCGCCCACGACGAGTAACACATGCTGTTTGGGGATTAAAACCTGCCTTGCATTTTGAAAGCTGTATATTTTAGTTTAGCTGTATATTCAACAAAGTAGATATTTGCTCATGTTTCTAATGAATTTCCAACATCATTAATATGCAATATTTACGGTGAGTGAATAATATGAATATCATATATTTTAGGACGTTTTGTGTGAGTAATTTGGTAGTATAGGTTGGTTTTCTTTTTTTTTTTTAAGGGGAGTATCTCAACAATGAGAGGGAAATCTTGTTTGGTGTCATATTAAAGAGGGGTTTGTGCTCTTTAAAACAAAGTAGCCTATACTTGCAATTGTAAACTAGTTTTTCTGCTGTCTGGTTCATTGGAAAAAAAAACATTTCTTTTTAGAATTAGCAGTATTCTACATCCACATTATATTGGGTTCTAAAGGGTTAACTAGCTTTTATAACATGGAGCACTTTGTCCATCTAGAAATCCTGCTCTTCAAGAATACAGGACTATATAACCAAAATGGATCCTTACTAAGTGTACTTTTAATAACTCTTCCAAAATCCTTTCTCTCTCTGTCCTTATGTATAGTCAAGCCAGGTTGAGTTAGCAGTGGAGGAGAGAGACAGGGAGGAACCTTTGATCACCAGGAGTCTGTCAAGAGAGTGAGTACACTGGGTCCACTTGCACTGGTACACTGGTTCTCAGCTTTGTAGGGGTTTGGAACAGTAGATATGCATATCTACAGGGACCGCAAGGATGGTTTACTAGTTGGTTGGGTCTGACCGATTGTGGTGGGCCGGTCTGAGCAAAAATGCCAGGGCCTTTTTTGTCCCAGTCCAGCCCTGGTTAGCACCAACCAAATTCAATCATAAATAAGAAGCAGGGCAAATATTGTGTAAAAGCAACTACATTTAGCTCCACATTAAAACTCCTAACAACCCTCTTCCCAACGGACTCTTCTCGTTTTAAGGTGCTCTGACTCCCGTGGACTTTTTTAGCCGGAACACCTAGGAACGAGAAAAGAAGACAAGGTAAGTACATCACACCACAACATATTTCTATCCCAATTGTAGATTACTGAATCCTCAAACCAATCCTCAATAAACATTTTAACCATTAAGAATGTGTGTATTTATTCACTGTATACGAGGTAATGGACTTGACATATTACAAGGTATGATCAGTGTATGGGAGGCATTGAACCCTATGAGCACCACAGCAGTTGAGCAACAATAAATTTTTACATTGTTTTTTTTTTTTTGTGTGTCTAAAGATTCTTAATCACGCAACAAAATCCAGATTAATCCAATCCAAGTCTTTGCAATATGTTTTCAATCTAGGCCCATAACTCTGAGCCATACACACTCCTTTGCTTGGAGAGGAGAAAGAAAACGGCCGCATGCATCTTTTTTGTAGATGGCAGTGCACTCAGCACCATGCCGCAATTAAAATTTAATGAGGCCTCTCCTTTATGCTGAACTAGAGCAGTGAGATGCTTCAGTGCAGCCCGTCCTCATGGCTCCCCAGCTCCTCACAGCTTTTCAAAATGTGCTACATGAAAACATCAGATTCAGGATTCTCTTATAACCTTTACAGTTTTGCATGATTCTGTTTGCCTCCTTCTCATATTCCTTCTTTACATTTAAGTTTGTTTAGTGATGCAGAAATACAGTATAATCTTTGGAAAACTTGCTTCCAGTATGGGCTGAATATTCTCATCTATTAAAATCCTTGATAATGAAGCCTTTACGCCTTAGTCTTTTTTTTTTAAACAGATGATTTCAATTACGTGCTATTTCATGATTGAACTGTTTTCTTATTTTTATTACAAAACAAATGGCTGCCTTTACTGTAATATAGTCAGAGAACAATTCTGAGGCATTACATTACTTCATAAAACATACAACCATGTCCACCATTGTGTGGAGAATAAAGAATGAGTACAAGAGAAAAGTAAGCGCAGTCTAATGACGTTGGGTCTACTGCTGCTGAAATAATGGAAATTATGCAAATGCAAAGAGTACTTTTCAACCAGGGCACAAAGTCAAGCAAATGACAAACGTTGTTCATAGCAAGAAAATGATGTTTGATTTGCTCCTACTGACTGAGCCGTAATGTTCCTGCAGTGCATCAACTTTTCTCTGGTTCTTTCTGTAAGGAACAAGTGGTCTCTTTCTCGAATACCAATCATGTAGGAAAGACTGCCGCTGTGCCAGGGCTTTAATAAAAGCTCACGGAAAATTGCCAATTATGACAGGAGATAAAAGAAAGATGTGGATGATTATGCAGTGTTCCAGCTCAGCCTGTGCCTCGATGATCAGATCGGTGTCCAATGCTTCTCAACATCACAATTAACACGAGGGCCCTGCTAGCGATTATAACATGGCAAATGTGTGATTATGCACCATCTACCATGTTGACACAGGCAGTGCTGTGTGAGAGGGACTCTTGTGCATATACAGTGGTGAGTGCTTACTATTGTGTGTATGAATGGCTTATTCTAAGAGCATTTTTTCTGATGTCTTCTTTTATAAGACCAGATCCTGGGCAGGATCTGGTTCCCAAACCTAAATGCAACCCAACAGACAAAGAAATTACTCACGTGGGTTGAGAAGGTTGTCCAATAACAAGATTGGCAGTTTATTCCAGGGCGGTAGAAATGCTAACCACTCTGAATCTGTTCACTCATTAATATATAGATGCTAGATGTGTTTTTATACCCTTGAATAAAGTCCAAGATACTTAAACATAAAGTATAATAAAGAAACTAAGAAGGAAAGTGTTAAATGAGGTAAGACTTTGTACGAGGGTTATTGGCAAACAGACTTACACAGAGTGTCAGATGGTACATGCTTTTACTTTGCCAAGATGATAACTGAAATAAACTCATCCTTCAACTTTTGTTTGAAATTGTTTGATTTTTTTTTGACAATAGTGTCTGGAGATAGAGTGTGGATAACTAATTTCTCAAACAGTGTTAGGACTCCTCTGTGCCTTGGGTTGGTTTCTGACAAGAACCATTTGGTGAAGAAATGTCACCAATTACCAGTTTCAGCGCTGAAAAAAAATGACTAAAGTGTCAAAATTAAGGGACTTCTGTCTTCTTTGCAACATTAACTTTAGTAAAACTGTGATACAGTATGCATCCTGTGAATTAGGAGCACATTTGTCATTGCATGCTTTAGCTCTGTGATGGATTAGCGCTGAGTTTAGGTGTAGCTGCCAGCTCCAGCAGTTCCCTGACCTCTACAAATGAGCAGCATTATGGTAATCACCAGAAAGAAACTCAAGCAATAAATAACACAAGGAAAGTGCTGCCATTTCTAAGTCATTTAATGCGAGCAAGCAATCATAGACCCGTTACACAGCTCTGGTTTAGACATTTTGCTGCATTTTTCTTGATTATAATATGTAGTTATGATAAAGTATCAGACTTGTAAATGCTTTTCAATACATATTTTTCTAATCTAACAGCACACTTCACAAAATGTTCCAGATTTTGGCCTCTGATTTTGCCTTCATTTGACGTGAAAACAGAAGGAGAGAAAGTGAATTTGCAACAAGATATTTTGTTCTGAGGCTCGTTTGTTCTTCATCCGTCTTCTCACTTCATTTACCGAGCGGTGGGAACGGAGCATGAGAAAATGTATAGGATGATGTTATGCAAACACCGCAGCTGCTTTCTTTTCCTTTTGTGTCTCCGTCATGCTCCATGTACCATGAATTAGAAATACAGAAGGCCACAGCAATGAATCTTTTATGAAGCTGGGAGACAAAGTGAAAGATAGAGGAAGTTCTGTTCTAAATAATTCACCAGACATAAGTTGAACAAAAGATGACGTTTTAGACTTAAGCAGTTTATCTTTATTGATTATTAAGTTAGACAGTGTGGATATGTAAAAAAGAAATAAATGAAAATAACAGAAAATAATTGCAATATTAGTTGATAAAGAAAATTGCTATTATATTATTTTCCAGAATTGATCAGCCCAGAAACAGCAAACATCTGCTGAGAAGAAATACTTTGTGGTTTGGAAAATCATTATTTATCATGTGACCTTTATTGCAAGGAGGAATTTATTTGAAAACCATTTCCGTCTAATGTTTTTACTTTTGCTTCTCATTTTCTCACTTATCCATGTCCACTATTGAGCAAAAAAGTGAAATCCTTCAGGTCATCACCAAAGAGGCAGGAGTTATGAAAGATAGAAGAATGAACCATATAATGTTAACTTTTGGTTAAAGTTGGTATCTTATCTTCTCTGTCAAGTGGTAAAAGTGGTAATACAGGATTGATTTATAGATATTTCCACATTACAGTTAACGTGATGTTATGTGGTTATAGATTTTGCACTGAGTTTAAAATCTACAGTGAAATCTACACACAATCCAGCAGCTTTGCAGTAGAACTCCTCTGAAGCTGTCATGCTGATAAAGCGATCACACTGAAGTTTATTTCTCAGTCAGAGCGCCTCGGTCCTGCCTCAACCTCTCTCTCGGCCTGTCCACACAGCGCTGTCACTCACACGCTCGTCTCTTTCTTCTGACCTGAGGTTGATATCAGATACAAGGGGGGCCTCGACATTAACGACAGGCCGACTCCACTTTCCCAGAAGCTAAAATAAGAATGGCCTTTGAACACAAATAGCCACAGACAGAATAACTGGTCTGTATTTGAAGTATTTTGTCGCGCCAGTTCACTTGGTTTGGAATTGGAATAAGCTACAAAGGCCCAGAGGAGGATTGCCAGACTTTGACTCAGTATATTTCAGTCGTGCTACATAGTGTATTATATTCATTGACAGTGTAATATTATTAGACAGTGGAATAGGTTGCTGACAACAAAATTTTACTTTTGTAGACCCTAAGTGAATCAAATATCACAATTTTTTTATGATTTATTAATATTTATTTGCTTGTGACTGTGAGCATGATAGGGAGCACAAACATGACAAATGCAGTGACATTACTCTAGTCCCGGGAAGTGCAGATGTTTGATGAGAGGAAAATTACTGTCTTTTTTGATTTTATTATTATGCCACAACAGGTTTTAGTTGGATCTGAACAGGTTTTAGTTGGATCTGTAAAGCTCCTTTGCACTGGTCACTTGTTAATGATGTCAATCCTGTTGCTTTAGTTTTTTAAAAATCATTTCAGTTTTTTCCACAATATATACTATTAGTTTAATCTTGGTCTGTAAAGTGAAAATCCAATTTGCTTTGAGCTTTTTGCGCTTCTGTTTGACCAGGTGCCGCTCCCACCTAGAACGTCTCCTAAATGTCTGAAATATGACTTAGTATTTAAAGTTATGTTGTAATTGCAAGAGGCAGGATGCAATGTCTTTCCCTTTGCAGTATAAGGGATTATACATGTACTGCTCCTTAAATGTATATTCTCTTATGATAATCATTTTAAATATCCAAGCTTGTTTATTACAATAACAGTATATATTGTGGAAATGCTGATATTTAAATTAATTTGTTGCATGACAAACTATAGTTATATTAAATTATCTCTCGCCCTTCTGTTGATATTGATATCCGTTGATAGGTCCACAGTTCAGCTTAATAAGCAGAGCAAAGAGTAAAAAATATTTTGAATGTATTTAGTCTCTGCAATAAAAAAATGTAAAATTTGTAGACTATGTAGTAGATGAATTATTATTACTTTTACCTCTCCCTGCTCACAAACCCCCCCTAACAGGTCATGTGACCTTTGGCCACCACATCAAGGCACTTTGCCCAGAGGAAACACTGCAAATTCTTTTTAACTGCAACTAATTCTAGTGCAATATATTGCACAACAAAAAGTAGTTATTGTGACAGGCTGTGATACTCCTCCAACACACCTGTTGACATTTCAGGTTGTACTTGTGGTTCAAACCGCAAGTACAGTCCCAAAAAGTCTTGAAATATGTTGTGTCCATGGTCAACTTGACACCACAAAAGTAATAGTAATCTATGGCCGCGCCCCTCGCAGGAAGCAGTCTGTATCAGTACTTTCCCACTATGTGTCCACTGGTTGTAACTGGTTTCAACAGGTGAGTGAGTAGGTGTCTAATATAGGTGCAATGTAGCAAAGTGAGCAAATAAGTGTAAAAGTGCATCTCAATAAAAAATACTAACAAATTGATAGACTAAATAGATTAGAAAAACAGCTTTCAGTCAGTCTGCCGTTTCTTTTCGAGCTTCCAAATAATGGAATATTATTCCAACTACCATCAGAAAAATTTATTTACATTTATTCATTTAGATGACGCTTTTATCCAAAGGGACTTACATTGTTCTAATGTAATTACCAGTGTTACAGTCACTGGAGGCAAGGTGGGTTAAGTGTCTTGCCCAAGGACACAACGACAGTATGAACTGTGGGGAGAGCGGGAATCGAACCGCCTACCTTCCGGTTGAAGGACGGCCGCTCTACCACTGAGCTACTGCCGCCAAGACTTATTCTAACATATAAACTTTATATACATATAAACTCCCAAATTGTGCTAAAATTGGCAAGTTTTGCTGTTTGTTATATTCAAAGGTAAAGTTTAGTGAATTTAGTTTGAATTTAGCCTTTGCATTAGAATATTGATTAAAACACTATATAGTATCTTAAAAAATAAGTACTCGGTGGTCATTCTGTATATTACAATAACAATATTGACTGATTTATATTTTATTGTAGGACAATATTTATGTTAGAAGTTTTGTGCTTTAAGTAAATGTAAATCTTGCATTTTAATTACTGTTTACTTAAACTAAGAATTGTTGTAAATAATTAAAACAGTTTTGCTTTATCAAAACAAGGCAAAGGTTACAGTAAATATTTTTATTTATTTAGCTAAACAATTAAACAGACTAAGTATTCACTATTCAATCTTTTTAATTGTTTTGAGTATTCGAGTTTACAGTGCATGGATGTCTTGGACGGTGCAAAGAGTCAGTATTTATTACTGCTGACAAATAAAAATGGTTAATGTTATTGTTTTTCCATCAATTTACTTGATCAAGCGGTAAAAAAAAGTCTATTATAAACACAAAAAACAGTGTAACATATTCTTCCCAAAGAAAGATGCTTCGAAGTCAACTTTAACTGCATCACGTTACGAATGCTGTTTCATCCTGCTCTGTCGGCTTGAATCCCTCACATTGGGGGGATGACATATGAATTTAAAAAACAGCATAAACAAAACATTCATCAGAGCTGCTGCCACAAGATCTTAACTCTTTTATGTTTTTTAATGTAGGTTTTATTGTGGTATTTAGAACCTTTCTAGTCTTAAATAACCTTAATTAATACTCATCTGAGACAACGATTCCACAAACAGAAAAGAGTTATGAAGCTGGGCGTGCTTCTGTGATCCTTCCCATAGGTCCCTGTTGCCGTCTTGCATCATGCCTTTGCCTTTCACATGATGACATCATCTTCCTTCAAGTCTTTCTCCCAACGTGTTTGTAATATTTGAAATTAGCATACTAAATACAGAATGTGCATTGTTTGTGTGCCTTCCAGAAGTATGTTTTGTCAAATTAAATTTCATTTCAAAATGGAAAATGAGAGTTGTGCAATTTGTTAATGTCTTTGTAACAACAAATCAATAAAAAGTGAAAGGTTTAGGTTTAAGTTGGTGACAGAAAGGCAGTACAATATTCAATTGTCAGAACAAATGTGCCTGTCCTGTACCGCAAACAAGCACACAACAGAATAATTTACTTAACTAACCAGAATGTGCTTAAGCAAGACTGTTGAGGTTGAAACAAAAAGTACCTTGAATCACCTGAAATATTTGAAACTATAGCCTACATATTAACAAATGGTGGGGGCACCTCTTCTCTCAGCTGCACCTTCAGACATTTCAACCAATCTCTGGCTCCACTAAGTCATCCAAAGATCTTCATCTACCTACTTCGCACGTTGCAATTTCCACAAAGATTTTCCACAAAGGTTGTAGATATATCACACAACATGCAGAAAGGATGTGGCCAACCAGAGAAATGTAGGCATCAGATCTCCATCACCAGGAAGTGGCACATCTCTGTCCAGTGCAGAGGGTCCAGGGACAGAAACCCTTGTCCATGATGTCCTGGACATTCTGCATCAGATAACTTTTAATAAATGTTTTTGCATTACTCTGTTAATTGCAGTCACAACCTCCTGTGTAACAAAACGTGCTTTTGTGATGCCAAGCCCAAGCAGGAGATGAGATGAAAATTGTTTGCCAAGTGGCTCTTATAAAGAAATAGAGAGGTCCAAAAAACAGCTTGTCAGAGCGTTGGCCATAACATATTCTACATTAACATTTAGTCATTTAGTCTTTTATCCAAAGCTTCCATTCACCAGTGTTACATAAAAATTTTTTTAGCTGACGCTTTTATCCAAAGCAACTTACATTAAGGTTCCATTCTCCAGTGTTACAGCTGGAACACCACTGGAGGCAAGGTGGGTTAAGTGTCTTGCCCAAGGACACAACGACAGTATGAACTGTTGGAAGCGCAAGAACTGAACCGCCTATCTTCCGGTTGACCGCTCTACTACTGAGCCACTGCGCCCCCGTAATATTCTGCCCAGATAATGTTGGCATTAAATTGCTGATATATATTTTGCCTCTAAAAATTCCTAAATTTCCCAATTTCCTTTTTCCCGTCCCGGTCTCAGCCTCAAAACTCACCACCAACAGCAGTGTAGTAACACTTCTTTCACTTAAACTAGAACAATTTTCCAACAAATACTAAAACATTACATTGAACCAAAGGTTAAAGCTTACCTTGAACTTTTACTCTGCCTTATTAAACACTGTGTCAAAGCATTGCCAACATTTATCCACGTTTAATTTGCTGCTTGTTTCTCAAATACTTTTTTTGAGCTGTAAAATAAGACGTTTTTGCAACAGAATAACCAATTTCTCCGTATTACTGGAGAAGCTTCTTGTTGAAATCAGTGTAAAACAAAAAGAGCGTTCCATTTTCCAGAAGTGAGCTGTGATTGGACAAACTCTCGCTGTGGGTTGATCATTCTCATCTATTAAAATCCTTCTTTATAAAGCAGATGATGCCATAAGGTCTCATTTTTTTCACAGATAATTGCTGTTACAAAAGCTTTAGATTATTAAACTGTCAAACTAAATGCAAGAGTAAAAAAATGTAAATCAAATATAAATCAAAAAAAGTAATCACTGTTTAAGTCTAAAAAAAATGCTTTGAAGGAAAAAGACCCCTTCAGAAGATAATAATAAAATGCACAGAAAGGTAGTAACAAAAGTGAAAACAGTCGCAGATTATCTTGATTAATCCACTTAAACTCATCTCCTCATGGCCTTTTTTTATTCAAATTCAGTTTGCTTGTAAAAAATACTTATATACAAGCTATTTATATAAATTTGACATATATAAATAAACAAAAAGATATATATGGTCAAGATAACCACATACAAGCAGTGAAATCATTAGCTCTAAGTCCAATAGCTAATATTCTTCACATTATTATTTTTCAAATAATTTTCCACTTTTTAAATAGGAGTAGAATACTAAATATGTTTATTTTTGTGGAAAAAAACAGCATAGATTTTCAATTTAATTCAACAAACCCACATCTTTTCAAGCGTCTCACACAGCGGTCATAAACAAACGCCCTGCTTCGACGCGAGAATCTGATTGGCTCGTTGGCTCCGTCTGAACTCTCGTCTTTTCCCGCGATGAAGAAAATCCTTCCAGAGCGAGAGGCAGAGGCTGGTCTGTTCTCAGTCGCTGTTGTGGCTCAGAGCCGCAGGTCTGTCCACCTCAGCGGTTCAAGCAGTGCTTCAGCCAGAGGCATAACGGAACCTTATTCTAAAAACTCTCCAACTGAGCTAAAATATTACCCGCATTTTTGATTTACCCAAGGTCTAAAGCTTACCTTGAACTTTTACTCTGCTTTATTTAAACACTCGTTTGGTCAAAGCATTTCACATTTATCCACTAAACCACATTTCTTTGTATAATATTTAAACTTTCGCGCTGTTTAAAGGTAGCTGCGTCGTATAACTCTGAATTTAAGTAGTTTGAATCAGGCTTGAGCTGATCTCGTGGCAGTGTTCAGGCTTCGGAGAGGAACTTCAAACTAAGCTCACTGTTGACTGTCTCTGGAATGCAAACCCCATGTTAGCTTATATGCTAACGATACATTTACCAAGTTTAAACCAGCTTTAGACTAGTTTAAGAGCTAGCTGGTTGTGTTGGTTGGGATTTTGGGGAATAAAAATTGCACAGTTTTACATTAATCTCCGGATTGTAAGGTTATCATCATGAGGCTGTTACCAGGGGAAGCTATGACAGGTTCTTTTTTGTGAATAGACCTTTTTAAGTGAGAAGTTAAGATGTTACCAGTGATGTGGTGTAATATTTTGTCTGGTTGTATCTGGTTATGTTAGATTATTTTAAGATAAGTAACATTTTACTTAATACTGGACTAACTCTGGACTAAATCCTAAACCCCCAGTTTATTCTAGTGGCACTTCTAAGAGCTGTCCTGTGGTGGTGTGGCATTTTGCCTGGAGTAATTACAGATGTAGTTACTGCAACGCTACTTTTACTATTCAGTAGTGGTCCTAATGATATTTGTCTTCTAAAATCAAGTCTTGTATTTAGGCTTGAGGATTCTGATCAGTTACGTTGAGTTACTTCTCCATATGTTTGACGGGAAAGTAGTTCAACAGGGATAAAAACCTGATTCGTAATAGTTCTTTGTCTGCACCTTTGCTGTCAAATGCACCTTCCCACCTATCTCTATAGACTGGCTGAATCAAATATTTAAAATTCAGTCATGCATCACAATGTCATTATGCTGTTTGATGCCCTATTTTATAAAATTATTGCATTCCAGCTGCAGGTGTTTCAAGTATCTATCACTGATCTGATCCAACTGGTATTTTAATATATAGCATATAAATAAAGAGCTTAGTTTTTGTCACAACGGGGATGGAGGGTAAAAAGTATTATATACCACATTTTCTTGTAATGAATAGACTTTGGTTTTTGAGTCTTCTTTAGTCTTTTGACCCATTGAGGCAGCTGTAGTTTAAGTTTTGACTAGGGCTGAACAATTTATCGCATTTGCAATTAAATCGCATTAACAAGATTTTGAAATCGCAGAGGCCGCAATTATTGGTCATGTGACACATGTGAAATGCAGCTGTATTTGCCTTAAGGCTGTGTCCAAAAGATGTTTCTGAACACGAGCATCTGCAGGGTTAGCTCTATGAAGGCGGGGGCCCATGGGCTACAACAATATTTAGGGCCCCCTTTGCGGGCCCTCAAGATAATCACTGTCAGAGAAAATTAAAGTACACCACAAGAAAACAGAACAAGTTTAATTTCTAAGCCCCAGATCCAGTCCTGTGATTTAAAAAGTTAAATAAAAATACGCCATTCATATAATTTCATGCATCGTTAATTTCTTAATAACATTTGGTCTGGCCACAAGAAACATACGTTTAGCAGTCAAATTTATTAATTGTGGATATGTTAAAAAAAGCAGAAAGAAAATAATTGCAGTTCCAATCACATTATTGGTTGAAAATAAAATTGCAATACAAAATTTTTTTCTAAATTGTTTAGCCCTTGTTTTGACCCTTCGAGGCTGCTGTAGTTTGAGATTTGACCCTTTGTGGAAACCGTAGTTTGGGTTTTGACCCTCAGAGGCTGTTGTAGTTTTGAGTTTGGACCCTCTGAGGAAGCTGTAGTTTTAGTTTTAATTCCATGAGGAAACCGTAGTTTGAGTTTTGACCCTCTGAGGAAGCTGTAGTTTGAGTTTTAATTCCATGAGGAAACCGTAGTTTGAGTTTTGACCCTCTGAGGAAGATGTAGTTTAAGTTATTACACTAAGAGATGATTGTATTTATATCTGATCTTTATTTATATCTGATCTTTATTTAAACTTCTGCGATGAGTGCCTTTAATTTTTGCCCACATTGCACAAAGCAGTTAAGTAGATTTATATAAGTCTGTTTTTTAATGCAGGGTTTGGACGCAGGACTGAGGAACTGTTGCGCAGCACGTCTTTCCACCATATCCATTTATAAATTTCTAAACTAAAAATTTTTTTATAGTTTTAGACCCACATTTCCAGATCACTGTTGCCTGTAAATATAACATAGCTAATTTCCAACAGCCCCACATGTTCTGAAAAAAATATGGAAGATATTTGCTCAAACATAAACTATAAACTATTCATTATGAGGCTGCTGTAGTTTGAGTTTTGTCCTTCTGAGGCTGCTGTAGTTTGAGTTTTGTCCTTCTGAGGCTGCTCTAGTTGTTGCTGTAGTAAGAAATAAAACTGTATCCGCACTAAATTATTTTTGTTTATCAATTGAATCGTCAAGAAAAACTTTTGGAAATGTCTTATTATTATAATTATTTCTAAATTTTTAAGAAGGAAAACCCTAATTATTATGTTGGTAATAGTTTTTTGCCGGGCCAGTCTCAACAAGAGCCACAAGCGTCAAGCCCAGTCAAGACCTAATTTCCTATTTTAGTCTTTGCGGGTCAACCATCTGCTGTAGCACCAATGTAGAAGGTGTTTGAGCACTTTTCACTCCACGACACTGTGTCCTCGGAGTGAGATTCATGTTTGGGCATCTGTCATCCGCCTTGTCCCTTTTTCCTTTGAGTGTTTCTTATAAAAGACTTTGTATTATTTAAAGTCTATAGTATCAGGCTTTTTTTTTTTCGTTGTTAGGATTAAAGGTGAAAGGGCTGTGTGTGAATGATCCTCACACTGTAGGGAGTTTCCCATCTGTTTTCACTCAGGGGTTAGGCAAAGGTTCCATGTAATTATTATTTTTCTGATAATGCTAAGCTTATGTTTTCCGTATGTACATCTAAAGACTATCAAGAGAAAGAGACTACAGTTTGGATTAGAAATGCTATTGTAAATGGTAAAAAGTTAATTCATGCTTGAGGTAGCTTTTGTCATTTACAGAAGAATTTGAACCATGTATTTTGTATTAACTGTCAAGGAGAATGTTTAATGTCATGAAATATTTTCAATATGAAGTTGCCGTCTATGGATTCAAATCACTTTTTAGCACTAGTGATAACTTTCAAAACCATTCTTGTACTTTATTCCAGTACGGCAAGGGTGTCAAATTTTTCCTTCATCACCTTACCCTCTGTGACACCCTTATTATCCAAAATGTCTTTGTCAAAAAGTAGATACAGAGTGAGGAGTTTTTCAAAAAACTAAAGGACCACTTCCTATTTCTTTTATGAGGAAAATGGAAAACCTGTGTGTTTGGTTTGTAAGCAGCAAGTTTCAGTCTCAAGGAATCTAATATTCAGCTCCACTCTGACACTCATCCTGGAGAAAAGTACAACAGCTACAGGAACAACTGAGAAGAGAGAAGATAAATTTTTTTGGACTGAGAAAAGCCATCACAGCGGCCAAGAGGCAGTACAGAGAGAAGCTGGACAGCTTCTACTCTACTGCGGATTCAGGGCGGATGTGGCAAGGCCTGCAGCACATCACAGACTACAGGACCACCACCAACAACATCGCATCAACAGACAGCCTGCCGGATGACCTCAACAATTTCTACGCCCGCTTTGAGGCTCCCAGCAACACTGCAGAGAGGGAGCTCACACACACCTGGATCACCCAACCCCCCTCCCCTCCACCAACCATCTCAACAACACAGGTACACAGAGCTCTGAGGAAGATCAACCCCCGCAAAGCAGCAGGACCAGACAACATTCCTGGGCGGGCCCTCAGAGCATGTGCCAACGAGCTGGTTGATGTTTTCACCTCCATCTTCAACCTCTCCCTCAGCCAGCGCATTGTACCACCATGCTTCAAGACCACGACCATCGTCCCCCTGCCCAAGAAGAACCCACCCACCTGCCTGAATGACTACAGGCCAGTGGCACTCACTCCAATCATTATGAAGTGTTTGAGAGTGGTGCTGGCCCACATTCAGAGCAGCATACCGACACCATTGACCCCTGCAGTATGCCTACCGACCCAACAGGTCCACCTCGGATGCGAACAAGGACTCATACATACGGATACTTTTATAGATTACAGCTCCGCCTTCAACACGGTCATCCCACACAAACTCACCCACAAACTGTCCACACTTGGTTTGCACCCCACCCTCTGTGACTGGCTCCTAGATTTCCTGACTGGCAGGCCTCAGTCTGTCAGGAGAATAGGACTTCAGCCAGCACCATCACAAACATTGGTACTCCACAGGGCTGTGTACTCAGCCCCATCCTCTACACCCTGTAATGGAGCTCAGACTGTGTCGCACTCACAAGGACAACATCATCCTGAAGTTTGCAGACACCGCAGTGATAGGACGCGCTGTCGGTGACTGGTAAGAGGTGGCCAGTCTGGTGTCATGGTGTGAAGACAACAACCTCACCCTCAACACGGACAAGACAAAGGAGATGATAGTGGACATGAGGAGAGAGAGGAGAACGCCTCAGCCACTGTTCATCCGGGAACTTGAAGTGGAGAGGGTGAGCAGCTTCAAATACTTGGGTGTCCACATCAATGAGGACCTCACTTGGACACCTCACATCACGCAGCTGGTCAAGAAGGCTCAACAGCGGCTGTATTTTCTGAGGAGGCTGAGGAAGTTTGGCATGTCGCCCAAGATCCTCAGCAACTTCTACAGCTGCACCATTGAGAGTGTCCTGACCAGCTGCATCACTGTGTGGTACGGCAGCACTTCTGTCATGGACCGCAACGCCTGCAGAGAGTGGTGAAGACTGCGCAGAAGATCACCAGGACTCCACTGCCCTCTCTGCAGAGCATCTACCACCGCAGAGTCCACAGAAGAGCTGCTTCCATCCTCAAAGACCCTCCCACCCCAACATGGTCTGTTCACACTTCTACCCTCAGGACGGAGGTACAGAAGTGTGAAATGCAGGACTTCCAGAATGAAGAACTCATTCTTTCCCTCTGCCATAAGACTCTAAACAGCAGATAGGAGTCTACAATCACAATCACAACATTACATGAACAATTGTTTACCTACTGCACTACCTCACTTTACTTTACACCGTCACTTTACTTTACATGTCACTTTACACCATCACAACTGCACTACCTCACTTTACTACTTTACTCCTTTTGCCCTCTTGTATTTTTTTTGTATATTTGTATTTTTTGTACTGCATTATTATCACTTGTATATTTGTCTTATTTTTTATTTTTACTTACTTGTGTGACATTTTACTGTGGACAAAGTAAGAATTTCATTGTACAGGAAACATGCTTTCTGTCTGTACACATGACAATAAACACTTTGAATCTTTGAATCTTGAATAAATGAACTGTTAACAGGTCTGTTTTTACCTGTAGCTGAGAGCTCAGTGATGCAGCAGTGACAGATATGTTATTGCAGCAAAACAGCATTAGCATCAAGGCCATATTGTAAAAATATACAGCTGAAGGCTTTTGCCGACATTAGCCTTTTTTGGTGAAATTGATGAGATATTATAATGTAATCGTACTTCTTTGCTCTAAAAACAAAGGGAAAAATTGAATTTGTCGTAATTTATAGGTTGATATGCTATTATTTTACTGGTCCGCCCACTTCCGATCCAACATATCTGTATGTGACTCCTGAACTAAATTGAGTGTGACACACCTGCAGGACAGTGTATTCTATTACACCAATTGTTGACCTCACTATACAGAAAGTTACTTTACTTCAGGGCAGTTCATAGAAGCAGATTTGTTTTTTTAGTTTTCCTTCTTGCCACATTTCTAAAGTTAGCTATAAATCCCCTGGCCTCATCTACTGAAAGACAAAATGCTCCAAGTTAACTGCTGTCATAGGTTTTGAGGACGTGACCCCCATCAGAAGCCAGGAGCAAGAATGCAGAAGTGAATTTGATTTGAAACAGTTTCTTCCTTCTGCCACACGTCGTCTACTGTGTGAAGGCTAATGTTGTTGCCACTGCCCAGAGGAACTTAATGGGCATGGTAATGCTAAAGTGGGGGTAATAATCCCCAGAGAAAGGCAGTCATATTAGCTCTCAATGTTTTCAACCACAAAGTTGTAGCAAAATTTTCTACCAGCAGATTTATGCCGTTTATAAACTACTTTTTGATATCACAAAACATAGTCGGTCCACTAAATCAAAATATTATTGCATTGTGACACATTTTTCACCTACTGTAGATCCATTTCTCACTCAGAGAATCTGATGCCCAATGCACATGTATATTTGTGCAAACTAGTCATGTGTTTTTTAATTTTTGTCTTCATGTTGGCATTACATTACACTACAAATACACCAGAACAGGGGTGTCAAAATCAAAGTGGTAAGGGGTCATTATAGTAATTAAGAATCCTTTTGAGAACTACAAGATTGACATTTGGAAGCTTTTATTCAATTTTGAATGTGAGGCTCATCTTCATTTGAGTTTTACAAAAATGTTTTTTTTTTAACATTTTAACATACTTTTATGAAAACTTCTTTCATATGGATTTGAACAGGTTTTAGATGGATTTGAACAGGTTTTAGTTGGATTTGAACACATTTTATATATCCTTGTAGCAAAATCTGGCTTAACCTCAATCTTATATTTAATCTGAATCAAATCCATCCAAAACCTGTTCAAATCCAATTTTTAAAACTAGTTCCAAAAATATACATCTGCATCTTTAGCCCAGCCCTATTCTCCATGTTAGAAGTGGCAGAGGAAGACTTCTCAGATGTTGATTGTCTTTGACTAAGGCTGCCAGATGGCCATTTTATTGCCGCTGTTCCTGTGCTCTCTTAAGTTAACCAGGAAATCCTCTTTATACCCGTCTTTATTTTTTCTGTCTCCCTACACTTGACCACCTAAATCCCGCTGCGCTCTGTGAATGTGCAACACCCATTTATTTCCATTATTCATTTCCACAGCTGAATGGCCAACAGAGTGGGTATTAGATATTGATAAAAGAGGCTATTTTTAAATCCAAACTGTGCTCAAAGGACCCCTCCTTTTAGCTCATTTTCCGCAGCATGAAGCAATTCCAACTCGGGCCATTTAAGTCTTATGTCTCTTGTCTCGTTACTTTCATAAGCTTTTCAAAAGTGAATAGACATTTATCAAATTTACATTGGGTTATTAGTCAGATACAATTGTAACAAAACATAAAAAAATGACAGCTCACATCACCTCATGCTTCAAGTGTATTGACTGCAATTTCTTTCATTTGTTTTTAAGACTTTGGAGGCATTTATAAATTGTCCTCATTGCAGCTTTTGTTCTGGTTCCTTTCAGGTCGACATAAATGCTTGTCCCGTCCTGTAGGAAGCAGCTTTTGTCCTCGGGTCCTCCTTATTGCTTTTGGCCGCTGGAGCTAGTGCATGCTGGGACAAAGCCAAGGTTGTTCCACGGTGTGTAATAATAGGATAATAGACAAAGGGCTGTGGTGTTTTGGCCACACGCTGCATAACAAGTCCTATGTCCTGACTCTCCCTCGTTTTGTTTATCTCTGAGAAGTGGCCTGTTAGCACTGGTGCTCAACTTTGAGAAGAAGACAAATACATTTCAGGGGATTTGAAAGTTTATAATTATAAAATCAAATCCTCCTTCAAACACCACTTTTAAAATGAATATGTAATAAAATACACAAAGTGTGGGCTACAAAGTGAGACATCATTTAATAGACTTTATATGACTTTGTGTTCAGAAATGACCAAGTTTGTTGTTGTTAGCTAGTGATGCTAACGCCTGGTCATGTGCTAATGTAGAATTAATGTGTAAAAATCTTTTTTTTTTTTTTTTTTTTTAAGAGCAGTAGATACAACAAAGAGAATGATTTATCTAATAATCATAGTTCTCGCCACAGTTGCAGAAAGTTTGGAGCTTGAAATAATTATTTGATTTTGGTAAAAGCCTGTCGTAACGTTAGCTGTTGGGAGATCAGGAGGTAGAGCTGGTTTAAGTTTGACGGTTCAGTCCTGAGTGGTAGAAAAGCCCTTGATAAATGCAGGTATTTAAATACCTGCTTACCTAACTTAATATCCAATTGTACAATACTTTACTTGTTTTTTACAAATTTGCTCTATAAGTTTAACATTACATTTAATATTGATATTCATAATTTTATTTGTGCTGCTGGGCCCTCACCATTCTCGTTCCACCTCGCATGGCGCTCTAATCAGAAATAACGGTATCCCACAGACCGAGCTGATCAAGTGTTGATGCAAATACAGCTTCTTTGCTAATTTTTATCGAGCAAACTATTGTCTGCACCTTCCTTCAACAATACATCTACAGGCTAAACATTTGTTTTAGACTGTAGGGCCATTACTCTCTTCATCTTTGTGGCATTTGCATGATATGCCCTGTGCATGTAATTGTAAGAGACTATAAATAAACCATAATTTGATGCTTGTTTTGGATTGTGATTTTGGACAAGTCACTTAACCCACCTTTCCTTCAGTAACTTTGCACTGGTGTGAGAATGTTTGGTGGTGGTTGGTAAGGCTGTGGGGGCAAAATGACTGCCATTTCTCCTCAGTCGGCCCCAGGACAGCTGTGGCTAAGATTGTAGCTTACCACCACCAGTGTGTGACTGGAGTGAATGCTCTTTGAGTCCCTTGGTCTCTTGGGAAAAAAGTGCAATATATATATAATCCATTATTATTTATTATTATTATTATTATTATTATTATTATTATTATTATTATTATTATTATTACTACTTTACCATTTGAGTATGATTTTGATTTGCCATGTGTTTTTTACATCACTAAGTTTGGCATAGAAATCAGCCTTACAATTATAGGCAGTCTGCCCGTGTATCATCTCCAATAAACCAGTGTTTGATTTCCACTCCTTTCTGTATTTTTGAGTGTAGACTAAGACATGAGGAGCTAGCCAGCTAGATGTTTAGCTTATGTCAATCAGCCATAATAATGCATCCTTGCGCAGACGCAGAGAGGCGACCATCTCCTGCTCTGACTGCAACTGGGAGGGATCGCTGTGCGCTGATTAAGCTGTCTGTGAGTGCTTTGGGACAGTGAAGGGGCTCACGTCAGTACCCACTGCTCATTGAGAAAAGTAAAAACGAGTCTCCGATAACACCAGGAAAAGACACTTGATTTGTCAGTAGTCGCTTTTTTGAAAAAGAGTAGCTATAAGTGGCTGAATAGTTGCTAAATATAGTAACAAATCCGCTAAGTTGGCAAAACTGACCACAAGAGGGCACAAAGACTAATAAAATAAACATTACACTTACATATTTAACTTTACCAATACAAATAGTAAAAAAAAAGTTACTGATATAAATTATGCATTGCTTATGCTATGGTGGTACAGAAACACCACAAGGAAAACGCAGGGAAGGTGTGGTTTTTCCACATAAACCCAAACAAAACTTCTGTATGTACATTTTGAATCAAGTCCTTCCTTTTCTAAGATCATTTAAAAATAACACCAAAACAAACATTTCACCCTTTTTGTTTCATTGAGTTCAATCAGTACTTGCAGTTTTTGCTGCTGATGTAAGCTATTGCCCTTTGCCCTCCACAGCACATCCAACCACAGTCCACTTCAAAGACTCTCCAACAACTTCGGGGCAACCCCTCCCCCCAGGCTGCTATACTTTTATATCTTCTGTCTAAACTAAATAGCAGCCAACCCCTGTGACAACAGAGCATGGGCTTTGCCTCGAGGCAGGCAGACCAGCTGAGTAATGTTGCAGCTGCGTAATTCACTGGACTTCAGAGAAAATGTAGACCAATATAACAACCACAAAGCCACTGTGCGTCTTGTAAACCACTCCACAAGATTCACAGTGCCACGTTTAGTTCATTAGAGGTCACCGCCCTTTAGGCATAAATTCTGGTCACTGATGTCTCTCTATTGTTCCCAGCTTCATTTGCAGCAGTCCAACTTTTAAAAATGTCTATTCAGTGGCTGTGAATTGAGTCAGTATGTGTTTATTAGTTTGTGGGATGTCGCATTCAAAGTTAAAAAAATCTCCATTGTGCTGACAGGCTGAATGGTTCCTGACTTTTGACTCCCTGCTAAAAATCCAGTGGCATTGACTTATTCAAACAGGACGCAATAGAGTCCAGGATAAAAAGCTTAACTTGGCATCAGCCAGACAAACAGCATGTTTGTTTCCCGGCTGTCCTTGACTGTTGCTGTCCTTGGATAATGTGTGTGCACTGACTGTAAATAAGTCGTTACACTTGTGATTCATCAAACAGTAATGAGAGAAAAATATACTTCTGAGCTTAAACTAGGATTGCACATTCTTCTTAAAGATGGGAAGTGTAGTTTTTTGCAGCATCTATTGCAAAATGACATTTCTACAATACAATTACCCTTTTCTAGACCATGTGAACAGCTACTGTAGCCCTGGAGGGACATGCTGTTGTCTATTAACAAACCCAGTGTAAGATGGTAGGAAAGGAGGTAGGGCATTAATCAATTTGACAAATACATTTTAAATTTTTTTAATTTCAGACAATATCAAAAACCCACATCGCTAAACTAAATCGAATTTTTAAAAAGTGTTTATTTTAACCCTGTGCTGCATATTGTGTTGTGGCTAATGCTATTGTTAGCTTCAGAGCAGCTGAATAAAGCTCCATAAATACTCTGCAGACGCTAAAAACACTAATAATCACCAGAGAAAGCAGTTATATTATCTCTGTGATGCACTGGGTAAGTGAAGTAGCAGGAAACTGATCAACAGAAACAGCATAGTTTGTGCAGCGTACTTTGTTGATTTATGCAAATGATTCATGTGGTCTGAGCAACTTTGGCGTTCTTTTAACAAGACTTTGTGTACTGTAAATTGGGGATTAAACTAAACGTATCTAATATAAGCAGTGACTAAAAATGATTAAAATTGTAAATTGTCTTAACATAAAAAAAATAAAATAAGATTGTATGAAATGAGCCTCTAACCAAAGTACTAGTCATTAGTTTTTCAAAAGATATAAATGAAAATAAAAATATACAAATATGTTACGTATGGAAAACACAATATGTACAGTTTGATATTAAGCTTTAACTAAGTTTGGTCAAGCACATAATAGTTTCTACAGTACTAGCTATTCTTATTATAGATTGTTTTAAAGGTGGTGTGTCTAGAGTTTGGTCTTTTGCCGACATCTGGTGGCAAAAGTGCAAATTACAGTTCCACATCTCTCATGTTTCTTTTTTAGAGCATGTGAACAGCTATGATAGCCATGCTGTTGTCTTATAAAAAAACAGTGGAAATAGGCCTGATAGCAATTTCACTTTAAAAACATGAATTTATATGTTATTGAGATTGTTAATTGCAGCTTAATCCTATTATTTGTTTGCTGTTAGGTTTAGCTCTCAAGGCTAACACTTCAACTAAATTCTCTTGTGCAGGTGTTGCAGTGCAGTGCAGAGAAATGTCCCTGAGAACACTTTCTATTCATTTTCAGAGCCATTGAGCTGAATGCAGAATCTTCTGGTTAATTGTTTTAATAGGCGTCTTTACCACCTGCCACAACCGTATAATACTGGCAATCTTTGACTTCAAAGCTCCCTCTTCATCTCACAAGAAAATTAGCCTCAGTCATCCCTTTTTTTTTTTTTTTTTTTTTTTTTTTTTTTAATGCTTCTGTGACATTCACACTTGATTAGGCTTGCAAATGAAGTTTTCCTTTGTCTGAGGTGAGAGGCGCGACCTTGGCCCCAGAGACTTGTTAAGTTTTTAATGGATTGGCTGAACGTACTGAGCTAACGGGTATTCCAGCAGTTTTTTTTTTCTCCGGCACATGTAACAGCCTTGTCTTATTTCAGCTTTTTCTTGAGGACTCCATTAAGCCATCATCGGTAACATGGCATTAAGTAAAGCGGGCTGTCAAAACTCAGACTGGACAAAATGTCTGCTGTAAATATGCAACAATATCATCCAATACGTTCTCCTGAGCTTATGTTATTTACTGAACTCTAATAATAACCAGAACAACACGTGAAAGGGTTATTTAGAGATGTCTATGTTAAAACACACTGTTATGTTTTTTGATGGACTCCTTACATTCACTTGAAGGCATTGGCACCAAGGGAGTACATAACCAGCTAAAGATGAGTTATTTTTTGATCAGTGTAAAATGAATATTTTTTTCTATCCATCCAGATTCTCATTACGAATGCTGCTGAAGTGTCTAAGCCCGGGGAATGCTGACTGCTGAAAAAACGGTGAGTGTCTTGTCTCTGAAGAGGCTCACTGAATAAATAAGCCGTGATGTACCATCCTTGTGCAGACATGGCCTTCTTTTCCCTCTTGCTCCTATACATTTATAACCCTCACATCCCGGGCCTGAGCAGCACATTTACTATTCAGCTCAGCTCTGACAGTCCTGTTATGGTGACAAATGTGATGGGCCATGCCTCTCTCAATGTCATATCTTCTGCCCACTTTATCCATCCAATGTACAAGGGACGGGCGATTATACAAGCTGCTAGAGGCATGTTTGTGTGGGAAGCTGTACTGGAGCTGCACTCTACATGAATGTCGACGGGCGGTCATTTATATGCGCACATATGGCTGTAAGGAACAGTGGTTTTACTCTGGTTTTTGTTTTTGAAATAGGACTATTTCTCTGCAGGTGGGGAATCGAGTTGTTAACATTTCCCATCAGCTTTAATGATACTGCGGGCATCAGCTGCATGAGGGAAATGTTTAAAGGCAGTGTAGAAAAACAACAACAGCTCCGCCCACAAGGCAAAGTGGATGCAAACGGCCATGATTATTTTGAACCAAACAGGATAAATACAGCTAAAAAGGAAGACTGTGCAACTATTCATGGGTAAAGCCAGTCCAAGGAGCCATTTTTTTGAGTTATGCCAGAAGAACTTCTCTGTTTCTGCTGTCTGTTTGTCTCTTCCTACTTTCACACCCAGGGGTCGATCCTTCAGGGCCTAGTGACAAGTCCATGATGCTATATTGTGAGAACCTCAGTGTGCGCGCCGCAAACACTGTGTGTCTAGAACAGAAGCCTGGTACTCTCTGCAGCTGTTCGTACTTTACTTTCTACTGTTTGGTCAAGTTACACATGTTCAAATAACTGTAGTTTAATTATTAATTAATCACAGTCACTGCAAAGAAGTCATTTGTTCGTTAGCTCAGTGTTAGCTCGGTGTCGACTCGGTCAAGACAAATTTACACGTCTTTCTCGGCTCTCCTTTTTACACTTTTTGAGATGTACCAAGTCCGGTTGCCCTACTTATGTGCATGCTGAATGTCGATTAACGCAGCATAAGTAAGGTGTCCCGCATTGTCCTACTTTCTCCTGCATAAAAAGTTTTTAATTGCCCCACATCTGGTTTGTTACAATCTGGGTAAATCCTACATGAGTATATTATTTAACAAAGCTTTATTATATAAAGATTTGCAAGCTCAAAATATGAAATAATTTGTACATTTATTGTTTTGAGGAGGCCAAACGAGAAAATAACTGAGAGCCCTGTGTTTACTTGTAGTGTAGAACAATGGCTACAAATTTTATTTCTCTGGCTTATGGTTTATGAAGCTGGAGCTTTATTATAACTTTGATATTTGCAGACTCTTTTTGTAACTTTTATAATCTTTCTAATTATGGCATGTTTTTAAATACCACTGGAGCTGAGTTTGTCTTATTTTAGAATTCTCACTATGATAAATGACCTGAAACATTTTAGTGTCCCACTTTCACTTTCCTTTGGTATTTCTGCATGTTTCTTCAGTCAGAAGTCTTGACATTTTAAAGAGGACAGCCTATGATAACGATATGTGCAGATTCGAACAACCTCTGCCACCCTCGCCTCTCACAAGCCCTTTGTTCCTCCGTCTTTATGTTGGATCCTGTCATATCTTCTGCAGATTTAGCGTTATATATCATCAAAGCCTCTCTGGAGCTTCCCACTCTCTTCCCAAATCCTTTTGATTTCTAACATCACCCACCACTTAATATTCCAAACTAGTCTGTGGCCTTTTCACAGAACTAACAGGCTTCTGAAGATGCTAGTCCTGTCTCTGAAAAACGAGGAGGACACTGCCCCAGATGCCTTTTTTACAGAGTCTAGAGAAGTGCGCTGCTCAAGTTCACTGCTGTTCCTCACAGGCACAGGTCAGTAGGACGCACTCTGTGTCATTTGTCTTTTTGTACTTGGTCTGCCACTGTGCCCATCCTCCATCCTGTCGACCAATAAACCAGTGTACTTTCTCTGGGCTACACAGACTCAAGAAAACATGTGATGCACGAGACATGTTGTGAGTTCAAATCCTGGATGACTTGACCATCTTTGGCCAACTCCGGCCTTTCTGTGAGGAGTCTGCATGTCCTCCTCGTGTTACTGTGGGTTCTCTATTGGCACATACTCAAAGCATCCCTGAATGTGAGAGTGAAGTCTCTAGGTGTTAACCCTGTGATTAACTAGCCATTGTCCTGGGTGTACCCTGTCTAAGGCCCAAACTTGCTGGGATAGGCTCCGGTCACCTCCAACCCTAATGGAAAGAAGCCAATTTTTTTTTATTTATATATTTTTATTGTAAACTGAAGAAATTTAAATGAAGTTCAAATTAAACTGTATCAAACTAAACTTAATGTAAGCTGAAAAAGCCACAAGCAAAAACAACTGGATTTATTTATTTATTTTTTGGGGGATCTGGCCACAAGAGCCATTACTATACTTTTAATGTCAGCAATTGTAATGTCTATTTTGCTAAAAACTCTGGCACAGCTTTGGTATTCTTTGGGAGGAGCATAGTTTCTGTGGAAAACATTTAAAAACATGCTAATTGTTGTTCATTTTTTGTAACCAAGGCTATAGTTGCTACAGTTGGGTTAATGATGTATGTTAAAGAAAAGAAAACACACCTCAAATATTTTCTTGCACTTTTACTGTTCTCTAGGAGTTGACGTGTCTGTTTTTCAGCTTTCACAATTACTTGTTGCTGACAATTGATGGTGCAGTGTCTTGTCACCAGCTTTTGCCAACTAGCATAAAGTCACAGCTCCCGAGTCTTGACAGGCACCAGGGGTATTTCCTTCAGCTTCCAAACTTTTATCACCTTTCATCTTCTCTCACAAACTTTCTCTTCTACCTGCCACTTTCTGCTCTCAGTTCTCTTTTCTTTTAAGCATTGGAGTGGCTCACAGAGAAACTCCTCACTCTCTTTAGTTTGCACAGTTTTGTTGTGCATTTTGTGTGTCTATACTCCAGTCTGTTTTTGTCTCAATCCTCCCTAAACCATAAATACAACCATTATTTTAAGGATTAACGCAGATACCTCGGGAATTGTTTGAATCTAAATGGGTACAACTGAAGGTAACTGGGCCGAAAGTCAGTCTGAAGACCAGAATTTCTCACGAGGATGCCTACGTGACCCAGGGCAGCTAGATTTATGCAAAGTTCTCTTTACAACTGTCTGTATTCTTGAACACTTGTGACAACCACAACGCATCTCTCAGCATGTGATTCAGACTCACTGCAGTCCTCTTTGTCTCCTTAATCCACTGTGAAATTGACCCTAATGTTTGGAGAGTTGGGAGAAGTTTGCGTAGGCCTAGTGCTAAAAAAGAAAATTGCTGACCAGTTTAGCATTGGGGCTTAAAAAACATGGATGAGACTTTTTGTGGGGAGGCATTGGGTGTAAGAATATGAAATAAACTCGAGTTTTTATCTAGTCAGTGGCAGAGTGGTTCCTGGCCCCCAGCCCCTTGGAGTTTGTATGTCTGTAGGTTTCCTCCGAGCAACAGTGTCCCCTAGCAGTAAACATGTTCTGGGATATTATTTCATAAAGAACGATATAGCAGACTTCCATAGACAGAATAAATAGTTGAATAAATGTCAAAGTCATAAAAAACCCCAAAAAATCAATAAATTAAAGAACCATATTGCAATAAACTTGGTACATACTGCACAAGAACAGAGAAATTTGTTTGTTTTCTCAAGGTGGCAAGAACAAGGTCAAAGTTAGTTCTGTACAGGACGGTTCATACTTTATGAAAAACTCAAGTGCAGAACTCGTTGCTTTTCCTCATTAACCATGCCCACTTTAGATTTCTAAACAACCATACAATAGTTGTCGGACAACCACAAAAAAAAGGTTCTGCCCAGACAATGTGTCAAGAACAAGCTGCAAGAACTCCCAAACCAGGGCTCCAAGAACAATATGACGTCATTCTTTTCTCACAGCCCAGGGAGAGGGAACACATTTCTTTGCGTATGTACCAGGCTTTAGACTTAGATTTTTGAATTTAGAAATACAAACAGGTGTCCACGGAACATAAATTTGTTGTTTGTTGTTTTGGAGTGTGTGGATATTTATTTATTTATTTATATATTTTTTACTTTATTTATTTTATTGATGATTGAGGATAATTAAAAACAATAAAAACACAAGATCAAAATAAAAAATGTAACATACATTTACACTTTTTAATGTCAAAATAACTGTCCATTCAGAGCCTTAGGTCTGCTGTGGTGCAGCCATTAAAAGTTGGTAGCATGCACCAATGTAATGATTGGAAGTAAAAAAACAAGCAAAAAATTACTTCCAAAAGGGCATCCAGATATTGCAGTGTAAATTAAGTGAGCTTTTTTTTTTTTTTTTTAAATAACAACATAACATAATACAAAAATGTGAAATCTGCAAATCCTACAGTATACACAAATCACAGAAAGTCTACTGACAACTATTTGATACTCCATTTAAAACTAAAGCAACTTTAGAAGAGGCATCTGGACTGTGGTAAACAAGTTCCACGAGCTGAATTGTTTAAATTGAGCTCTATTTTGCCGGATCAAGATTCCTGGACGTCCGTGAGTATTAGATAGTCAGTGATGGTTGGCATCAATCTGCCATGAGTCATGTGATCAATCAATATTTGTTCAGCCAATGACTCCCCTGAGAGCATGGCAGTTTTATGAATGGCCGACAGATGGGTCTCCCTCCCTCTGTCTTTTTTTTACTCTGACCACTATTCCTGATAGATTGCTGCCGGAGTCACAATGGCAAACGCATGAGAAGTGACTAAAATAATTAACGGCATAATATCACTCCCAGTCAGGCCGCTGTAAAAGAAGTATGCTCAGCCTAATGTTCTCTTTGTGTTCACGATGAAAGCTATAAAACTGACATTCATGATACATATGCAAGATGTCTTTGCTTAAGAAAAGGTCAGTTTAATGGGGCAGTTTGTAAAGACCATGAAAATGTTTTCTATGCAGGGTTCTTCTCGGGAGTAAAAGAAAACACCTTGAAGCTCAGCTGTGAGATGAATTCACTTCACTTATATGTCTTCTTTGAATTAGTCTTTAATAGTGCCTTGCGAAAGTATTCGGGCCCCTTGAACTTTGCGACCTTTTGCCACATTTCAGGCTTCAAACATAAAGATATGAAACTGTAATTTTTTGTGAAGAATCAACAAGTGGGACACAATCATGAAGTGGAACAAAATTTATTGGATAGTTCAAACTTTTTTAACAAATAAAAAAACTGAAAAATCGGGCGTGCAAAATTGTATGAAAATTAAAGTCTTCTTGAAAGCTGCAGACTTTTTCTAGTACCGCTTGAAGAAAGCGTCATTTAAAAATTGGCAGTAGGTCTGAGAGTTGATTTTGAGTCCAGTTTCAACCCGAAAAGGTCCAACTAGCTCATCTTTAATATTACCTGCCCATACCAGTACCCCACCTCCACCTTGCATACCTCGAAGGGGAGCTCTGTGTCCGTTACTGATCCAACCACAGGCCCATCCATCTGGTCCGTCAAGAGTCACTCATCTCATCAGTCCACAAAACCTTTGAAAAATCTGTCTTCAGATATTTCTTGGCCCATTCTTGACATTTCAACTCATGTGTCTTGTTCAGAGGTGGTTGGGTTTCAGCCTCTCTCACTTCGGCCATGTCTCTTAGAACTGAACATGGGGCGGCAGTAGCTCAGTGGATAGACTGGTGGGTCGGCGGTCATCATAACATCCCACTCTCCCCCACATACTGTCGTTGTGTCCTTGGGCAAGACACTTAACCTACCTTGCCTCCAGTGGTGTTCCAGCTGTAACACTGGTAATGTATGTAAAGCGCTTTGAGTGCCTACTACAGTAGGTGGAAAAGCGCTATATAATAATAATAATAATGAAAACAACACCTCGTACTTCTTGACACTCAGGTAGGTTGCAGTTGTGGAATATGGCAGCACTGGAGGATAATGGGTTCTTGGTAGCTTCATGTTTGATTGTTCGCAAATCTTTGGCGGTTAATTTGCATCTTTCTTCTCAACACGTTTCCTGCGACCTTGTTGACTATTTGTTACAAAACGTTTGATGGTTCTGTGATCACACCCCAATATCTCAGATATTTTAAGAGTGCTGCATCTCTGTGAAATACTTTTTACAATTTTTTACTTTTCAGAGTCAGTTAAATCTCTCTTTTGGCCCATTTTTCCTGAGAAGAATCTGCCTAATAATTATGCACACCTTGATATAGTATTTGTGTAATAAGGGAGGGTGTGGCCTAAGGAGATCAACACCCTCCCTCGTTACACAAATACACATCACCTGATATGCATTAAATCCAATAAGAATTCAAGTTTATACAGCTTGTATATGGAAATTATGGATAAAATGATGATATGGTCAAAATAATCACTTGCCTAATAATTGTGCACACAGTGTAGATACTCGAGAGACCTGGGTTCGATTCCGCCTTTTGTCATATGCTCACTGTCATCCAGACTAGACTTTCTTAGCTGCGTGACCTGAATGTTGCCTATTTTCACTCCTATTTTCAGCCAATCCTTCAGGGCCTAGCGACATGTACGAGTCACTGTAATGTGCTAACGTTATCAGTAAACACTCTGTGGTGAAATTATGAGGTGTACACGTCACATACAAGACTTGTACCTTCCAAGGAGTTGGCTTATTTGTCCGTTAGCTCCGTGTTTGCTCGGTCAAGCTAATTAAATGTCATCCGCTGCTCTTCCCTTCCTTCAATCCTCAGTAACGGCACCAGACTCAATATGAATAAATCTATACTGAAGCTTCAGACGTGCTAAGTGCTGCTCCAGAAAACACCAGATTTAAAAAGTTGTATATTTTGGGACCATCCCTGCTACGACTAGTTTCAGACATTGTACTGTCATTGCAACATTCAACCAAGGTATTGCACATCACTTTCTATGACTTTCTAATACCACCCAGCACTATTTGTAAGTGCAATTTTATCCTGCGCATTAAAAAAATAAATAACTTTTGGTATAAGGTTTTAGTTCCCGATTCCTTTTTTGAGTTAAAGTTATAAGTACTTTGCAAAGAGATTTGATTTGTCAGTTGAAGCGTTTCATATTCACACTTTTTGGTTGTATCAGTAAGAAGTGGTTGTTGATTTACAAAAGACTTTCAGCGTACTGTATTTTCTATGCTTCTTTTAGTATTGCATAGTGCTTCCACTGATAATTTAACCTTCAGGGATCCTTTGGCCATTTCTGTACATCTTGTCATTTCTCTTTTTTGATTTGGTGATCGTTTCATTTTGGACATTTTTTTTTTTTTTACTATTCTATGATAGACTACTGACGAGTTTTTTTCTGCATATCTCTTTAACCACTTCAGCTCAGCTCAATACTACCAAATATTTATACATTTTTCAGGTTACCTTCAAAAAAGGGACTAAATCTAAAATGTTTCTTTGACAGGTAAGGCAGATCCAATATGTTCTGAAGGAGCTGATATTTTGACTGGATGTCTTTAAATATCTACATTGATGGAGAGTGCAGTGGGAGATAAGCTCTGGGCTGTCATTTTCCTATTTTCTCATTTTCTTCCCATCAGCCTGCAGCACACCTGTCTCAAAGCGAGCATCAGTGGGTCCACACCAGCCAGGGAATATTGATTAAGACTGCTGACATTTCTGCTTCCTCTTTTACTCGAGTCCTGCATGTGACATCGTGCAGTTCAAGGCAAACACTTTCATGGATGCACCTTTTGAATCCAGCTCAATCTCCTCACAGTTCATACTGTTGAGTCTTTGGGCAAGACACTTAACTCACTTGCCTCCAGTGGTGTTCCAGCTGTAATACTGGTGAATGGAACCTTAATGTCGGTTGCTTTAAATAAAGGCTTCAACTAAAAATGTAAATGTAACACTGTTGAATGGAAGGCACATGTAAGTCGCTTTGGATAAAAGCGTCTGCTATGACTAAATGTAAATGTAGGATGTTGAATTTAACGTCTGTTGCTGCTCGTGTCTTGATGGAGCTATGGGAAGTCTCTCTACTTTAAAATATTTAATCTATTAAATAACGTTCCATCTCGAGGCAAGATCTAACACAACACATTCTTGAGAGAAAGTAAGACTAAATTAAATCAAAATTGTTACATGGTACTGACTAATTGTTACCGTGTTATATAGCAACATGGGACTGAATGAAATTTAGCTGTTTGTGGCAGCCGGGTATTAGCTGTTTTTTCCCTACATCTTCACTATAGCAGCAGAAAAAATGGTTGAGACCACATGTAACTTGTAGTGTTTAAAGATGCATTACACACAGCATTACATTTACTAATACATTACATCAGCCTTCTAGGTCTGATTTCAGTGCTCTTTCTTTCCATTTCTCTCAAACAGACATTACAAACAGACAGACAGGCGCTGGAATAGACACTTTATTAGCCATTGGTTCCTTGTAGACATTGGTGTGGACCAATGAGCAGCATTCTTTATTTAATAGTGAGCATGTGATTGGCCAATGCTTCTGTAGCTGCCCAAAATTTATATCTATAAAATCCGCTAAACGCTAAAATCCTCTATAATAAACAGTAGATATCATCAGAAAGCTGTTATTTTATTTATTTTTTTTCCCCACAAATGATTGCTTTTACAATATACTGTTTGGGGTTTAAACCATTCCCTACCCAAAAAACAAAATAATGTTCAGTCTTTTTAATGTCCCTTTAATTCAGCCCTCAAATAAGTACTCCTGAATGTAGTAAATGCTGTAGGCGACTTGTTTGACTTTATTTTTTTATGTAATTGGAGCAGGTTTATGTAGGAGTAGGGTTTTAACTTACTTAATATTTATCATTAGGCCACTGGCTAAATTATTTTAAAATTTAAAGGTGACACGCAATGAGTCGTGAGCCCTTTTTCTTCTCTTGGATTGGTTTCTGATACTCTACTCTCTATTACTTTATGATGATTTTAATGTCAATATAAAAATATACCCACGTTAACCTATTCTATTCATAGCTACACATTCAGAAAAGATAATGTCGATAGCTGGTGTGTAATCTGATAAGACCCATCTTTAATCTCATTAACACTGTACTGCTGTATCTATTTGGGATATATAAGTGGATATATTGGTTAGATTTCAAGTGTAATCCAGGACCTTGGCAATGTTTATTTTTTATTTTTTGGCTTAGCATTATGTTCTTTGCATCTGTCCTCAGGTTTAATTGGCTGAGCACATAAGACACTGGAGAGGAAAGCTTGCTCAACGTGTATGCATCAAACCTCAGATATGGATTTTAGGATCACATTCACAAGCTCCCACTCATTTGGATCAGCCTGGATTATTTCGTAATTCTCCGTTTCGGAATATATTTGTATCCCTCTCCACTGTTGGACTCTAGTGACCCACCCACGTAAAGAGCTGATGGACGCCTGGCTGCTTTAATTTCAGAAAAAATCAATTAACTGCTCCGTCAATGAGCATATTTCATAAGAAAATCAATGTGCTCCATTTGATGTGGTGATTTAGAACCTTCTTTAGTTTTTTCCGGCCGATTCATCCGCAGCCAAAGATATATTGGGCAGATTAATTGCTAAATAAAGTAAAATGTCACTTTGCATATTTGCACTGAGAGATTGCTTGTACATTATTGAGGCTGTTGTCAGCGAGAACGTGAATTCATCACAGTGGCAATTACCACTCTGAATGTGTTTCTCCATCTGCGTTTATTGAGTTAGTTATAATTAGCCATGTTGACAAAGAATTACAAGACGTGATGTTATTTTTCTCTAGGAAAAAGTTTGTTTATAAAATTTATTTACTCATTTGATCATTTATGCAACTATAACCTGTTCAAATCCAACTAAAACCTGTTCAAATCCAACTAGAACCTTTTTAAATCCATATAAAAACAGATTTTATTGCTTCCATCTAAAGAATTACAAGACAACATGATGTTCTTTCTCTCTAGAAAAGTTTGTAAAAGACAGACTCAGCTCCAACCGTGTGAACGTTATATTAGATTCTTAAAATATTCTTGAAAATAACATTAAGCTGTTTGGTACAGCTTTGACGGTTCAATATGCTTGTGTGAAGTTTACTTTCTTTATTTGGTGCTGGCTATAATTAAATTCTTATATTTCTTGCACAGAGGAATGAAAGTACATCCTCAATCCTGCAAGGACTTCTTTGGAGTTGTTGTTAGGTTAAATAGTTAAAGAAAAGAAACAAAAAACACTGATGGAATGCACGTTTTCCACATGAGTTGGTGTTCATAAAGGGAAAAAAAAAAAAAGGTCACAGTCGCACAGAGTACACAATAGTCTGTGGAGTAAGAGACAAGGTTTACAAGTAAAGTTATTTTTATTTGTATAATGCAAAGACAACAGTGAACCAAGTTTATTACTGCCTCGTTCTGACTAGCCTTCAGTCTGATGGGAAGGTTATGAACAGTTCATAAAGAAATCGTTTTGGACCCAGGACATTTGGAAGTCCACACCCCACTCTCCCTCCATGACACTGAAATCACTCGGGTACATTCTCACAAATATCTGGGTGTCCATATTGTTTCCAACAAGGCGTGGGATGTCCGTGTGAACTCAGTCTGTAGCAGGATACAACTGTATTTTCTGTGGAGACTGAGGGTATTTGGGGTGTAACAGAATATAATGATAGTCTTTTATCACGCTGTTATTGAAAATATAATAAGATATGACATGTCTGCATGGTTTGGTAAAAAATAAATCTAAACTGAGTGGATTGGTGCGGACGGGGCTCAAAGTGTTGGCAGTAAAAGAATATCCTTGGCTACAGCTGATGTTTGAGGAGAATGTAATCAAACACTCTTCTACTCTCTCAGTATGAGCTGCTCCCATCCCATGTAGAAGAACTCATTCTAGCAAATCAGTGAATCTCCAATAGGCAATAGGGCAGGGCTGTGATGTCTTTATAGAGTTTGTGTCTTGCACTTAAATGTATATCACGTTTTATGTCAGTGGATGGTGAGTATATGTACTTTATGCGTGGCAGTCTGTGTGTCCAAGACAAATTTGAATGTGCTGGGTGGGATAGATCCTTTGTGATGGAAGTGGCTCTGCTCCTGCACCGGCTGATTTATACGTCCTCCGGAGAAGAGAGACTGTTGTTGTTTTGTTTTGTTTTTTTAACAGATTTAATCACTTTATGCACAGCTTCAGCGACAAAGATGTTCCCAAACCACACAATGATGCAGCCTTGGATTTGAAAGCTGAGTCCAGCCTGCTTTAGAAAGTGCAGGGGTTGGTGGGCTTTTTAAATAACCCTGGCAATGTTGGCCGTACATGCAAGGTCATTTGAGATGTGCACACCCAGGTCTTTAAAGGGAGACATTATCTCTACAGCCTCTGATAGAGAGGCGACAGTGTGTGTGACCAGTCTTCCTAAAGTCCAAAAGTACAATCAGAATGTAGTTCTATTTGGCGATGACCAATGTGATCCAATGTACAATCACATTGGTACGGAAGCGTAGTACTGTCAATGTTGTTTTTCTGACTTTTTTGGGGGGGGAGGTTGTTTTTCTGACTTCGTATCACGAAATAACGTGAAAATTATCACGTTATTTCGTGATAATTATCACGTTATTTTGTGATAACTTTTCTTTTTTCAATGCTTTATCGGAAGCAACGTACTACGTAGCCTACTACACTTCCATAGCAACGCGAGGAAGCATGACAAAGCCAGCCTGGATACAGTTGAGATGATGTAATTTATATCCGTACGTTTTTTGTGTCCATCCAGTTGATCAATAAGAAATGCTGCTACTTCCAACGGAATCTGATTCTTCCGCCTATACAATCTCATTCGTTTCAAAAAACATCTCAAGGTGCTCACACTCATCACAATATTGTCTACAGTGTTCAGTAACATTATTATCTCGCCATGTTTTAGACCAAGGCTGAAGTAAAACTTGATCAGACGCGACGCCATGCTTCCTCTTTGCTTCCTCGCGTTGCTACGGAAGCTGCGTGGTAAGTTTCTTCCAATAAAGCATTGGAAAAAATAAATAAATCACAAAATAACGTGATAGTATCACGAAATAATGTGAAAATTATCATGAAATAACGTGATAGTATCACAAAATAACGTGAAAATTATCTTGAAATAACGTGATAATTAAGTCAGAAAAACAATTCACCAAAAACAAAAAAAGTCAGAAAAACAACATTGACAGTACTACTCTTCCGTACATTGGCCAAAGCACAGAGCCCTCAGAAAAACAGAGTTACCCACCAGGATGTTGCTGTACTGTAAATATCAAGCAGCCTGGTGAAGGATTTCTAAAAATATATAATGGTGGTTTACAGTATAATAAGTAACCACATTGAATTACAGCCTCATTTTTTTTTAACAATTGCTGTTTTGTGACAGACCTATCCATCTGTGTTGTCTGTTGTAGGAGCTGAAGGACTTCAGCTGTGGACGGACTCGGTGATGAATGCTGGCGCAATGCACTTGACTGTTTCTTGGTGACTGGATTAAAGGTTGGTATAAAAATCATATTTGTGCAATTCCAGCCACAGTCCCAGTTTGTGCTGGTCCTATGCTCGGGAAAAATGTAGAAAGATGCATCAAGAAGGCCATCCAGTGCAAAAACTACTTCACTAACTATCATAATTATACACATTTACCAATTATAAATGAATATCTTCAGTGAATAACCTCCCCATAGGGATTCAAGGTTGAGATCATTGTGTTATTTCCTGTGTCAAATGTTTTCTTAGATTAAATTTATTAAACATGAAAGATGTCCGCTCGAGCATCATAATCCTCATCCTCGCTGGTTATAAGCAGTTACAGGGCGTTGGAAGAAAGGCTGTGACTATTAGTTGAGCCTCAGATCCAGGAGGAACCATGTGGCTTCCCTCCAGGTACGGCTGAGGTAGTTACAGCTGGAGATAACAAACCAATTCTGGGCTTCATCTGCTGAAGAATGAGAACATGCTGCTTTGTTTAAACAATTTAAACGCAACACGTTAGTTTTTGCCTTATCGCTAAATCGGATTTAGCGATCCGATTTATCGCTAAATCGGATTTAGCGATAAGGCTAATAAGATAAAAACGTAAACATGGGTCAGGTTGTGGCTAATGCTGCTGTTAGCTCCAGAGCAGCCCCAATAATGTCTGTGGTGACTCTGCAGTATAGTAGGCCTATAGTATACTTTAGTACTGAATCTGAAAAAAGATGGGAGACAAATTCATGTAAAAATATCCACAAAATGAAAATAGAAAACAGGCTCTAACATAATGCATTATTTTCTCCAGCCGTTGTATTTCTTAACTGCTACTACCCACAAAACACGTAAAATCTTTGCTGTTATTTTGTGAGTTTTTCTAGTCTCACTTCATTTAATAAGCAGTTTGCATAATCCAGCAGGAGACCACAGCTACAAGCCTTTTGCTAATGACCTGTTTAATCCTCCATCCAGAGATCAAACACAGAAACACATTAATGCCACAGCAACACTTCACTGTGTGCTTTTGACAATGTTATTTTAGTAAGCACTGACACATTTAATAGCATTAGTTCATTAGTTGTGCTGGCAAGGATCTGATAGTCCCTTTAGGCAGTGTTGGGGAAGGGGGGGTAGACAGCACATACAGTATCACACATCAAAAAGCAGTGATAACAACTTTGTGAAAACTACAGGTTGTGTCAAAGTCTTGAGTTGCATCTTCTTTTTAAACATGCCCTCTTGTAACTGTGTTTTCACTTCCCAGTGTCTGAGAAAAGTCATTGTTATCCGACAGTTCCACAAACTCAAGAAAGGTGGAAAGATAATGATTACAGCACAGTCTGAAGACACTCTAGATCCTTACAAGAATACATTATTTTGGGCTAAAAGTTACACACAATGTATAGTTTAAAGAAAGTAATTCATCTACCTTTTTTTTAGTCTTTTTAAATTGCGTCTGTGGTTTAAATGTAGTTACGTTGAGTACAGTTCTTCACGCTGCTATTGTCTCTTTAATCATGCTGAGCCATGATTGAAAAATGTGTAGAACCTGTCTTTGTGGCTCTAATTGACATAAATAAAGACGGATGTGCATTCACAACTTGCATCACCACAGGCCACATAAGATTCAAACACGTCCTGATTTTAATGCCAGGTTTAAAGGACTCATTTGTAAAAGACATTGTTGAAAAAACAATGTTGGTTTTGGAGCTGCACTTGTGTGTGCACTCAGACACACACAACATCCCAACTTTCACATTCAGCCAAAGCCCATCATTTGGACACATTCCCCGGCTTGTTCTTACTTGAGCGGCGGAGAGGAGCGCTGCAAATGTCAGGAGTTTAGTTTTGAGGCTATAGCACCTGTACCTAATGCACACAGCAGCCCTTTTGCTTCAATGGCTCCCCGAGGGTGTCTCCCGAGCACTCAGCTTTTATTGCTGTGATGACTGCTCGTGATTTTTACAGCGGAGGACAGCGGGGAGAAGAAAAACTGCACTATTCAATCACCACATGCCCACTGCACTTCTGAGCATGTTGTAAATGTTGTCGCTTCAGCAAAAGGGAAACGGGACTGTGACGAGCGGCTTGTTGGACATACAGTCTCATTAATTGCCTCAGTGAATGTGTTACTCTAATTAACAACAATTCTTTAGAGGCACAAACGGCAAGTCAGCAGTATTTTCCTTGTTATTTTTGAAAGCGGTGAAGTTAAAAATAACCAAATTAGAAATCTTTTTGGTGGGAATGTTAAACAATGTAACCTACTTTTAGTCGGCTGTCTGCAAACCTTGTATGCATAGTATTTGTAGAAGGTTGAAGAAAATAAAGGCGTTCTGTCTCTGGGTTGGTGACCTTTTACCTTGTGTAGCAGCTGGATTCTTAAAGAAGATTAGATTTATGACTTCACAAACTGACTAAAATACTTCCCACTTCATCTTCGGACCGTGGCATTACTGGCAGTTATGGGCATGTTTAAAGGGCTGTAGTGTATTTGTGTTATTGAGAATACTGTTGTATGTCTGCCAGGACAGAAGGGGTGCAGTGGACCCCACCGCTACAGCTCCGGCATACCAACAAATGAAGGCATCAGTATGGCTTTATATATCTAATACTAGACAGAACACGAGTTTTTGGAGCATAAAACCAATTTTTGCTATTGTGTTTTCTGTGTTGTTTAGCTAATAGCTTTTTGGGAAAGAAAAAACAAGGTGTGCTTTTTGACAAGAGAACCCTGCTATGTCTTGAGTCCAACTTAATACCGATACTGTTAACCTAGGCTCACTTATACTGCATCTGACAGAGCATCCGCAAATTAAATCTGTCAAATGCTGACTCCGTGGCAGCTTCCAGGCAATTGCTCACAGGCAGTGTAGCCTTTGATGATAAGCAGAAGCAGCATAAGGGCTTTGTAATATTGGACATGTGAGTGCTGTGGGACATCAGGGATTTTGTGAAGCTGCCGTGGCTGTCAGCAGCAGCACTTTAGAAGTCCCTTTCACACATGCAGCATTACCAAGCAAGGTTTCTGCTTTTTACAAGACCAGGGTCATGTGTGAAAAGAGCCAACGTCAGAAGTCCAATAAAACAAATGTATGCATTGTATAAATGGCTTTAAAGGCAGGTTCCTTTATGCTTTGTGGATCAGTTTCAACTCTCAGGATCTATGTTCAGACAGCGGTCACAAAACCCCAAGTATCACTAGTCACAAAAAAGCAGCCAAAGACAGATATTTTCGGTACATTCAAATTTCTTGAGCAGTGCGCTGGAAGCACATAAGCTGGAAAAGATGCTTTTTGTTTTCCAGTGTCTTTTGCCTTAATCTGTCAACCAAGACAGACTTTTATCCTCCAGCAGGATTGTCTTTCATCTCATGTCCAGTTGTCTGTTTCTTCTTGTTTTGTGTCAGTGCAGTTTCTTCTGGTGTGTACTGTGAGGGGATTATAGGAGTCACCTGCGCAGTGCTTAGAACCGACAACAACTGGATTACAAAAAGAATTTCTGATCTTCAAAGTTAGGCTCAGAGGGTAAACAGTGGTGAGTTTGGTGAGATATATAAGGTAACAATATATAAGCTTAAAAGAAAATTCTGTTGTGCCTTTAACATGTTGGTTTAACGGCCGAGCATCAACAAATTGACTTGAGCCTGATCAGCACTTTAATATTTATCTCTATAACCATTTCTTTACTGCCAAAATATCTACTTATTTCTCCACATCCTCCTTTTAGCGTTTGTTGGAAAAGTGCTGTTTTTTACTGCAGAGTACAAACTACTAACTGAATTTAGGTCAGAATACTCCAGAGACTCTGCGATCGATGTCTGAGTAACCAGCTAAATTGTATTTGTTTGCCTTGTAATTAACTCCATGGATCTGGATCACAAACCTCTTGGTGAATACAGAAGCTAAATCATCCGCTAAACTGTTCAGTGGCATGACACAAAACTAAATGTGACTCATTAGAGTCTTTATTTGTCAGCGCTGCCTCAAGGCTCATACCAGTGACTTGCTTCAGCCTGTTTCTAACGTGTATGTCCAGCACATATTCTACCGGCTGACGTTCGGACAGAGGTATGTGTTTAGGGTGGTCATGTTAGGTTGAGTCTTGTATTAAACTACAAGAATGTGTCTGTTGTGAAGGCTCAGGAAAGTCTCTTAAAATGTTAAATAACTGATATAACAGTGAAAAAAATACTGGCTTGTATTTGATATGGCCCAGAGTTCACCCATTACAAGCCTGTTTGCTATTGTTTCAATCCATGTATCATTCGTTCAATCAATTTTACTTCCTTTCTGTTTCCGTTCTTCCAAAAATAAATAATTTAAAACCAGAAACGATGAGAAAAAAGTGTTTTTCTTTAACATGATGTAGTGTCTAAGTCAGGGGTGGGCAATTATTTTTCCCCAATTTCTTTTGTAGAAATACATTTTCGGTTCTAGGATCCCCAGAGGGCAGTTAATTAGAGGGGTTTTAAAGAAAGAGACTATATAGAATAGGTGCAATTTCCACTGCGCCCTGACCTCCTTATTTGAACTCTTCTCTAGCTTTTCTAGTTCATATAATTCCACTTGAGCTTATTACAGAGTAAATGTGTTTCTCATGTATCCTTAGACACAGTTGCAGAGTGGTTAGCACTCCGGCCTGACAGCAAGAAGGTCCTGGGTTCGATTCCCATCCAGAGCAGGGCCTTTCTGTGGAGTTTGCAGGTTCTCCCTGTGTCTGCGTAGGTACTACCACTAAAAACATGTACAATATTGGACTACAGATGTAAATTAGTTGTTAAGCTATAATCTGGTACAAGCATCTCTGCTCCGGCTTAATGTACATTGTACGCTGTCCTAAAGAAAAATAAACTAATCTAAAATATAAATATAAAAACCGTGTCCTCAGTAAGAGCACAGATTACAGCTGTGGCTCTAACTGCTCTCCCAGTGCACTTGCTGTCAGTGCGCTCAGGAAATGGGACATGACTTTCCACCAGTGTCTCCTCAGAGTGCTGCATTAGGCTTGTGCTTAAGCCGTGTCTCTCTGCCACGAGCCTGAACTCTAACACTACAAAAAAAAAAAAAGGACATTCTCATTATTTAACGTCGTTTCCCTGACAGCTATTTATATTTCAGGGTTTCTTCTGCCTTGCATTTTTAGCATTGTCAAAGTTCCCATCGACCCAATCTTTCATCAGCACCGGGCTGACATTTCTATAAATATCAATCATACTTTTTTTTTTTTTTTTTATAGGAGACAACAATTTATCAGGCAAAAAGACAGCAGAGCATTTGTCAACACCGACTACAAGACCCCAGCAAATTGTTTTAAATTGAACCCTGTAATAAAAATAATCTGTTTCCAGCTAATGGATGTGTGTCGCATTAATGGCACCATGTTATCGCCATATTCGACTCTTTAATCCGGTAAATTACTCCAGCCTAATTAATGCCGGTGGTTGTGGTTAGTTGCGGCTGAACTCTGTGTGTAATGAATTTTCCTCTGCCTTGTACAGTGGGCGCAGTCATCCTGTAACAGTGCATCCTATATGAGCAGGGAACTTTAATTAGTCTGGAGGAGAGGCCCTCTGTGTGCACTCTACTGATTTTCTTGTTGCTGTGTGAAAATGTCAGAGATTCTCTGCAGCAATGAAAACATGGATCCACTCCTGCATTGTCTGAGATATATATGTCGGGAATTGGAGAAACAAGATATTGATGTTTCTGTTTAAATGTACCTGGTGGTTTACAAGTTGAAAAGTATTTGCATATTTTTTACTTAATTAAAGGTGATCATAAAAGTACAACTAATTAAGTGCTACAATTAAAATTTTAGAAAAAGTGCGATAATGTCAGTGTGTCTCAAATCATTAAACTGGCAATTTAAGAAAGAGTATGATGATTGTGTTTTATGGGACCATCTTTTAAAATGCACCCTAAATTATCAATGCTCTTAATGCTTTCTATTTCAGACATATCATTGATGTTTGGTGCCTCTTGTTTGTGTTTTGCAGGTGAGCTGTAACCATGCGCTGCCTGGCTGCTCGGGTCAACTACAAGACCCTCATCATTATCTGTGCCCTGTTCACACTTATTACCGTGTTGCTATGGAACCGCTGCTCCAGTGACACGTCCCTGCGCTTCCTGCCCCGAGCCGCCATGGTGGCTCCTAGCCCGAAAGATGGGGGGGTGAGCATCAGCAGCCAGCAGCAGCAGCCGCCGCAGCCCCCTGAGCCCCCGCCTGTTGTCGGCGCTGTGGGGGCTCAATTACGAGGAGATTGACTGCCTGATCAATGACGAGATGACGATCAAAGGCAGGCGAGAGGGAGGGGAGGTCTACGTGCCCTTCAGCTGGATAGAGAAGTACTTCGAAGTGTACGGGAAAGTGGTTCAGTACGACGGCTACGACCGGTTTGAGTTTCAGCACAGCTACTCCAAAGTTTACGCGCAGAGAGAGCCCTACCATCCCGACGGGGTCTTTATGTCTTTTGAGGGGTACAACGTGGAAGTCCGTGACCGCGTCAAGTGTATAAGTGGAGTGGAAGGTAAGAGGCAGTTTTAGCAGTGTCCTATAGGCCTATGGTATAGAACAGAGGCGTACAGCATAAAGTCATGAGTCTCCCTCACTGCTCACTAAGACAGAAATACTGCGTCTTCATTGGATTCTAAAAGAAAAGTTGTGTTCTATCAACATTATTGGGCCTATTATCTTTTTATTTTTTTTTACAAAATCAAGATTATTTTCCAGATTCTTCCATTAAAAATTACAATATATTTTCTTACAATACAGTATAGGGATATATTGTATCGTGGCGTGTGTATTGTAATGCGTATCGTATCGCCAGGTGCTTGCCAATACACACCCCTAATACATCTCCAGCTGAACCTCTGTTTAATGACACCAGCCCCGTTTATGGGCGAATGTCTTTTTCTACATTTATTCTGAATTAAAATGAGTCTCTAACAAAATAAACATTTCTCTCAATAAAAAAAATAACCTTATAAATGCAGCACTAGTTCAACACTATTTTACAGCAAAGACTAGAGACAGGAAGAGCAGAGAACACTTGGGTACAAACACTCTGTGGAAACGTCTTGTTACTGCTGCTGTTTGTGGAGAAGCACAGTGAACAAAGATAGTATTGTTTATATGAATACCTGTTTTTAATCAGTTAGGAAGAGTGTAAGTGGGATTAATAATGCAATAATTAATCAATTATTTAGATGTATGAATAAAAGATGTTTAGAGAAAGATGTAAGAAATATAAAACAAGAAATAACTGAGATTTGGATTATGTCCATATACACCTTTACACATTCAGTGAGCAGCCATAATGTAACGACCCAGAATGATTATATATCAGCAATATTTCAGGATTTTGATGTAGGCTTGAATGTGGCTGGTTTTTGACCTTCTGAGGCTGCTGTAGTTTGTGGATTGGGGTTTTAACCAGAGCAGGGAGGAAGAATTGTTGTACTGAATTGCCCAGAAAAGTCCTGGATTAGTTTTAAATAGAGAGAAGGCTGAATTAGTAACTAACATAAAAGATCAAATTTATTCTGCAGATTGGGCAGCTAGTTTTTGTTCTGCCTCACGGCCAGAATGAGAGTAGCTGAGTATGAGTAGCTGCAGATCTGGGTTGAATCCAAATACATCAAATTGCTAGGGAAACTTTCTAACTAACATCCTCATTTTTTTCATTGTTGCCATGATAAGATCTAGATTCTCAGTTTAGTTATAGGAAAGGAAATTGGAGCTTCTATGTGTCCTTTCCTCATCTTTTGCATAGGGAAAAAACTTACTTGTGTTTCACATTCTACCTCAGCTTTTCAGAATATGTCCAATAGACACCCATCTCCATGTGTTGAGTTTGATTTATGAATTTGGAGCCTGTAGTGTTGTACATTGGTCTTTTATTAAAAAACAAAAAAAACATGTCAATTTTACTGACGCAAACCTAGTTTATTTCTCCAAATTGTCCTTTATAATGAGCTTCAGTAAACATAGCGCTATGTGAAGGGTTGGGTACGCTTGTCGTAGTCCCCCGATGCTCCTTTGCCAACTCCCTAGGGACCTTTCTTTGCTCTTTCTGGTGACCTCATGACGTTGCACTCAAAGTTCAAAGGACAGCAGGTAGGAAAAGGAAAGTATATGGATTGAACACATGATGCTTCCTGATGCTTCCTGTTTATTAAATCCTTGTTTGTTGCCGTGGGAACTCAATAATCAGTGCATACCTGTTGAAGTGTCATAACTCACAATGCTTTGGTTCATCGATGTACACACATTTTCATCACTTTGTTCAAACCCCACTGGCAGATGGACGATTAACCAAATTAGTTTTGTTTTAGACAAATGGTCGGTCACAAATTCCCTCTACAAAATAATTATCCAAACAGGATTTTATCAGCAAGACGGATCACACTTCAAATTCACCTCCTCCAGAGGGTTCCAAACTTTTTTCAAAAAGCGGCACATTTTATTAAGAGGGAAATTTTAGTAATGATTTGGACAGGTTTAAGTTGGCTTTGGACAGGTTTAAGTTGGCTTTGGACAGGTTTAAGTTGGCTTTGGACAGGTTTTAGGATTATCTGAACAGGTTTTATTTGGAATCGAACAGGTTTTAGTTGGATTGGAACAGGTTTTAGTTGGATTGGAACAGTATTAACTTTAAAAACGAATCATGTCGAGCCAATCTCATTTTATTTTGATTAAAGTAAGTTGGTTTGGAGATGCTGTTGTATATGTTATCTGTTTTTCTCCACTTCAAGAGTTCATACCTCAATTCAGTTTTCGCCTCAACACTTCTTAAAATAATTGCATGGAGAGATCAATAGCTCATTTAAAAAGGTAGTTCAAACCCCACTGTCATCGATAAAGTGGCGCTTGCTGCTCACTTGACGACAGATGAGTGTATACTCTCCTGACGTTAGAAAAATTTTAATTTGTCGCTGCTTGAGCACCTCGAAGTATACACTTTTCAAAAACGTCCACCTACTTTACAGTATGGATAAGAGAAAACAATTGACCCAAAATCACATTTTTAAAAATCTTTTCTATACACTCTAATTTTCTGAGCCTACATTTTTATAGAAATGCATTCAAAATAAGACTTTTTCTGTTTGTTTGTTTTTTATCAAAGCTTTATTACCTGAAAGTTTCTACCAACAGCATCCCCAACAATATCACAGTAACGTTTTCTGCTTTTATTTTACTCAAGACAAAGCTAACGTCCAGAAGCACTTTACTCTGCATCTCTTGGTGGTAATCCTGGAAATCCAAGAATTCACAAAGACTAGACTTATTCTTTTGTAGTGAGTAAAGAAAGAATTAGCCTGGACACACTAGAAACAATAATGTTGTTTTTACAGCAGAGTTTACAAGATGCTTGTTGGGAGAAGGTGCTAAAAATTATCATTAGCTCAACTAGACACCGTAAATATGTGCACTACAGTTTTATGTGCCTTCTGCTGTTTAGGTTTATGCGTTTACTTCAGCTTGAGTCCCTCGTTAAAAAAAAAATTTGGCTCATGAATGATCTCTCTCCCACTTCCTTCTGAGAGTAGAGGACACACAACTCCGCTTACGTTTTCTCAAGGTTTGTTAATTAAACCCAAGGCCTGACACTCTTTAGTACTCCACTCCAGCACACCCACAGCCCCACAGCTCGACATATTTTAGAGGTGAAAATAGCACTTATTAATGATTCATTAGCTTGTCACTGATGGAAGCACCAGTGGCCTTAAACAAGGTCAAGGGAGTGTTTCTATGACTACCCCGGGAAAAGTTACTCAACAGTACCTCGAGCATTATCTATTAAATATGTTGATGTCTTCTTTAGTTAATGTTGCTCTCACATCATGTACTGGGCAAAGTCAGCTCCTAAAATAAAGTAGTTGTGGCAGAATCAAGCATCCATTCACCCATTCACTCTTTCATGGATGCCCTTCCTGCTGCAACACTCTCCATTTACTCGGGATTGGAACCAGCAAAGATAGACTGTGGCTGACGTTTACTCTGCCACAGACACTGGAGGAGAGCAGGGATCAAAAAGCCAACCTACCAGTTACAGGGTGACTGCTCTACCACCAGCCTTCTCCTCTTGTTACTGGTATGTGGTTAAAAAAAAAAAATCAGTAGCTACCAGTAACCAGACTCAAGTCACTGGGCTCATTTTGGGGACTTTTGACTTGCCCGAGCACAAGCCTTGAAGACTCGACCTGGAGCTTTTTGATGGCTTGGACTCTGACATGGATTTTTTTCCAGACACAAGGACTTGTGACTCGACTAGTGCTTAGTCACAAGCTTTGACTCGCAATTGTGATTCGGCTTGTAAACCGTTTGTGGCTGTGCGCGACTTGGACTTGAAAACTGTTCACTCAACTAAGACGGTGGAAGCTACACTGCATTGTTCACAGTGGAGCTTGCCGTTTGTAACCTGTTAACAGTGTTTTTCACACATTAAGGAGACTATGGCGCGCCGGCATAGTCTCCAAATGAGCCGTAAATATAACACATGGGCGTTGAATTTTGCAGCGGTAAATTGCATTCATATTCAAGCGTTTGGTGCATTGAACTGTGCTCCATGTCTGTTCTGTAGCTGCTCGCTTTTCTTGAGGCCAACTGAGTAAAACCTCAGCAGTTATTCTCCAGAAAAAGAAGATATTGTATGTTAGCAATAGTTGTAGCCGATACTACAGCTATTAACAACTCTGCAGAAAACCAGCGCTGTTTTGTCTTTAGTTTCTCCACAGTGCCACGAGTGTTTAAAAGTTTGAAAAGTTGTTAAGAAGATAGACTGTGGCTGCGACGATTACATTCTGTTAATTTTACACTGGAGGAATCTTGTTGCAATGAGAATCTAAATTACTCCAATCGTGACCTGTCAAGAATATGCAGTACTGGTATGTGGTACATAAAATAAAATATAACTCTTTCATCATTAAAATAATACAAAAATGACTTTTCTCAAACCTCTGTTGGGACTTTTGAGTTTCCGCAGAAAAAGCCTTGCGGTCAAAGTGACCTGGAGCTTTTGATGGCTTGACTCTGACATGCGGTCAAATATCGCCTCTTAATTAGTCAAGTTGAGAAAACTGAAAGCTTTGACTCGTAACTTGTGATTACATAATCAGGCCGTATATGGCCTGCGCGACTTGGACTTGAAAACTGTTCACTCGACTAAGGCTCTGGACATCTGAGGCTTCACTGCATTGTTCACAGTGGAGCTTGCCGTTTGTAACCTGTTGAACAGTGTTTTTCACACATTAAGGAGACTGCCTGGGCTAGCCATATTTAGTCTCTCAAATGAGCTCGTGGTATAGGTCTATGTAGTATTTTCTGTTTATGTTGCATTCATATTCAAGCGTTTGGTGCATTGAAGAATGTGCTCCATGTCTGTTCTGTAGCTCTTTTTAATAAGGCCAACACTGCAAAAAGCCTCAGCAGTTATTCTCCAGAAAAAACTAGATATTGTATGTTAGCAATAGTTGTAGCCGATACTACAGCTATTAACAACTCTGCAGAAAACCAGCGCTGTCTTGTCTTTAGTTTCTCCACAGTGCCACGAGTGTTTAAAAGTTTAAAAAGTTTTTTAGAAATTGGGTGCGACAGGATTACATTCTGTTAATTTCATACTATTTTAAATCTTGTTGCAATGAGAATCTAAATTACTCCAATTGTGAATACATAAAATAAAATATAACCAAACCTCTGTTGGGCTTTATGTATTTTTAATAGTAGGCTCTTACTTTTCGCTGTCTTTGGGCAAAAGTTGTGAATAATGGCACTCCAGGAGCCAGGCCTCTATATATCATTAGTGGAAGTAGTTAATCTTTGTTGAGTTTTAAACAGTCTCTGAAATCACCATCTTTTACTTTCTCTTAGACTCTCTCTCATCTCACTTGAAAAAGCACCAGTAAAGTCCCTGCGAATAAAAAACGGCACTACATTTGTCTCAAAGACTTGTATCACAGACATTAATGAAACTGGTGTGTATTAGAACAGCACAGGTGCACATTCAACCTGCTGCTCTGGATGGATGTGGTGCTAAGCCTTAAACTACATTGAACGCCCCCTAAAATTGTGTTTTAGCCTTGATTACACCCATTGTACTCGCTGTATTTTACTGTTTAGTTTAGTCAGAGTAGGGTCTTTTTTTAAATAGAGCCATATTAATCACACTCAGGAATTTAGCTCTTCACGAACAGTAGGAAACACAACTTGATTAGTGTTATTGTTAATAATTATTCTTAAAAAGAGGGTATAATTAACTTTATCCTCAAGCCAAATAGAGTCTGATGTGGTGATCTTTTTTGACTGGGGTTGGAGGTAGTACCTTTATAAAGTGAGTAGAGTAACTGTAGTCGTGTTACCATAATATATGAAGCAAATTTTATAATTGTTGCTAAAACAATCATAAAATTAATAACTAAAGGAAATGTCTAATTTGTTAACAAAAACAAATTGGGAAACAGGTGTATTTTCTTGAACTATTAAAGCAACTACATGTAATTTTTGCCTTTTTTAAAAACATAGGAACTGAAAATCATTAAAGATGTAACTTTTATGTTAATATTTATGGACGTTATATGTTAAGTAGAGACTATCCAAGTGGCAAAAACTTAAACATCTTTTAGAGCGATTGAGCTGATTGACAGGCTACCATCTCATGAGCACTCAAACACAACACAAATATTTAGCCATAACATGTTACATTATAGCAATGATTTACTGGATGGTTTTATGAATACAGTCTAGGGCTGAACGATATGGACAAAATTTCATATCTCAATTTTCATGCCAGATATCTCTATCGATACAATACGGTATGACTACGTGTTCGGTGAAAACCAAGCATTCCATGGTCCCTGGAGCGTACAATCAAGTGCATCACATGATCAACTGCTAAATTCAAATGTTGAATTTAGCCAGAGACAGGCGCGCTCAGAGCTGTCATATATCTCAACTTTTTAGTGTTTTCAACCACATACTGTTTATTTTAGGTTTCGAACATATAAATTCACATAAGTACTAAAAAAACAATACATTTATACACATACATACACTCGTAAAACTGATGTGTGTTGTGACTGCCAGAGTTGTATGCAGGGCGAGCGCGGAGAGGGGAAATCTATATTGTCTATATCGTTGCTTTTTTCGATAGTATTATCTTGAAAGTTCATATCTAATACGATAACGATATATCGTTCAGCCCTAATACAGTCCCATATGGTTTTTGCCACAACGTTTGTCTCTTTTAGTGAGTTTTTTAGTGAGTTTACAGTCTGAAAAGTTAGAGTTGCTTTAAGAAGCAACTAACTTTGTGTTGTTTGAGTTGGATTTTCCAGAATCCTGAAGAAAACGAAAATACAACCAACATTTCATATTTGTTTCCAACTTGATGTCATCAACTTGCAGCAGTGTAGTGTTTTACTCATTTGCGTTTTGCACATTTAGCACTGTGTCTGAATAAACTGGTTTATGAGATTGCCTACATAAGAGTCACCTGGACTTGTTGAAAAAAGCCAATGATGACTATTGTATGTAAAAAAACAGCTAAAAGGTATGAGTCTTAAAATATTAAACATACAAGTTTTAATGTTGCCTCAGCCCAGAAAAACTCCCGTATACAAAACACGACGAGTCTCTATTGTGTGATGTAAAAAAAATGTTTGTGTTTATTAATAAATCAGTTTACTGAAGTTCTCAAGTCAAAACAGAGGTTCATACAGTTATTTAACATGACGGCAGAAAAACATTGATTGTCTGCCTGAAACTGGACCAATTCAAATACAACTCATAAAATTAAACATTTTAACATAATTGCTGTATCTAAGTTAGATTTTACTAGGATTTGCTGGAAAGGACTGATGGAAAATGAAAGATTTTATCATTAACGGCGAGACAGACTGACGTCCTCATTTCATTACAACGCTGACTCAATCCAATCTAAACATTTAATTGAACATATGTGGATGTGTACCATATGGTGATGATATATTACATCTGGTTATAGTGACAGTCTAGTCAAATTCATGTCGCCTAGTCTTTTATAACTTTTTTATCCTTTGCAGCTTGAACATCAAATTCTTTCTTAAAGAGTCAAACTTTAAAATTCCAGGGACCCACCAACTTAGAGATTTATTCTCAGGGGGCTTAGCAGTCAATGTTAAACTGTCTAACCAAGGCCTTTAATCCTAAATACTTGCACCAAAGTTTGCTGAACCGCGTTGGAGTCAGGATCAAGGTCAAGGATGATGATAAATGTTTTAGTGTCAGTTTGCCTGGTCCTAAGTCTGGTTTAATTGGCAGAGGTCTTTTCCCTGGACTTTGGTGAGGTTTAGGAATCTAGCCCTCGTGGATTAGTTGGGTGTTATTCTGGGAGAAGCAGAGTGTTACAGTTTGGGGGGTTTTGACAGTCATTTGACTTCAGTTGTCAGTGAGATGGCAGTGGCAGGACAGGCGTGGAGACAGGTCTGGTGCAGGAGGGAGTGTCTGTCAGGGTTTTCTTTGCTTTACTAATAAAAATGTCCAAGCAAACCAACTCGGTATAAGAGTTTTAATAAAACAAAGACAGAGTTTCTTGGGGCGTGGAACAAAGGTTGGTGTGTGATTGTCCTTATACAGTTCCGGAGCTGAATAAGAAGCATTTGAAACATAATTATTTACTAAAACGGGAGTAAACCTAGTCTTAACCTTGGTACAAGCTACTTTGAGGTCTGATGGTGGGAGTGGAAGACAGGAAGAAAGAGATCACTGTGCATTTGCCTTTTCCTGTTTCACTGTCAGTCTGTGTATTATTGTTACTTTTATTTGTAGATCCAAGAGTGACACTGCTGTTGAATGTCATGCCATTCAACATTCAGAAATGTTGAATGCATGCATTACAAAGCTAATGTATTGGGGCCTTTATTGTTTTTATTTTATTTATTTTTTGTTAAAGTATGAAAATGTCACAATAAGCCTTTGCCATAGCCACCCATACCCTCTGGAACTCCCTCCCCCCACAGAGCCAAACCTCTGACTCACTGGAAACATTTAAGAAACAGTTAAAAACTCACTTTTTCAAGAAATGTTGCAGCTTGTCATAACGTCCTTTGATATGTTGTTTTGTTTGTTTTATCTATATCGTGTGTGTGTGTGTGTGTGTGTGTGTGTGTGTGTGTGTGTGTGTGTGTGTGTGTGTGTGTGTGTGTGTGTGTGTGTGTGTGTGTGTGTGTGTGTGTGTGTGTGTGTGTGTGTGTGTGTGTGTGTGTGTGTGTGTGTGTGTGTGTGTGTGTGTGTGTGTGTGTTTGCTGCTATTTTTATGAGCTGAACTCAAAGATCTAAGACTTTATCTATGAACACAAAAGGCCTATTTCTCTCAAATACTGTTTCCCAAATCTGTTTTAGTGAGCACTTAATCCATCCACCTCACAGGTGTGGCACATCAAGATGCTGATTAGAGAGCATGATTATTGCACAGGTGTGCCTTAGGCTGGCCACAGTAAAAGGCCAAAAAGCCTATGTTGCCAAAAAGTGTTGCATTAAAATTTTTGTTCAGTGTAGGTATGTAAAACTTCTTTGTGTTCACTGAAAAACTGCACATTAATTTGATGTATTATTATTATTATTATTATTATTACAAAAAACTCACGGTATGATATTTCTTGTGGAGCCTGGTTTCCTGTTGGCTGGCCAAACCTGACTTCCTGATCCACCAGGAACCATGTTTCTTTATGAGCACACATTTTTGCTGAAGGGTTTGGACATTTATGAACAACTTTGTTAAACTGACATCACCATCAAACCTATTTTCATTGGATTTGTTCATTTAGACAACAGCATGTCCCTTCAGAGCTGCTATAGCTGTTCACATGCTCACTTTTACCTCAATTTTGTTTAAAAGATTTTTACAGTGTTTTTTCATAAACCACCCTAAAATTGTAATAATACTATTATTCTCCTGCTCGTGTATTATCTCTAGCGCTCGAGCAGCCTGCCTCCAGTAAAAAGCATAGATTATCCAGAATATGACCACAACACCAAACCACAGCTGGTGTCTGTTTTTCCCCTGCTGCTTTTGCTTTTGATAGTGTTTTTCTTTTTGGTCCTTTTATTGTAAAAATAGTCCCAGTGCGGTAGCCAGTCCTGTCTTATTACTGGAAAGCCTTATCATCATATGTTTGGCATTACTAATTCATCTTGGCCTAGTTTATTTGATATGACTGTGAAACTTCATGGATTCCTTCTTCCCATAAGCCAAGAAAAGGTGTTATGACAACTGCTGTCCAAAAAAAAAAAACTAAAATTAGACCAGAGAGTAGACGACAAGATGCCCAACACTGAGGAGCTGACTCAAAAAGAGACAGCAGCCTGATGTCTCTTGGCTATTGCTCAGTAGGATGTCATGTTTGAAAAATGTATAATAAAGGATGTGTTATTTCTTGAATTTCTTTAGGAATATTGCTCCAATGAGCAAAACTTGATGTCTGTTTACACAAAGTCGATAGTTTTTTGAATTGTTTTTCTGACTTATCATGTTATTTCGTGATACTATCACGATATTTCACGATAATTATCACATTATTTCGTGATACTATCACGTTATTTCATGATAATTTTCACGTTATTTCGTGATACTATCACGTTATTTCGTGATAATTTTATTTTTTTTCCAATGCTTTATTGGAAGCAACTTACCACGTAGCTTCCGTAGCAACGCGAGGAAGCAAAGAGGAAGCATGGCGTCGCGTCTGATCAAGTTTTACTTCAGCCTTGGTCTATAACATGGCGAGATATTAATGTTACTGAACACTGTAGACAATATTGTGATGCGTGTGAGCACCGTGAGACGTTTTTTGAAACGAATGAGATTGTATAGGCGGAAGAATCAGTCAGATCCGTTGGATGTAGCAGCATTTCTTATTGATCAACTGGATGGACACAAAAAAACGTACGGATATAAATTACATCATCTCAACTGTATCCAGGCTGGCTTTGTCATGCTTTCTCTTTGCTTTCTTGCGTTGCTACGTTGCTTCCGATAAAGCATTGAAAAAAGAAAAGTTATCACGAAATAACGTGATAATTATCATGAAATAACGTGATAGTATCATGAAATAACGTGAAAATTATCATGAAATAACGTGATAGTATCACAAAATAACGTGAAAATTATCATGAAATAACGTAATAGTATCACGAAATAATGTGAAAATTATCATGAAATAATGTGATAGTATCACAAACTAACGTGAAAATTATCACAAAATAATGTGATAATTAAGTCAGAAAAACCATCCCTCCCCAAAAAAAGTCAGAAAAACAATCAAAAAAAAAGTCAGAAAAACAACATTGACAGTACTACGCTTCCGTAAGAATTCCTTTTGTGCGCCTTCTCTTTTTATGTTGCAATACCTCAAGTGTCCACTAGTGGAATAAGAAGGCAGTTCTACATCCGGTTACATCAGAAATAATTTTTAGAATAATGAAAATTAAGACATTACTCAAACCCTTTTCATTTAAGACAAAAAAAAAAAAAAATGTAACTGAAAAATACTCAATACTACTATCAATACTATTTTATTTATGTCTAAATTTATTGTTGACCAAAACTATGATGGAGAAGATGAGCACTCAACCTCAAGTGAGTGTGTGAAATTACATTAGCCACTGACAACCTACACTAACCTACCTGCTCCATCCTTTTATAGAACACAGAGAAACGACATGGAACTTGAGAAAAGGTGTTTTTGGTTATATTGGGACATCTCTTAACCTTTATCTTCTTTCTTTCTCCCAGGTGTGCCCCTCTCGACTCAGTGGGGTCCTCAGGGTTACTTCTATGCCATCCAGATCGCCCAGTACGGTTTAAGCCACTACAGTAAAAACCTGACGGAGCGTGCGCCTCACGTGGAGGTCTACGACACGGCCGAGGACCGGGACAGTCGGGCTAGCTCGGCGCCCTGGACCGTACCAAAAGGGTGCAGCCTCAGCCGAGTTTACAACAAGATCCGATCCACCACCGTGCGTCAGTTCAGTGCTCCAGGTAAGCCTTCAAGCCTCGGGGGATGGAGGTTATGTGCCGTTAACTGGACTTAGGAGGCTCGATGTGTTACTTCAGCCCCAGGACACAAATACGAGGCTGTGAGTCACTAAAACACTGCCACAATGCATCAGCTGACAGTGGAGACAGCTCATTTTGACACCTTCCTGAAAATAATAATTGCAGAACCGTTCCACACAAAATGGTTAATCTGTCCTGTTTGGTTCACTCTGTCAGACACGGTCACCTGCAGACTGTCAGAATGTGTTTCCTCTGATGCCTCTGTAATCAGAATCGGTCTCTCTGTGGTGTTAGCTTTAGTCGAAAGTGTCTATTCATGGAATGACAGCTCCCAGGTCAGTGCACTTTTGAAGCCTGTGTTCGATCCAGTCTAATTGTGGTATGACATACAAACCCATGTTGATTTTTGTGAGTATCTTTTAGAAAATACGTTAAAATTTCTATAGATAGATTTTCATTTTGGTCCAACAGTACAGCAATGTTCTAAGAAAAATAGTAATTTGTTAAATGCAATGACTGGTTTGCACTTGACGTCACTTCCTGGAGATGTCCCTGTTGTCCTGTGTAGGGGGGTTATGAGGATTTTAACCCCTACCCACAAGCTTCTAACCTGCAATCGGATGGCCGGATGAAATTCTGAAACGTTATTGTGGCAAACCCCCAGTGTGAGCACATAAAACGTGAGCTACAGTTTTCCTCATCTGCAATTTACTCGTACAGTGTGAGTTGAGGTTTTAGTTGAAAAACTCTTAAAATTGCCCGGTGGCTGTAAGTAAACGCTTGGCAAAAACAAAACATCAGTTGTTGTTGTTGAGCTCTTGGAACTGAGGTAATGGAACCGACTGCTAATAATAACCATTGTATATCTTTATACTTTTGTAGACTTTCATTTGTTGTTCAGTGCAGAAAAACGTTTTGAGGACAAGATGATTGCTTGTATCTACTCCGATAGCATCTAGTTTATAAAGCCCTGTTCTGGAGTGTCTCGGTGGCTCACCTGGTAGAGCACATGCTACACGTCATTTCTCTTTCTCTCAACCGATATCCTGTCAATCTACTGCCTCTATTATTAAATAAAGGCAAAAAGGGCCCCTCTTCTTTGTGATTTACTGTTTGCTAGTCTAAGCTAGTGCTCTTTTTAAAACACTTTTTCCGATTGATTTTTTTTCTTTGGCCTCCTTTCACCCGATGCTTCTTCTCATCAGCTCCACCTTTTCGAAAGCAGACCCCTCAACAACCAACGAGCCACCGAAGCAGTTTGATACAGTGCGCTCTTTTGGGCCTACAAACCCCATTTGGTACTGACCCAATCTCTAACACTTCAATTGGAAACAAGGCCCTCCAGATATTCCACTATTCGACACGGCCAGCTTCCATAGAATGGATTAGGGGTCTCTAACACATCGCTCGCAACCAATGTCCAATTAGCTCCCCAAAGACTGAATGAATTAGTGATGGGTTGGTTGTGAACAAGCCGGTTCAAACGCTTTTAAGTGAATGATGGGAGCTGTTTTTGATATGATGATCTCCTACAGGTGCTTCCTTCAGTGAGTCGACTGAATGTCACGTGCTGCTGTGTAATCAATGATGTAAGGACTTTCACTGATGGCAGGATTGTAAAAGAGGCTATGACTGCGATGGCTAAAACTTTATTTAGGACCATAAAAGTTCAGAAGCAGACTGAAAGATGAACATTTAAATGATTAAACTCTTTTGTTGACTCCATCAGTGACAGTCTTCTCACTAAACATACAAGTATGTGCATTTGGAATTGCATTGCTTAGTTTTGACAGCATTTTTGTTTTCATTTTATAGTGAGAAACACAGGAAAGAAATGCAACTAAATGTTTTTCTCTGTCTGCCCCAGGTGTGAATGTGTGTGAATGGGGTGAGTGGTAAGCACGTTGTAAAGCACTTTGTGATCTATATCTGTGAAAGGTGCTATATAAATAATACTTACTTACTTACTTACTTTTTTTATTACAAAATATGAGTTGTGGACACCAACATTTATAAAAATGTTACAAACACGAGTAGCTCTGTGACATTTTTCATTTTTTAAAAGTAGCTCTGTGGGGAAAAAAGATTGGAGACCGCCACAGTGAATCTTCCACATCTTTATTTAAACAAGATGCATATTGACACGTAACAATCCCAGCTGCTCAGTTGCGCAGCCTATTAGTGTGTGCAGACGGAAAAAACAACACTTTTCAGCTCCCAAAAGTCTGTCACCATTGAGTGGATCTCTAGAGTAGAACGTTTCTGGTTATAACAATGTGCATATGAAAGGATGTTGCTAGCCACCCACAGATATTGTATTTTATTTTTAACAACTAAGCAATACTGTCAAAACACCCATTGTGCTTTTGAGGACATTGTGTTGTGATGCAGTGAGTTTCAGATGACAGACTGTTCCCTGCAGCGTGTGCCTGCAGTTCGGCTCAAACTCTTCATCAAGCCTGTTACCTTGCTCTAAGGTGTGCGCCGGTACCGATCAGGAAGCTGCCAGCGTGCCGTGCACAGTTCCAGTTGCTCTTATCACACCCCAGTCTTATCATAAAGCAGCAGTGTCTGGAAAAGAACGATAGCTCAACCACAGCGAGAGCAGAGAAGATCTCAATTAGACCATATTGTGCTGGGTTTAGGTGTTTTTGTGAGCTGTAAGTGATGTAGAATATTCCATAATGGACCTGTGTGCGGCTGACTCAAGGTTAGCATGGTGCTTGTCCTGATTTTAGTTGATTTCTCCGTGATTGGAATGAAATTGAGGTGACATTGTGTTCCCTTCTCGGAGGCTCAGGTTGTGCCGGTACATTCTGTTCCAGCCTGACTCAGACCGGCCTTATTGAGCTTATTATTTTAGGCAGCCGTAATCAGACAATTTATCTCAACACAAAGAATAAGTTTTCATATGACTCTTTGCTCAAAAATATTTTTTTATTATTATAGAATGTTTTATTTTATAATTTGAGGCATCCCATTCGACACCAATGCTGTCCAAGACCAGAAATGGATGTAACGATTACCTTGTTTACGAAAAATAACCAAAGTGTCTCCAAAATAATAAGTGACACTATACCACCTTTGGTAATGGAAACTATCAGGAAGAGAGAGCCCTATTTTTAACGAGACAGAGATAATTACAGGATCTTTACAGTGTAACGGTAAACTCCAAGATAAGTTTCAGGTCAGCTCTAAACTTTGGTTTAATGTAATGTATTAGTGTTTTGTTGAAAATTGGTCCGGTTTTATCTTTTTAAATAAAAGAAGCCGTAAAGGTCACTATGCTGCAGCTGGGGCTGAGACCGGGAGGCAAAAACAAAATCGTGTAGTACAGCATTAAGTACACTACACCTATTAGCTCTTATTTTTGTTTACAATCTTTCTTCTTAACAACAGATATAATTTAATTCCAACATGCACCGAATGGTCTGATACTCTTTTATGTCGTCTGATAAGACATTTTGAAAAACTGCAATTCTATACACTAACAATATATTGACGTTTGAGCTCCATTTTTGTTCTAAGACCCAGTCTTTGCTCTGAGCTACTGTTAGACTTTAATAATATCCCGTTGATATTTCCCGGCCCATCCGTCTCTGTCCTCTGCTGTGTTGCTGTCTCCTGTAATTTCCTGCTCTTTCTAATTCTTTCCATGACTTTCATCCTCTCATCATCAACAATTCCTTGTTATTTCAGCAGTCCATGCTTTTTCTCTGTGTTTACATCATCACTTTTCATTTCAGCAGTCCATGCTTTTTCTCTGTGTTTACATCATCACTTTTCAGCTTTCAGTCGGCAGTCTTAATTCCTCATTAATCTTCTGCTATTCCTAGATTTTAGCAGTTCTTCCAGCTCCATTTACTCCCTACCTTCCCACTTATTACCTCTGGCGCTTCCGACATATTGCCATCATTTTATCTTTTACCACTTGTACGGTCTTATTTTGACAGGCTTAATATAAAAGTCCTGGCAAACTTTTTACTTCATCCCATCCAGGGTTATTTTTAGATCAGGTGTGTCAAAGTGGTGCGGCTTTATCTTCATTTGAGTTTTACAAAAGTTATCTTTAACATTTATTTCCCCCTTTTATGGAAACGGGTTTTAGATGCAATTGAGCAGGGTTTTATTTGGACTTGACAGGTTTTATTTGGATTTGGACAGGTTTTATTTGGATTTGAACAGGTTTTGGATGGATTTGAACAGGTTTTATTTGGATTTGAATAGGTTTTATTTGGATTTGAACAGGTTTTGGATGGATTTGAACAGGTTTTAGATGGATTTGAACAGGTTTTAGATGGATTTGAACAGTTTTAGTTTGTTTTGAACAGGTTTTAGATGGATTTGAACAGGTTTTAGTTTGATTTGAACAGGTTTTAGATGGATTTGAACAGGTTTTATTTGGATTTGAACAGGTTTTATTTGGTTTTGAACTTGTTTTGGATGGATTTAATAGAGTTTTAGATGGATTTGAACAGGTTTTGGTTGGATTTGAACAGATTTATCAGATTTTATGAACAAATAAAAAAGATTTGATTCCAATCCATCTAAAACCAGTTTAAATCTAATTAAAACCTTGTGCCAGAAATATCTTCTTTTTGGACTTCCATATATGATGAAGATTACGGGCTACATTTGGGCCCTTGGCCTTGAGTTTGACGTGTTTATGCATTTAAGATAAAACAAGAACAAAATCTGTGATGTTTATAGGGTAAGGAAGGGAAGTGCAAGGTAAACTTTCCTGCTTTGTTAAACTTGGAAAATTGTGCAGGAACTCTATCTTCAGTTTCTTTTCTTTCTGTCCTCTCTATATCCATTTTTTTCCCTTTTAAATAAGGCGTTTTGAACAGCCATATCCCATCTCATATCCTTAAAGAAGTGGCTCAATTGTCTGTCCCCTGATAGTAACCAGTAACTGCATATTTCTCCACCAATGCTTTCGAGCAGCTGAGCACCATTAGTGATTTGCTGCATGGATGGGAGGTACTTGTCACTGGCAGTCACGCAATGTATTTAAAGATTTCCCTGTAATTAAAAGCAGAAACTATCTAACATAATTCCAATAACAATTTTACAGTTACAACTAGAGACTTCTTTAGAACACTATTCCAGGTGTGACGCCCCCTCGTCCTGGTTCGCCGTTCTCTGGGCTTGCTTCTTAATTTTGAACGCTTCCTTAAACATATAATGGATTGGGAAAAGGCCAGGATTACTGCAACAGAGGAGAACAAACATCAGCGGTGGATTAAAGTGGCAATCGAGATTCAGAAACGATACCAGCTTTGTTTTGAAGCTATAAGTTTACAGGAAACTCTAAACTTCAGTTTGGTGTAGTGTATTAGTATTGGGGAGGGAAAAGTGGTCCGGTTCTTAATATGAGCAGTGAGAAGCGTTGGAGAAATAGATGCCCTGTGACTAGCAACGGTCTAACACATGCGCCGTCGCTCGTATTTTTCCATATTCACATACACCCTGTACATGAGGTGCTTCCTGCTGAACACACGCATCACTTCTATTTTCTGCTGAGAATCATCGCTGACTTATTGCTAAAGAGAGCAAACGAGCGGAGAACAGCAGAGGATCTGGAATCTTGTCTATATTCCCTGCCTATCCTTCATTGATGTCGGGGTAATCACGGGGCCAGAGTACAAATCCACTTACTCTCTGCATTGCCTTAAGTAATGGATTTATGAGTGCATTAAAGAGCCGTAGTCGTCCAGAGGCCCCTGCCAGGCTGGCTCGCTCCTTCATTCTCCTCTCATCCGCTGTCTTTGTGTCTCACTCAGCTCGTCTTCTTTTGCCTTCCAGTGTCACGTGAGAGCTTTCTATCTCCTCTTCTCGATTGTCCTCATGCTGTCGGCTCATTTTCACTCAGACGTCACCCATCGGTTTGTGGATTGCTGTTTGAAGTCTCACTCTTTCTCAGGCTTTTTGTCATCTTGATGTCTTTAAAGCCTGGAGAAATAGGGTAAATCGGGGCTGTGACAATGGGATGTGTGTAAGTGACAGATATAATGTGACGCTGATGCGTTTTATTTTAAATAGACTTCTCTCTCCTGAAAGTCCACACCAAGGTCTGCACTAATAACTCAGAAATTGTTACATATTCATTAGGTTCAGTAACTTTAGGTTTCTCTCAACAGTTTTTAAAAGCAGACTATCAGACTTTCCCTGACGCCGTGTCCGGTAGACAGCTTGTACTGCAGAGGCTCTTTTTACAGTTGAACTTGAGAAATACAATAATGAGACTGGAGCAGGGCCAATAGAGACATGTTATTATTAATATAGAGTTAAAAGAACAGATAAAACTTTAAAAGCACTGTTTCAGACATGATTTAAATCAATCTAACACCCTTTACACAGGAGGCATAGAGTAGCAAGAAAAATGGAGTATTTGGTCTAAAGTCTGAACTATCCCCAAACTCTATTTCACAAATGAACCGGACCTTGGTTCAGTTTGATCCGGACCAAGACCGAAGACACTTGTTTGGTCTGAACCACGTCTTGGAGCTTTCACCTGAACATTTAATTCAAACCAAACGGAAAAGTCAAAAAGTCTGGACCAAACAGCACAGGTGTGAAAGGACCCTAAAAAGTATTGGCCACAAATAAACAATGAATCTGGCAAATGTCAACTGACCGCAGAAACATGTAAAGGCTATCGCTTCTTATCATTTGTGTGTCATCTGCTCATGGGAAAAACATACTTTGAACTGAAGTAGAAACAGTAGAATTAGGACTCTATCTCCAGTATGCCGACTTTTGTTGATTTATACTAAACAGAAAGCTTAAAAACATGAAAGTAACATAACGCGTAATCAAATTTTACAATATACATACAAATGAAATGAAAAATAAAACCTGTTCAAATCCATTTAAAACGTATCCAACTGAAATCAGAAAATTAATGTTAAAAATAAAAACTAGGGGCTTTGGCCCTAAAAAGATTCTTCGTTACTCGTGCGGCCCCTCACCACTTGGAGTTTGAAACCACTGAATCAATGGCTGATCCAGTTCTCACTCAAAGAACACAATCCCTTCAGGCCCAGTTAAACACATTGCTTCAGTAATACATGGTCTATTGTATTTTAAATCAACCAAAAACGTAGTGCAGATATTTTCTTTCTCAGTCCTTTGCTCTGTAGGTGGCTGGTAATAAATTCAGTCGGCCCTACGCAGCTTTTATCTGAAAACTTTGGGCCCTGTAGAGAAGAGGTCCACACAGAAACTTACTGCTCTGTTTTTTTGCCTTTTTCCTCTGTTGTCTGCTGCGGTCCCTTCTTTCCTATCTTTCCCCTAGCGCCTCTTCCTTCTGTCTGCGTCCTAATTAGGCTCAGTGTGCAGTGACACATCTGTGCTGTTTGTCCCAAGAGAAGCTCGTCTGTACTAGCACACACTGAGCTAACTTTACATGGCAAATAATGCAAGCCTCTGGATGTAGAAAGTAACTTTTTGGGGCTGGAGATTTTGACCAAAAACCAATATCCAGAGATAAATAATTAGAAACATCCTTTTAGGTTTGTTTCCACTGGAGCTGTACAATAAGAGTCGGGTCCTCATGCCGCCCTTTTGGAGGAGTTTTAAACTGTCCAAAAGTTATAAAGGGTGCTGTCAGGTTTAATTTAACGTGTGTGTGCTGTCAGTGGGTGTGTAGAGAACATCAGTGCCATTTGTGCTCTATTTATAGGCTACAACTGCTAAAGGCTACTTATTATTCCCAAAAAATGTATGATAAGTAACAACTGTTTTGAGGGTTGGTGTTTTTTTTACTCCTGACATTTGAAATTTAAACATTGCTGAACTGTGAGTGTGGGTGGCAGAGTGGGACTTTCCTTTGATAAATAAAGGTTAAATAAAATTAAATAGTAATGTAATGGTGGAAACTACCCAAAAAAATAAGTTTTTTTTTTTGACAAATTTATAAAATTAAATTAAATTGATTTCATTATGTGTTGCCTGGCTGTAGAATATGTTTGATTGCACTTATATTCCAGCTTGGTAATATCATAATTATGGGGTTGTTAGGAAATGATACAGTAATTATGGTTAGCTTTGAGGTAATTTCCATACAGTTTTTAACATAAATAGCTTTTCATAACCATATAACCTCTGGGAACTACTTCATTACGCTATTACTGAGCTGCTTATAAAGTGCTACCTATATTTCTTTAATTTACAGATTTACTATCAGGAGCTTGTTTTTTGGTCTTAAAGTAGGAACTTAGAGTTTGGATGTAATTTTAAGCTTAGATTTCCACCTAGAAAAATGTTATATACCATGATGTGGTGGAATAATAATAAATGGTATACTTACTTTTTTTTTTTTTTTTTTTTTTTAATTGGGCATTGCAAGTTGAAATACTATAATTTACTAAAAAACTAAAATTTATCAGGTTAAAATTTGGGAAAAACAATTCCAAAATATAGGTGCAAAAGGATTTTTTTTAATGTTTTTGGGGATTTTTATATAACAAAGTTGTAAAAAAAAGTCTCAACAGCTCAGGCTCAAACACATCACAGTCTGAGGGAAGACAGATGGAGTTAAAGGCCTGCAATATCTCAACTAAAAATATCCCCCTCACAGTTTCACCTGAATCTTTTTCTCACTAAATGTTCTCACAGGAACAGCAGACGTATGTTTTCTTCAGCTGTTGAATATTTAGTACCTGCTTCATGTCTCCCCTGCAGAGTCTTCAGAAGGCGTGTCTCTCCAGCTGGGGAACACCAAAGACTTCATCCTCAGCCTGGACGTCAAGTTCACTTCCAACGGCAGCCTGTCGGTCGTTCTGGAGACCACAGAGAAGGGACCGCCGTTTACCGTCCACTATGTGACCAACACGCACCTCATCGCCTTCAGAGACCATGACATCACCTACGGCATCGGGCCCCGCACCTCCTGGAGCACGCTGACCCGCGACCTGATCACCGACCTCAGGAAGGGAGTGGGCCTGTCCAACACTAAGGCTGTCAAAGCCACAAAGGTCTGTTCAGTGGAAATATCTTTACAGAGCAGTGTAACTTTACATAGGTTTTACCTTTTTTAATTTTCAATATTCAGTTGTGCTCATAAGTTTACATACCCTGGCAGAATTTGTGATTTTTCTTTTGGCTATTTTTCAGAGAATATAAATGATAACACAAAACATTTTCTTTCACTCATAGTTAGTGAAAGAAACCATTTATCGTCAAACAATAGTGTTTACTTTTTTAAATCATAATGACAACAGAAACTACCCAAATGACCCTGATAAAAAGCCCCAGTTATAATAATAATAATAATAATAATTAGTCTTTTGTGGTAGTTGTGGATGAGGCTCTTTTTTTTCTCAGATGGTAAAGCTGCTCAATCTTTTTGGAAAAGCCTCCATTTTGTGTAAATTCTTGGGCTGTTTTGCATGAACTGCACGTTTGAGATCTCTCCAGAGTGGTTCAATGATACTGAGGTCAGTCCAGAACCTTCACTTTCTGCTGCTGTAGCCAATGACAGGTCGACCTGGCCTTGTGCTTTAGATCGTTGTCATGTTGGAACGTCCAAGTACGTACCATGTGCAGCTTCCGGGCTGATGAGTGCAAATGTTCCTCCAGTATTTTCTGATAACATGTTGCATTTATCTTTTCCTGTGCCTTTGTAGCTCACACATCCCCAAAACATCAGCTCCACCTCCATGTTTCACAGTAGGACTGTGTACCTTTCATCTTAGGCCTTGTTGACTCCAAATGTATCGTTTATGGTTGTAACCAAAAAGTTCAATTTTGGTCTGATCACTCCAAATGACTTTTTTCCAGACGTTCTAAGGTTTGTCTCTGTGCTGTTTGGTGTATTGTAAGCAGAAGGCTTTGTGGTATTTCAGTAGTAATGGATTTCTTTTGGCGACTCGACCATGCAGCCCATTTTTCTTCAAGTGCATCCTTATTGTGCATCTGGAAACAACCACACCACTTTTTTCAGAGAGTCCTGTATTTCAGCTGAAGTTATTTGTGGGTTTTTCTTTGCATCACAAACAATTTTCTTGGCAGTTGTGGCTGAAATCTTTGTTGGTCTACCTAACCTTGGTTTGGTTTCAACAGAATCCTCTATTTTCCACTTTTTTATTAGAGTTTGAAAATGAAAGATGCAAGGGTCTGTCAGGAGCCCAGAAACTCACTGACCTTTGATACACACACATTTAATTACAAGCAAACAGATCACAGGGGAGGAGGGTTACCTTTAGTAGCCATTCAAACCTGTTTGTGTCAACTTGTGCATGTTACAGACCAAAATCACCAGAGTATGTAAACTTGTGAGCACAACTGTACATTTTGTCAAGTCTTTTCTGCTACAGTAAATTAGTAAATTAAAGTTCTCAAAAGGAACTGTGATGTTTTTTTTGTATGGTGTATAGAAGGAGGTTAAACATGCCCATATAACAAATTAACTATATATCTATACTATATTTGCTAAAAATGTAGAATGTTGCATTTCAAAATGTTGGTGACTGACACATGTGTTTTATTAATAAATTAAACACTTATCTGTCTTAAGCTACTAACATCAAGAACATAAAAAAAACTATGCCTTTGACTGACCTGTGACTTTGTCCCGTCAGATCATGCCCAGGCGGGTGGTGCGTCTGGTCCTTCACGGCAGAGGTTTTGTTGATAATGTGACGATCTCCACCACTGCTCACATGGCGGCCTTCTTTGCTGCCAGTGACTGGCTGCTGCGGAACCAGGACGAGCGCGGCGGCTGGCCCATCATGGTCACCCGTAAACTGGGAGAGGGCTTCAGGCCCCTGGAGCCCGGCTGGTACTCAGCCATGGCCCAGGGCCAGGCCATGTCTACTCTGGTGAGAGCCTACCTCCTCACAAAGGACCAGGCGTTTCTGAACGCTGCTCTTAAAGCTGTAGGCCCCTACAGGGTGCCCTCAGCGCAGCACGGGGTCAAGGCTGTGTTCATGAACAGATATGACTGGTACGAGGAGTATCCCACCACACCCAGCTCCTTTGTGCTGAACGGCTTCATCTACTCTCTGCTGGGACTCTACGATCTGACCGAGACGGCCGGGGACAAGGGGCGGGAGGCGGCCCAGCTGTTCAACCGCGGAATGGAGTCTGTGAAGGCCATGCTGCCGCTGTTCGACACAGGCTCAGGAAGCATCTACGACCTACGCCACTTCATGTTGGGGACTGCTCCCAACCTGGCGCGTTGGGACTACCACACCACGCACATCAACCAGCTGCAGCTGCTGGCCTCTATAGACAACGCTCCCATATTTAAGGATGTGATCAAGCGCTGGAAAGGCTATTTAAAAGGGATCCGTGCCAAGCACAACTAGACTTTCGCCCACAGTGAACAGCTGAGAAAACGTAGAGAAGGGTCAATACATTTGTGTTTCGAGGATGTCCCAGATTTACTCTGCAGCAGCAGCACTTGCCTGATGTGTTCTGATGCAGATTTTACATTTCTGCTACAGTAGCTGTAGCTATTTCCTTGAGCTAGAGTTTGTAATTGTGCACAGACCTAGTTTGAGTGTGTTTTCTGTCAAGAATGTGTGTGTTTTTAACAAACACGTCTGATATTAGGGAAAGATCTAATTGTTTCATTTAAACTCAATTTGCTGTGTTCTGCCACAAGTCTCCTTTAAGATAGTATTTTTTACAAATAAATACAATATTTACATAGTTTATTGAGGCGGATAAACTGTAAATAACAGAATAAATTATAAAGTATTAGTAAGAGAATGTTGCCAAAAATAATCCTATTATTACAAAACATTTTATTTCAAGATTGGTTTCAGCTAAACCTCTTCTGTTTTCCTCGTGTCAGGTGAAAGTGGGACCAGGCTGGCGTCTGAATATGTTTTTAGGAGCAGATGTCTCCTTCTGCTTCAGTTAAACCACAGCCTCGACAAATGAAAACCTGAATGGACTTGAACAAACTTTGAATATGTTGCTTGGGCAGTAGAGAGGGGCTTATAAGGGACATAAAAGTGACATGTGCATTAACGTATTATCAAATAATTACGGCTTACGGCTAATTTTCTTCCCCAGTGCTATAATGTCTGACAAAATGGCTGGCAACAGGAAGAAGGAGCGAGATGGCCACTGTACTTTAGGATTCAAAGTGAAACTATGGGTGTTTTTTTCAGACCAGGGCCCTGAATAAGTAATCGCTCCTGTTGATTTTTGGGATTGTCAGGTAATGTCAAATGCAATACCTCGAGCAGACGAGCGACATGTTCAGGGTGAATGTTGCCCAAATGCTTGACAAATGAGTCTTTAAACTATATCATTAAGACTGGAGCTGCGACTGAAAAAAAATTTTTTTAATTGCCAGTTAAAAAAAAATAAATAAAAAACATGTTAACAATGTTTTATTGGAAATGACATTAAGGATTTTGCCCAGGCTTGTCAAAAGACCAGCCCAGAGGCCAATCATAACCCAAGAGGAGATTTTTAGTTATGTTCTGAGATAAAAATATATTGGTTATGGTTCTAACAGCAGCAGCTTTATACAAACAAGTACAAATCCAACAAATAACTTATCCAAATAGAAACTGTTCAAATCCATCTAAGAGACTGTTGGCCCTGGGTAATTTTCCTTATCAAATGTGGCCCTCTGATTTAGTCTATTCTCAATCATAACCCAAGAGGAGATTTTTAGTTATGTTCTGAGATAAAAATATATTGGTTATGGTTCTAACAGCAGCAGCTTTATACAAACAAGTACAAATCCAACAAATAACTTATCCAAATAGAAACTGTTCAAATCCATCTAAGAGACTGTTGGCCCTGGGTAATTTTCCTTATCAAATGTGGCCCTCTGATTTAGTCCATTCTCATCAACTGTCCCTGTGTTAATCTTATTTTCCACCCGTTCTTTTTCAATGAAGTCTTTTCCTGTCCCGTTAAATCCACATGTTCTTTTATTTCTCAAAGAGCACTACAAGAGCATTTGAAAAGCCGGGGTTGAAATCTCAAACAGGAATAAAAAGAAGCTACCGAGTCCCAGCAGTTCGACCCGTTGTGCTGCTCTGTTGACCGCTGTTCGAAGGAGAAGAAAGACAAATCACCTGGGCTAATAGGCCACGGAGCCCACACACAGCGGTGGAGTCAGAGTCAGGGATGAGTCAGCGTTCAGTGGCACTAACAAAACCTGCCCAAAAAGCAGCCCTCCACATGAATGAGGCTTTCATCACTCTCTGTTCACAGTTTATTACCGGCTGCATCGTTTGAAGGTGCTAGGATTGTATTTCTTTGGTTAGTTCATGAGACGAGAGTTCATTCACCGCCTGTCATCGCGTTGTAAGAGTCCAACATGAAAAGCATATTCAGAAATGTCACTTTTTCTTCTAGGGCTGCACAATATTGGAAAAATGAGCGATATATTAAAGGACTTAGTCAGGACTAATATGAGTACTAAACAAGATTTATTTATGCTCTTTTTAAAAGTACTAAAAGGACTTCACCAGGACTAAACTAGTACTAAACAAAGGACTTAACCAGGACTAAACTAGTACTAAACAAAGGACTTAACCAGGACTAAACTAGTACAAAACAAAGGACTTAACCAGGACTAAACAAAGGACTTCACCAGGACTAAACTAGTACTAAACAAAGGACTTCACCAGGACTAAACGGACTTCACCAGGACTAAACTAGTACTAAACAAAGGACTTAACCAGGACTAAACTAGTACTAAACAAAGGACTTAACCAGGACTAAACTAGTACAAAACAAAGGACTTAACCAGGACTAAACCAGGACTAAACTAGTACAAAACAAAGGACTTAACCAGGACTAAACTAGTACTAAACAAAGGACTTAACCAGGACTAAACTAGTACAAACAAAGGACTAAAGCAGGACTAAACTAGTACAAAACAAAGGACTTAACCAGGACTAAACTGGTACTAAACAAAGGACTTAACCAGGACTAAACTAGTACTACACAAAGGACTTCACCAGGACTAAACTAGTACTAAACAAAGGACTTCACCAGGACTAAACTAGTACTAAACAAAGGACTTCACCAGGACTAAACTAGTACTAAACAAAGGACTTAACCAGGACTAAACTAGTACAAAACAAAGGACTTAACCAGGACTAAACTAGTACAAAACAAAGGACTTAACCAGGACTAAACTAGTACTACACAAAGGACTTCACCAGGACTAAACTAGTACTAAACAAAGGACTTCACCAGGACTAAACTAGTACTAAACAAAGGACTTAACCAGGTCTAAACCAGGACTAAACCAGGACGTAACCTGGACTTAACCTGGACAAAACTACTACTAAACTAGTACTAAACCAGGTCTAAACTGGGTCTAAACCAGGGCTAAACCAGGCCTAAACCAAGACTAAACTAGTACTTAACCAGGACTAAACCAGGTCTAAACTACTACGAAACTAGTACTAAACCAGGACTTAACCTGGACAAAACTACTACTAAACTAGTACTAAACCAGGTCTAAACTGGATCTAAACCAGGGCTAAACCTGGACTAAACTAGTACTTAATCAGGACTAAACCAGGACTAAATTAGTACTAAACCAGGTCTAAACTACTACTAAGCTAGTACTAAACTGGGTCTAAACCAGGACTAAATTAGTACTAAACCAGGTCTAAACTACTACTAAACTAGTACTTAACCAGGTCTAAACTACTACTAAACTAGTACTTAACCATGTCTAAACTTGGTCTAAACGGGTCTAAACCAGGTCTAAACTAGTACTAAACCAGGTCTAAACTAGTACTAAACCAGGACTTAACGGGGTCTAAACCAGATCGAAACGAGATCTAAACCAGGTCTATACCAGGACTAAACCAGGATTTTTCGATTGGGATGCACCACAGTTTTATTTAAGGCTTTTATTTGGATAATTTTGGATGATTTTGAAAAAAAAAACAACTAAAAGTATACTGAATACAAGTCATTCTAATCAATCAATATTATTGCAATATCAATAAGTTTGCGATATATTGTGCAGCCCTAATTTCTTCCTGTTGATGCATTCACAGTACATTCTTTTATCCTTTTTTTTTTTCTTGACTTTAAAAAGCTGTATGTGTTGGATAGATTTAGTAATGTACATTTGAATCAAAGTTTACCAAAGTCGCTGACTGAAATTGTATAGATTGTTGTGCAGATTAATAATATAGGATGCAACAAAAAGCTACACAACCTTTTGAGTAATACTAGTAATTAAAAATGTAGTTTATATTAACAGGTTTGTCTGTAATCCCTGGATGTATTCTTAGACCTGGGTCTCAAGTCAGTCAGAGGTGCTCGAACAAACGCAAGCCAAAAATCTTGTCATTAATTATTATTATTAACTTATTTTCACTCTGACATCAAGACAAAATGTCCAAAGTGTCCCCATAAAGTATTCTGTATCACTTCTCAGCCTTGGGTCCCAAGTGAGTCCGGCTTTGTGGTCCACTTTGGGAGGAGCGTAGTTTAACCCTGCCGTCAGCTGAGCTTCAAATAAAGACAGGACTTTTGTTCAGGGGTTTCCCAAATCAAACCGACCCCGTCTCACACGTCTGGGCTTGTGCTTGATATGCTCTGGTCTCGACATGACATGGTCTCAGCCAAAGTATTCGGACCCTTATTTTAAAAAGCTAAGGTGGCCGGCAGAAGAAAACATAGATTCAAATATATGACTTGTTAATCCAGGTTTGTAAAAGAATATAGAAGGCGTTTTAATCCGGCAGAATGGAAAAAAAAGTTTTAAATTATTTTAGGAATAAAATTAAACAGCTGGTGGGTAGTTGCATATGTCCTTTCACCTGACGTTTATTTCTACACAGACTACATAGTACTTTCTTGACTTAATTGACTTTTTTCCATTGCAATACCGCGAGTGTCCAGTAGTGGAGTTAGCGACAGATCATGTTTTATAATATGTGTCCTTGAATTTTATCATTAGGATTTTTCTTATTTCTTTTTCACTTCAGTTAAACTCCTCTCAGTCAAAAGGTTTTGTTTCGTAGACTAAAGCACAACAGCGTTTCTGAACCTTTTCATTTTAATTATTTTCTTTTAGGACGATGTGCAACAAGTAGAAAGCTGCTATTACTGTTCAAGGTGTCATTTCTCAGATTTTGAGTTATTTCCTGGTTTTTCGTTTTTTGTTTAAGACTTCAACATATGACCTCGGAAGGTCACGTGTTATTTATGCAATAAAATGTTTACTGGGTGTGACATCAGAGCGGCTGTACAGACTTTGCAATCAAAGCACAATGTGCAGTTGCAACACTTTTTAGTCCAAGAAAGAGTTGTTTATATATCTTTGTGCTTTAAAATGGCTTTTTAAAGGTGTAAAATAAAAATTCATTTTTCTTAAAAGTTCTGTGTTTTTTTTTTTTTCAATAGTACATAAGGAGCCTCAGAGAGCTCTCTTTCTAAACACCTTCAAAATTAAAGAGATGGTCGTTAACTTTAAGACCATCAGAGGAGAAGTTATTAAATAGTGTCCATAGTGTGTAGGAAACAAGGCCAGTCCCGCTGACTCTAAATTAATGTAAGTCAGTAAACTTTATTTATATATTAACGTTCACTTTCAAGTGCTTTATAAAGTCAGTCAATTTAAATAAAAGAACAATAAAACTATAAAAGATGAACCGCAACCTTATTGTGGTGGAGGGGTTTGAGTACCCGAATGATCCTAGGAGCTATGTTGACCCTGGTAGGGTCTTCCAAGGCAAACAGGTCCTAGGTGACGGGCCAGACAAAGAGCGGTTAAAACCCCTTTATGGATAGGACAATATCAAGGACCGTGACGTCGCCCGGTATGGCGCAACCGGGGCCCCACCCTGGAGCCGGGCTCAGGGTTGGGGCTCGCATGCAAGCGTCTCATGGCCGGGGCTTTCCGCACGGGGCCCGGCCGGGCTCAGCCCCAAGGAGCGACGTGGGGCCGACCTCCCGTGGGCCCACCACCTGCGGGAGGAACCGTAAGGGGCCGGTGCAAAGTGGATTGGGTGGCAGTCGAAGGCGGAGGCCTCGACGACCCAATCCCGGACACGGAATCTGGCGCTAGGGACATGGAATGTTACCTCGCTGGTGGGGAAGGAGCCTGAGCTTGTGCGGGAGGTTGAGAGATACCGACTAGAGATAGTCGGGCTCACCTCCATGCACAGCTTGGGCTCTGGAACCCAATCGAGAGAAAGACTGGACTCTCCACTACTCTGGAGTTGCCTGCGGTGAGAGGCGGTGGGCTGGTGTGGGCTTGCTCATAACCCCTCAGCTCAGCCGCCATGTGTTGGAGTTCACCCCGGTGGAGGGTCGCTTCCCTGCCCCTTCGGGTCGGGGGATAGGTCTCTCACTGTTTGTGTTTACGGGTCAAATGGCAGTGCAGAGTACCCGGCCTTCTTGGAGTCTCTGGGAGGGGTGCTGGAAAGTGCTCCGACCGGGTACTCCAACGTTCTACTGGGGGACTTCAACGCTCACGTGGGCAGCGACAGTGACACCTGGAGGGGCGTGATTGAGAGGACCGGCCCCCCGGTTCTGTTATTGGACTTCTGTGCTAGCAACAGTTTGTCCATAACGAACACCATGTTCAAGCATAAGGGTGTCCATCAGTGCACGTGGCACCAGGACACCCTAGGCCGGAGTTCGATGATCGTCTTTGTATTTGTTTAATCTGACCTCCGGCCGTATGTCTTGGACACTCAGGTTGAAGAGAGGGGCGGAGCTGTCAACTGATCACCACCTGGTGGTGAGTTGGATCCGATGGCGGGGGAGAAAGCTGGACAGACTCGGCAGGCCCAAACGTACTGCGAGGGTCTGTTGGGAACGTTTGGCAGAGCCCCCTGTCAGAAAGATCTTTAACTCCCACCTCCGGCAGAGCTTTGACCAGATCCCGAAGTAGGTTGGAGACACTGAATCCGAGTGGACCATGTTCTCCACCGCCATCGATGTCGATGCGACCACTCGAAGCTGTGGCCGTAAAGTCTCCGGTCTCTCGGTCGGCCTCGAAGAAATTCTGGCAAACCGTCCGGCGCCTCAGAAGGGGGAAGCAGTGCCCTGCCAACACTGTTTACAGTGAAGGTAGGAATCTGCTGACTTCAACTGGGGATATTGTTGGACGGTGGAAGGAATACTTCGAGGAGCTCCTCAACCCCACCAACACATCTTCACCTGAGGAAGCAAAGGGCCGAAGGCTCGGAGGTGGACTCGTCCATCACCCAGGCCGAAGTCACTGAGGTATTTGGGAAGCTCCTCGGTAGCAAGGCACCGGGGGTGGATGTTGTAGGGCTGTCTTGGTTGACATGCCTCTACAACATCGCGTGGCGGTCGGGGACAGTACCTCTGTTCCAACTACAGAGGGATCACACTCCTCAGCCTCCCCGGGAAAGTCTATGCCAGGGTACTGGAGAGGAGAATGCGGCCGATAGTTGAACCTCGGAATCAGGAGGAACAATGCGGTTTTCGTCCCGGTCGTGGAACACTGGACCAGCTCTATGCCTTCTCCAGGGTGCTGGAGGGTTTATGGGAGTTTGCCCAACCAGTCCACATGTGTTTTGTGGATCTGGAGAAGGCATTCGACTGTGTCCCTCGTGGCGCCCTGTGGGGGGTGCTCTGGGAGTACGGGGTCGGGGGCCCTTTGCTAAGGGCTGTCCGGTCCCTGTACGACCGGAGCAGGAGCTTGGTTCGCATTGCCGGCAGTAAGTCAGACCTGTTCCCAGTGCATGTTAGACTCCGGCAGGGCTGCCGTTTGTCTCCGGTCCTGTTCATTATCTTTATGGACAGTGTTTCTAGGCGCAGCCAGGGGCCGGAGGGAGTCTGGTTTGGGGACCACAGGATCTCGTCTCTGCTTTTTGCAGATGATGTTGTCCTGTTGGCTCCATCAAGCAAGAACCTTCAGTGTGCACTGGGACGGTTTGCAGCCGAGTGTGAAGCGGCTGGGATGAGGATCAGCACCTCCAAGTCTGAGACCATGGTTCTCAGTCGGAAAAGGGTGGCTTGTCCCCTTCAGGTTGGTGGAGAGATCCTGCCTCAAGTGGAGGAGTTCAAGTATCTTGGGGTCTTGTTCACGAGTGCAGGAAGGAGGGAACGTGAGATTGACAGACGGATCGGTGCAGCTTCTGCAGTGATGCGGTCTTCGTGGTGAAGAAGGAGCTGAGCTGTAAGGCAAAGCTCTCGATTTACCGGTCAATCTACGTTCCTACTCTCACCTATGATCATGAGCTTTGGGATATGACCGAAAGAACAAGATCCCGGATACAAGCGGTCAAAATGAGCTTTCTCCGCAGGGTGGCGGGGCGCTCCCTTAGAGATAAGGTGAGGAGCTCGGTCAATCTGGAGGAGCTTAAAGTAGAGCCGCTGCTCCTCCACATTGAGAGGAGCCATTTGAGGTGGCTCGGGCATCTGTTTGGATGCTTCCTGGACGCCTCCCTAGGGAGGTGTTTCGGGCATGTCCCACCGGGAGGAGACCCCGGGGAAGACCTAGTACACGCTGGAGGGACTATGTCTCTCGGCTGGCCTGGGAACGCCTCGGTATCCCCTCGGAAGAGCTGGAGGAAGTGTCTGGGGAGAGGGAAGTCTGGGCGTCTCTGCTTAGACTGATGCCACCGCGACCCGGCCGGTCGAAGATGGATGGATGGATGGATGGATGGATGGAAGATTAAACAAAACATAAAGGCCCGATCAAATAAAAGCTTGTCTAAATAAGTGTCTTCAGCTGCTTTTTAAAAGAATCAACAGGTTGAACGACTCACAGCGACAGGGCAGGGCGTTTCAGAGTCTGAAGAACAGGTTGCCTCGAGTTTTAAAGCTGGTTTGGGGGACCATCAGGAGATCTGGACCTGAGGACCAAAGAAAGAAAACCTGAGGACGAGGAGTAAAAAGTGACGCTAAAACAAACAAATCTTTTTTGTGGGGGAAATATGGTTCCCCTGCCCTACAGCACAGGGTTCATTGTGCCTGTCTTTTCTGTGGCTCCAACACAACAATGATACCGATTAATAATTTATCCTAATTAGTCTATTCTGATCCTGGAGCCGACACCTGAGAAGGACTGCTTTTCTCTCTCGCCACCCGCTTGCATTTTTCATTACCTTCTGGCATTTCTATCATGCTCTATCATCCCCCTCGCCACACACATACACACACTCGTCTCGGGCCTGCTCTTACCTCGATGCTAATGATATTACCCTCCCTCCTGACTGCGCGCCTGTCTCCCTCTGCTGTAATTAGCCCCACACAAACCCGATAAGCTGCGTTTCTCCTGCTGCCTGTGCCTTTGGAGACGGCCGTGATAACATTAGGAGGCGAACCTTGGAGCTGGAGCTTCCGGAGGCCAGTGGCTTAGTGTTTGTGCTGTCCATAAATTCACAGACCACTGGATGAAATTAACACACTGTTGAACCCGGTTATTGGGTTTGGGCTTTGTTGTGGGGTTTGGGAGGAGGTGGGTGTGAGAACATTGAAGGGGAAATTAAGTAGGAGCTCTCCACCTGCTTTGTCTTGATGAGGGTTTTAGTGACAGAGCTACGGAGTAACCTCAGGTGCTTCTATTTACAGACAAATAGTGAGATATACTTCAATGGGGTGACTGTTTTTGGATGCATTTTGGCAACAAAGTGAAGCAAATATACAGTACAGTACATTTTTTAGTGGAAAAAAGGGCAAGGAACACATAAAAAAAATGCATTTAGCCAAAACTGAGTGTGTGTGTGCTGTCAGTGAGTGAATACAGAACATTAGCAAGTAGCTCATTTTTATATCTTTGTTTATCTACAGGGGCTTCTCGGCTTCACTGTTAGTTACAGACTTTCGGACTTTTCCATTAGGTTTAAACCAAATCTTCAGGTGAAAGCTCCAGGACGTGGTTCAGACCAAACAGCTGCTCTTTGGTCTCAGTCTGGACCAAACTGAACCAAGGTCCGGTTCATTTGTAAAGGAGAGTTTGGAGATAGTTCAGACTTTAGAACAAATACAGGAAGTCACAGCCGATTAAACTCATGAAGAAGAGAAAATGGAGGGTTTAAAAACACATAAAACACATTTTCTGTTTTGTATGGCTCTGTTTTTCTTGCTACTCTAAAACAGAAGCCTCCTGTGAAGCCAAGCGTTTTCTTTAGAGCATTATAGTGATTAAAATCATGTCTTAAAGTGCATTTAAAGTTTCATCTGTTTGAATTAACTCTATCGGCCCTGCTCCAGTCTGATTATTGTATTTCTCCAGTTCAACTGTAAAATGAGCCTCTGCAGTAAAATCCATCAACATAAGACACGTCCCCCGTTGTCATGACGACAGTGAGCACAGCGTCAGGGAAAGTGTGATAGTCTCATAGCCGAATACGAATACTGCGTAACATTTTGTGAGTTCTTAGTGCAGACCTTGAAAAACACTACAATATTTTGTCTTCCTGGTTTTCTTCTGAGACCATCCCTGTCACTTGAGGTTTGTTTTAACGGTGTATTACATTACTGTCCACGCAGACAGCTACATCATTAAACCCTCTGCACTGCTTGCTCCCTATGACCTTCACAACTTATTTAATTTTTGAGTGAGGGGCACAGTGTTGCTCTGAATCGGCCCCTGTCCTCCTTTGTGTAAAATGAACAGTGAGAAACGGCCGCTGCAGTGCAATGGAAATGAATCCCTCGTGTCAATTTAGCGAGCACATAATTGCTGTGTTTTGCTCATTTATGAGCAGCTGGCAGCTTTGGTTTGTCCGATGGAGAAAATCAAAAGTGCTGCAAAATCCGAACCAAAGACGAGACGCTGCTGCTCAGAAGACAATGAGAAGCATTAGAATAAAAGAGAAGACTCGGTGGAAGCAGGGTTTTAGATCAAACTTCGGAGAAAAATACGACTGAAATTTGTGTAATGAAGGAGCTGGAGCTATCAACATTATTTAGCAAAAAACAGTGAGGCAAAACTGTCAGAATCTGTCCAGCTGCCCGACAACACACTCTAAAATTATATGTGTACTTGAGGATTTATTGAAGGTGGAAACTGAGGGGTGCTGTTGCAGGTTTAGGCTGGTGAGGACTCAGATTTATATATATATTCTATATATACTATAGAATATACTAAGTAGAAGCATAAACCCTTTAGTTTGGCAGCCTGTACACTGACAGCTGGTTGTGTTTCATATTTAAATTCATCATCCTTATATATTTTTATTTAAACATTTCCTTTTTAAAAACAAATAAACACACCTCATCACAAAAGATCGAAAAAAAGAAAGAAATGTTGGTGCTGCCCAGGCCAGAGCAGAGCCAAATAGAAGTGAAGTTAAGGGGCCCACACCTCCAACAACTGTCCCTTTGTGGACTGCAGGTATTCCAGGGGCCAAAGCTCTGTGACAAGTGTCTCTATGACCCAAGATCAAAGACACAAGATCCAGATCTAAAGCCACTCCACACACTTTATTTACTGTATGTCCTCCGCCCAATGTCATTCATTTTTACAAGTTAGGGACATATTTGGACATAAAAATAACCTTTTTTTCTTGGTTAATGCCACAGGGTTCTAGGTATGGGTCGGACAGACAGTCTACTCAGGTGTGAAGGTATAACGTCTGTACTGCTGTAACTTATCACCCTTAATATTATACGTCACATTATTTTGCATTCATTTGCTGTTTGATTGAATTAAAGAGAAAAGTGAAAGCATTCTAATATCCACATATGGACTAGGACTCTCATCCAGCCTGATGTTTTTTAGCCCACAGGTAGAACACTGGACCGCTCACTCTCTCACTTTTTAACTAAACTTCTAAAGCTCGGTCGTCCCAGAGCTGTGGGACGACCGACTCTTGACTGTTTTAAAAAAAGACTCTCCAACAACAAGAAGTTACTGGACCTGATGTATTGATTTTAATTATAGCCTAAATGTTTCAAATTTCTTTGAGTACAACAATACAACTTTAAAAAGGTTTGTACTGAAATGATAAGAGGGAACTCGGGGCTCAACTTTCAGAAACCTCTTTCTATTTGTTTCTATCTTGCCCTTTATCTTTTGAAGATGTTTTGTGGACTGTTGAAAAGGGAGTTCCTTTATTATTTGAAAGGCTAAGATAAGGTAACAGCGTAAAGCTTGGTTTACAAAACTCTGCAGGAACAGAGACAGGTTTTGTTCTGGTCAGGACATTTCATACTTTACAGAATTCCTCACTTTTCTATTTTTTTTTTCTTAAAAACACATTTGTTTGCAGAAGCTTTTGTTGAATCTACTGTATTTGTGCTATTTGTGCTTTTTACCTGCCCTTTTGTGAGGTTTGTCTTCATTCTATTGTTTGTATCATAGTTAAAGCACTTTGGGTTGTTTTAAATGTGCTTTATAAATAAAGTTGACCTTGACCGTCCAAAATTTATAAAGTTATACAATAATGGAGCTGATCAGAAAAGAAATCAGGCTCTTTTTGTTTTCAGAGTTTGTTCTGACATAGATAAACTAGACATGTGGCTGAGAAAGTCAATATAATCATCATCCGACTTATTTTTAGGGAGAGCCATGAACTGTTGCAATCTTCACTCTGGCCACCAGCTGCCGCCAAAACTAACATCCAAAAGTCACACAGGCTCTTATTTTGAAAGTATGTCGTGTCTGTTCATAGGTCCAGCTCGTTTCAACAGACAATAGTTTACAGTTTATAATTTTAATGTTTGTTAAAAGCTTTTGGGCAGAATCTGAAATAAAATGAAATGTATGTTAACCTCAGCGGTAATGGAGACATGCCGACGCTGCACAAAGAGCAAGGCTGGAGCTGGAACATGTTAAACTTTTTCTAACTAACTCTCATAAACAGACATACCCTTGTGTTTACAGTCTTTTTATTATTGTAAGTGTCTCTAAAACCAGATTGGGTGCGTTGTGGCAAAATGCACTCCTGCCTCAGGTTTTAGTCGGATTTGAACAGATTTTAAATGGATTTGAACAGGAATATGTTTTCATGTTTTATTATTAGTGTGTTTTCTAAAACCAGACTGTGGGTGCGTTGTGTGTCTGTGTGAAGTTGACATGTCTTCCTCTGGGTCCAGCTTCCTCTCTTTGTCCAAAGAACTGGTGAATCTTAGTATATCTATGTAGATAAATATTGCTTTCTACTTCAACAACTTTGTTGGCTGTTGAATACTTGAATGCAGCATTAGTCTGAGCTGGTTGATTCTGTGCTGGTAAACTTGGACAAAGACAGACAACAGAGGAAGAAACAGACAGAGCAGATGAGGAAGAGAAAGAAGAGGAGGAAGAGGAGGAAGAGAAAGAAGAGGAGGAAGAGGAGGAAGAGAAGGAAGAGGAGGAGGAAGAGGAGAGATCAGAGGCTGCTGGGCTGAGTTGGGGCTTTTGTTTGGAAACACTGACACCTTGTGGTTACATGTGAAAGATGCACGTGACGCTGAAGGAGACATGGTATAAAAGGCCATGAGAGTTCCTGACACCTTTGACCTGTGACCTGTGCTGATATAAGAACAAAGCTCCTTGGGAAATGACTCATGCCTATGGGGGCGCCCCATACATGCCACATTGATCAGAGGACTGTATTTCTGTGCATTTCATACTCACTGACACCACTAGAGGTCAGCATATCCAACAGGTTATACACAAGTCTTGTGTCTGAATAAAACCGAGGTGTCCAAACCTTTTGCAAAGACATTTACATTTATTCATTTATCAGACGCTTTTATCCGAAGCGACTTACATTAAGGTTCCATTCACCAGTGTTACAGCTGGAACACCACTGGAGGCAAGGTGGGTTGCCCAAGGACACAACGACAGTATGAACTGTGGGAATCGAACTGCCTACCTTCCGGTTGAAGGACGACCGCTCTACCACTGAGTCACTGCGCCCCGTCAAGAGGAACACATTTGATTAAAGGAAAATTTCCAAAGGGCCGACACTCTCCTGATTTTATTCTTAGTCCACAAGAAGACAAGACAAGACATTTATTTTTGTATAGCCCAATATCACAACAACAGTCGCCTCAAAAGGCTTCACAGACTGCACTAGACAACATCCCCTGTCCTTAGACTCTCCATCAGGGTCAGGAAAAACTCCAAAAAAACCCAGCCGGGAAAAAAAGAGAAACCTCAGGGAGAACCACAGAAGGAGGGATCCACTCCCAGGACGGACAGGAATGTGTCCAGGACAGTTAAAAAATACATAGAATAACACAACCATATTCACAAATAAAAACATTTACCAAGAACAGGCTTTACATGGATTTAAACAGGTTTGAGATGATTTCAAAAGAGTTTTAATAGGATTTGAACCTTTTAGTATAAAGCTGCGGATGTTTCCATAAACAATAACTCTTATCTCTGAAGCTGAAGGCCAAATAAACCCCAAACCCTTGTGCTGTGATTGGCCCCTGGGCTGGACTTTGGACACGTCAGGTTTAAAACCTCTTTTAATGAAGAAGAAAACAGAAAATCTATTCATACTTCAGCTGTGACTATAATAGTATAACGTGTCCGTGTTCCTGAGCTCTGTGCTGCCGGTGAGGACTCAAAGCACTGTGTTTATGCTCCTGACACTTGACTGTTTCAATGACTCACATATTAACCTCCATCCGTCCAAAACACAGTGACCCCAGCAGGTCATTCTCACTCCGGTCCTGCTCAGAGACTTGTAAGACCAGGCCCTGGACCTGGATGTTGCCCTGAGCCTTCTTGTGTAGCCCCCTCAGCACTCTGAAGCTAAGTGACCTTAATGAGAACGTTTAGACAATGTAATAACTGCATTTAGTGTGCCTGTGATGCCCTCATTTTAAATGACCGAGGCCCAGAAAAACTCAGCCATCGACCAACGCAGCAAAACCACAAATAATACACCCTTATACAATAAAACCAAAAATGAATAAAGCCTTTGTACAAAATAAACAATAACTTAGATATAATATAAATCCCCTCTAAATAAACTAAATGTTTAACCTAAACAGCAGAATAACTGGAATATATGAGCCAGTAATTACAGTTCTGTTGCTATTTAATTCCTCTTTGATGCCAGTTTAGACATTTTTATTTTTGTTCTGTCTCTTTTGATTATTCTTCTAATATAGTATATTACAGTTTTATTTAAACTATTTAATGCTGCTGACGATAAATGTACAGTTACTATATTATAAATAAACTATATTATCTGTAATCAGTGTTGAACCGGTTACACTACATTTCAAAATGGCTGCTTCTAGTGGTTTCTATCGACTGCTGTGTCTGTGTTTTCCACGACAAATGCAAAGAGTGGTTATGATACACATGTTCAACTCTTTCACACAACACACTCAACCAAGAAGCACTTTGATGTTGGTTATCTCTGTATACTTCCTAAATGCATGTGGCTGAGGTGTGTTTGCTCTCCCTGAGATTAAATTAGATAAGAGGCCGGGCGCTGGGCAGGTCCTGCAGGAGACACTGAGCGTCCCGGTGTTGACTTTCCTTCACACTCTTCATTCACAGAGTCTTATCAGAAGCAGCTCAGCGATAGCCTCGGGATGTGCTCTGTTTGGTCAGAGCCTTTCCCTGTGTTTCTGCTGCTGCTGATGTAAGCACCTGTGCAGGCATTAATGACAGTCACAGCTCAGATTTTTAAGAAATATGTTGTGTGTATAAAATAATATAACCTTCTGGGACGACAAAGTCTTCTCTTGCTACAGTTTACCAAACCAGCAGTGCCTTTTGTTTAATCGTCAAACTTGTGTCACATCAGGGAAAGTCTTTGGTGTTGACTCAGTGCTGCTGGGTGTGAGAGGTGTCTGCCCCGGAGAACCAGCTCCAGGGGGAGTGGCCCAACACGAGTTTATAAAGACAAAAGGTGCTCCTGCTGCGAGCCTCAGAACAGACCAGTCCTCGTCCTTCTCCCTTCAGCAGGAGTCAACATGCTCAGCCTTATCAAACTACCTCCAGTCTTCTCCATCAAACAGGTGCCCAAAGTAAGTCCTGCTCCGCTTCACACGCTCACCTGGGAGAGCTTTTACAGACAAATGTGCTAGGGCTTTAGAAAACAGGTTTGACGGTCCGTTTTCACTTTGGAAAATCATGTGACAAATTCCTTCAGTAAAACTTTTCAGTCTGTGTATTTGCATTTGTCTATGTTGGAAAAAAAAGTATGGGCTGGACGGACGGTCTGCTAAAGGACAGCGTTGGCCCTTTTCCTGATCATAGTTAAAACTATTCCATAACGTCTATAAGTTTGTGTTTCTGTTTAAAGCTGGTTGAAAAACTGACAATTTTGATTTTTGACTTTCCTCATCTTTCTGAATGTTGTCTCAGGTAATGTTACAGTTTAAGAGAAATGTCTCAACCAAACACTCCTTGAACTCCAGTGAATGTTGTGTACAATATTTAAATAAGTGCCATACATTGATTGACATTGACATGGAACCAATCACAGAAGTAAAGAAGTACCCTCAGATCTTCTTTAAAATCACAAACATAAAAAACACCCAAAGATGCCGGTGTGGTGTTGTCGTGTATTTCGTTTTGTTGATAGTGTGTTCTCCTGCAGGTCTTTCATGAGGACTCCATCATGTCCGGGTACCGTCACCCTCGCAGCTCGGCCACAGACTGCATCCTCAGCCTCTTCCAGATGACCAACGAGACGCTCAACATCTGGACGCACTTCCTTCCCACCTGGTACGTCAGCTGCTTCTCAACATTATTTATAAAGCCATACATCTGGATTTCCCATCCCTCAAGTTTAAACACAAGCCTCTTCTGAGTGGAAATAATAGTTCTGGTCAGCGCTCAGCTTATTGTAATTGAGGTATTTAATATTAATGCTGAAAGTTCCTGGGTCCTGTCCTGGCCACACACACACGGCGCTTGAACACAGTTGGAAATAGTCTCTGTAGGTCGTGTAACAAAAGACATTGATCATAGTTGTGATTGAGTCACAGGTAGGACTTGTTAAACCTGTAGAGAATCCAGAGTTTCAGGATTTAAACACAGCAGTAACAGATACTTTCTAGTCATTCTGCCAAAAAAAAAAAGAAATTGAAAAGAAGTTTGAATAGACACACCAATTTATAAGGTGACCTTTTCATAATAGTGTTGTTTAGAATTAGAGCATGTAGAGCTGGGGACCAGTCGAGGGGCTTTTGGGTTTGGAACTCTTTTAAAACCTGGGCATCGTCTCCCCTTAAATCTTTGCTACGATGGGAACATGTCAAATCCTCCTGAAGACATTTCGCCACTTTATCTGCCGACTGGACATATGTCACAGAAGTATAGGCTCTGTGCTGCTGTAAAACAAAATCATGACGCTCTTGTAACAAAAAAACTCTGGACAGTACGCTCCCACAAGAAAGCCGTCTCACTTCAGCAGCTACAAGAACACAGTTGTGAGTAAAAGGCATGTACTCTTTATTATTTATTATTCCAGTAGACTGACCAGAGAAATGAAAGATGTGGTGAAGCAGCCTTGTTGGATGTAATCACACAGAGCAGGCTCGAGGCTCGTGTAACGCCTGTTGGTTAAATTCTTTAAATGCTGCCTCTTCCTCTGATCAAAGAAACTCCCCATGGATTTTTTTTTGGGACCTAACAGCAAATAATCCACGGACTGTGGTTGAGGATCCCTGAGGTAGAGGATGGTCCATGTTGTTTTGTTCAAATGAAACTCAAAAGTTTTGAATATTGTACAAAAGTTTTCAGTAATTGAACTTAAACTGAGAGGAACAGGAACCCTTTGCAGGTGTTTTAGATAAATTCGATGATTAGCGTTTGAGAATTTGAGCCTACAACACTGAACCTTTTAACAATATTCTAATTTTCTGAGATTTAGAATTTGGGGTTTTCATAAGCTGTAAGCCAAAATCATCAAAATGATAACAAATAAAGACTTTGTTTGTAATAAGTCTATATAATATATTAGTTTCACTTTTTCAGTTGAATTACTGAAATAAATGAACTCGAGTTTTAATCTTCCAACCCATCGTCTAGAGTCTTCCAACAGCCTTTTATGTTTTGTTTTCCTTGGATATAAATGCTAAACAGAACGCTATACGAGCTATAAAAGACATATTTTGTAAATTCTTTTGTACATTTCTTCATAAAACTCGAACACTAATATTAATATCATGTCAGACAACTATTCTGAGGTATTATATTAGTGGCGTTGTTTTCTACAACTTTCATTCTCGACTTAAAAACATGTGTCCAGTTTAGAATAAGCTTTGTTTGGACGTGTTATATCCCAGCAACTGACAGGGTACACAAGAACCCCTGCAGCAAACCCTGAAAGGCACACTTCTTTTTCTCAATATCACCCCCAACAACAGTACAGGTGGCTCTTCTCTTCTTGTTTTATTAAATTTTTACCACAAAATACTTCTGCATTACACAAAACCAAGCTTACCGTACACTTCTAGCTCTGAGTTTCGCATTAGACCGATGAGATCCTATTTAACATGTTAAATATTACATAAATTGCAAATATTTATCCATGTTTACTTTGCTTCTATTTTTCCACTTTTCAGACTCTTTCTCTGTTTTATCGGTGGTCATTACTTCCTTGTTGACGTCAATGTAGACGAATAAAAGAGTCCCCAACTCCAGACATTTACACAGATGCTTCCTGTGCCAGGGGTCCCCAATTAGTATGCAACACCAAAGGCCCAAAAAATAAATGTATTTAATTTGCTAAACACTAACAACAGTGCCATAACCAGACAACAACAAGAGAACAACCTACAATTAAATTGTTTTCAATAAATAATTTATAAATGCCCCAAAATACATAGAACAAGAATAAAATAAAAGGTCCAATAATATATATATACTTGTTCTATTTAATGACATTGTGTTTGCTGCTGAATTTAATTGAGAAACGTGAAAAGTGACATTAGTTTTTCTGTGGCACTGGCCAAGAGCCTTTCTTTGTTCTTGATGGTGTTTGTTACAGAAACAGACGAAGAACAACAGAGGGTTTTTCAGACTTTACTTTTGAAGTTCAGTCATTAGTTTCCCCCTAACGTCCTTTTCTGCGTTACCTTCTGAGAAAACCCATAACAGTACTATAGTGTGTTCTCGTTGTGTGTATATTTATGAGAGGCTTCGATTTACGAGCCGTGAATAAACCTGAACTCTGTCTGAACTGTAGCTTGATTATGAAAGATGGATGCTTCACGGACACATTATTTTACTCATTTATGCTCTCACAGCCCAAACAGTGACAAACCAGCCCAAACCTGTTTCTTTGTGAAAATAAAAGGAACAGTTATGTCACAAGCAGCACAGACTCCAATCAGCTGCTGTGATCAAAGATAACCTCAGGTGCAGTGAGTTTTAGCTCTGACCGATTTAAAGATTGTGCAGCTTCACAAACGGACGGGGGTAAAAAACGGTCCATGACATGTTTTTGCCCAGTCACTGTTGTTGTTATACTCCTTCCCTGTCATAGTAGGGTATGTCTGGGCGACTACAGAGGCTCTTCTCCCTGATGCTGCGTACACGTCCTGCGTTCTGACGGTTCCTCCAGGGACCAGGCCTGTTCTGAGGGAGCTGCTGCTGCTGTCAGGGGCTTGGAGCAGCTACAGGCGAGCACTAATGAGGCGGTCACACGACTCAGCTCAGTTACTGCTCAGTGATGGAGAAAGGCAAGAGTAATGTTGACTTGTTAATGAGATGCATCAGACAAACAAACAGAGCATTCAAACTTCTCCACCAGCAGAGCTCTGAGTCCTCTGTGTCTGTTGAAATTCATTTAAAACCAGTTCAAGACCAAGTACGACCACTTCAAACCCGTCCAAACGTACTTAAAAACTGTTTAAATATGGTCTATTGCTCATTTGTCTTGAGATCTTGCATATTTTGCCTTTAATGCCACATGGTGTAATGACGCAGTATATCAGGCGGTTGATCAAACAGAATACAAAACGTGCATTTGTCGACATGCACAGGGTTGGAATGCTGATAAAGCCCTGTTGTTGACTGACACGCTACTGAAATATGCCCAAATAATATGAGCCCAGAAGCATCTAGCTTTATTTTAATGTGACACTGCAATAAAACAATACCTGCTGTTGCAAAAAGACTGTTTAGAACTCAGGATAGAAATCTGGCAAAGACTGAATCGTGGCTTTTCTGCAATTGTTGTTTCAATGATGTGATAATCTTTTGTCTCGTGCAGCTGCTGACTTGTTGAGTATAATTCGTCCTGCAGGTACTTCCTCTGGAAACTGGTGACGGTGGTGTTCGTGCACACAGTGTGGCAGGATACATACACCTGGCCTCTGGTCATCTACCTGTTGTCCTGCTGCATTTACCCACTGGCCTCCAGCTGTGCCCACACGTTCAGCTCCATGTCGACGCGGGCTCGCCACATCTGCTTCTTCTTCGACTACGGAGCCCTCAGCTTCTACAGCCTGGGTCGGTAAACCAGCAGTGGCTATGTTTAATGAACTTAGGGCCATACAATGGTTTCATGAACAAAACAAGGAAAAGAGAATTGTCAGTGGCTTCTGTGTTTACTTTGGCTGATGCTTTCTCACATATGACTTATTTATTTAGTCATTTAGTCTTTGTATTATCAGGAAAGTAATACCAGAAGTCTACAGTTTGAACAGTATCACATTAGGATTAGGTCTAACTGTCTGAATGCATCTTTAGTTCAGGTGAATTTGTGAGTGTGAACATGTTATTGTTAGGCCTGAGAAACTTGATCAACTTGTTAAAACTCAAATACTTGACAATGAACAACTATGGAAATGCCTGTGACTCATTAACAACAGTAAACCTACTCTGGGATCTGTCCAGCCTTAGGCCTACCCTAACCCTACCCCTCACGTTCAAGCAGCTGCTGCAGGCTCTAGACCCCTGTGACCTGTGAAAGATAAAGATGAATATTCTGTTATTTTATTCTGTTGTTCACAAATATTGGGTCAGGAACCGAAAGTGGGTTTGTGGGGAATTTTTTTGTGTCACCAAAAAAAAAAAGGAATTTCAAAAGTTTGGAAAAAATAGTTGTAAAAGTCGAAGGGCCTTTAATGTGGATGGGAAAAAGGTTTTAGTTTGAACAGGTTTTAGATGGATTTATAAATAAGTAATAGTGATAAATAATACTATGCAAAGAATAATTGAAAGGAACTATACTTTATAAAATGGCTTTAAAATAATTAAATGAAACTTGGAATACTAAGAGAAAAAATCCAATAAACACTAAATGACTAAAACTCTAAAACAAACCAAAGAGGATTGGATTTGGAATCATGGGTTTCTGTTCAAATGAGAAAACGTTTGAAAAAGACTGATCTAATTAATGGAACTATACTTTGCTGCAGGGTCTGCCATCACATATTCGACTTATGTTTTTCCGGATAAATGGGTTAACAGCAGCTTTCACCAGTATTTCATCCCCATCACTGTGGTCAACGCCATCATCTGCACCAGCCTGGCCTGCTACTCCAGGTACCAGTTCACCACAGCTGACTTTATTAACTACTGTTGCATTATGGGATTGCACTGGGCAGGTCCAATCATTATTTAACATAGTATTTCCAAATACCAAATAATCCCTGGTTTCTGTTCTATTATTATTATTATTGGCTGAATGCATTTAATCCATCTTGTACAAAGTGTGTCAGACTCTAGAGTCCCGGGACGTCACACAACTCGAATTTAAAGTGCCACATCTGTACATGAAACTATAATCTGTAGAAAAGCACTGAACATGTTAGATTTGTGTAACGTGTCCCACTAACACCTTTCTGTCTGTGACACATTTGAACAGAAGAAAATACAGACGATAGATTGTATTTAACGTCCTGTGTCAGTGATAAGAGCCGACCGGAGACTAGTGAGCTGTAAAACAGAACATTTCTACAGGCTATGTATAATATACATGCCACACAGGGTGAAACCTAAACCAAACAACACAGGCCAATTAACATAAATGAATACAATAGTTAGACATGAAGCTAAAGAGGCTAACGTCTTTGCCTTCTGTGACACTGTAGGTCAGTGGTGTCAAACTCAAAGTGGTTTAGTTGGATTTGAATAGGTTTTAGAGGGACCTGAACTGGTTTTAGATGAATTTAAATAGGTTTTAGAGGGATCTGAACTAGATGAATTTAAATAGGTTTTAGAGGGATCTGAACTGGTTTTAGATGAATTTAAATAGGTTTTAGAGGGATCTGAACTGGTTTTAGATGAATTTAAATAGGTTTTAGAGGGATCTGAACTGGTTTTAGATGAATTTGAACAGATTTATTATGGATTTAACCTAACACTTTTCTCCGCTTATCTCGTTTCTGCTAAGGCTTGGCTTACCGTTTCTACAATATAATCACGACATCGTAAAGAGGTAAACAATGCTTTTGCAAACGTCTGTCCCTTCTGTCCCTGGCTCAGTAAAGTTATATTACATTATGATGACTGTAAATATATACAATGACATTGGACATGAGTTTAATTTCATAAGAGGCATTGAGCAACTCTTCAAGGGTGTTCCCGACGTGGGAGTCCATCACTAAACTCTGACTAACAGTGACTCAGCTCAACTAAAGGAGGACAAAGAGCGCTAGAACGTGTTCGGTTACATTTCAATGTGGTTCTTAGAGTAGCATGTTTTCCACTTGTGTTTAGTCCAGTCTACAACACAACAAACCTCGGAGCAGATGGACAACAGCAATCAAGGCTCATCGGACTATGTTTTACCAGTTTTTATTGTCCTGTTTAGGTGATCTTCTGACAGCCCTGTTCCTTAGCTAACAGGAGTGGCACCTGCTGCTGTTGTTCATCTGATTCATGCTTCAACGTGTTTGCTTCTGTATGCTTAACAACAAGTTAGAAACATTAGAGCAGCTGTATTTAATAATGTGTCCAGTAATGTGTCTCATGATACACTGTGCTATACAACCTGTGCTAATTCTGTCCCATCCTTCTGTCTCTGGAGAGAAAGTGAGATGACATTGTGTAATAAGATTCACTGAATAGCAATAATGAACACAACAATTTTCTGTTCCTATTTCTGAATTCCTATCTTCTGTTTCAGATTCCCCGAGTACCAGAGTCCGAGGCTCAGCAAATGTTTGCGCGTGTCGGCGTTTGCTTACCCGTACCTGTTCGACAACATTCCTCTCTTCTACAGGGTAGGGCCGAGTATATGCTTCCAGAGAACCACTGACATGTTTGGATGAAGGAGTTTGTCACAAACATGTCTGTCAATATTAAGTATACATTAAACACATATATATATATATTAACTAATATACCACAGACTAATCCACCTTTTATTTCCCTGTCATAGTTGATGTATACTAACCACAATGAGATGAGATATAAACTAAAAAGTGAAATATGGGTGTCCAGTTATAAATCTGGACTTTCATTTAGTCATGTTTGATTTAACTTCATGAACCCCACTGACCATTTTTGTCATTTTCCTTTGTTTTCTGTTACAGTTTATGACTGAAGTTAAGATTTCTGCAGAAAAAAAAACAGAAGAAAATCTTGATATGATGATTTTTACACACTGGAATGTCCCCAGAGGCAGCACATAAAAAAGACTGCAATGAAATCAGTGTTGTGGCTAATTTTTGTCAGATCCAAGACTCCAATGCCCCACCCGTAAATATTCATTATATAAAAATGTCAATTCTTTTCTGATCATATTTTCAAACTGGCATTTAAAGGGTAACAATTCTACAAAATGATTGAATATTTGGTTGTTTTGAGGAGATTTTTGCAACAAAAAAAATATTTGAAAAAAATATTGAAGTTTAATGATTTTATAGCCTTTTCTTTTGTGCGTCCCCAGAGGGCAGAGGGTGGAGGGGTCCACAAGGGTTTAGGCTAGGATTAAATAATTTTTTTTTAATTTCAGATGCAGAACTATAACTAATGCATAACATTTTTGCATCACAAGCAGTTCTTTGTGAAACGGACATTGCAATTATTGATATTGCAATAACAATACATTTATGAAATATTGTGCATTAATCTTAATCACGGTAATCATTGTTTAGAGGCAGTTCTCAAACTAAAAGGATAATATACAGTATTAACACATTCCTTTCACGCACGACAGTGTTAGAAATAACTGACATTAATGATTTAACCTCGCAGTTAGCTTCGGTTCATAAACTTTATTATTAGTTTACGTGCCATTTATGTGTTCTTACCTGTGCTGCTGTTTTTTTTTCAGGTGTTCCTGTGCTCAGGGGACGGCTGCACTGACAACCCCACCAACGCCCTCCACCTCAACCACATCGTCTTAGCGTTCCTCACTGGCTTCCTGTTTGCCACTCACTTCCCCGAGCGTCTGGCCCCCGGCAGCTTCGACTACATCGGTGAGTCTGAAAAGACCATCTCCTTTTAGATCATAAATGTCAACAGGGGCTAATGCCAGTGCAGCAGGTGAGGGCCCCATGAGAGAGTGAGCCCCCGATCAAAACCGAGCCTCCAATGGTCAGGATTTGTTGGTTGTCGCGTTTATTTTTGTCAGTTTTACACAAAATGAGGAATTTTTTGTAGCATGTTGGTGCAAAAACACAGAATAAAGTTACACAAAATATTTAAAAAACATATTATTATGAGATATAAAGAGTAAGATCTACTAAGACTATACAAGAAATTACAAAACATACACGCTAAAGGCAGGTAAGGTGCATGAATGTGTATTCACACAATAGTGCAAATGAATGTGTTTAGAATGAGTATTAACATTTATAAAGACTGAGGGTCGCAAACATGAAACATCTCATTACATTTGTACATTTGATATAATATTAGAATAATCTGTGTAAGTAAAACAGAATGTGTGAATGAGAGAGACCAAGTCCAGTCTCAGAAGTTTGCTATGGCTTGAAGAAGAACAAAATCAAAATAAAACCAGGACTTTCTGATCTTTTTCATAATGTAGCAGTCCTCGGGAGTCAGCCAAGACCCAATAAAATCAATGTCTAGTCCTAGGCCTATGGGAACTGGCCTGGTGCTAACAGTCAAATTATTATTATTTTCCTTCATAACGTTTGGGCCCATATAAAAATGTGCTCTGGAGCCACTAGCTCTACACTTAAAACAAATTCTTTCCTTCTTTCCTTCCTTTCATATCATAAGACTTATTCTGAGGCTTTCTGGTGAAATGTCAAATCATTAAGCTAAAAAATCCATGCATACATTTTCTTCTGAAGGAGCATATTTTACATTTGGATGGTTTTCAAGGAATCTTATTATTCATCTGCTAAAAGTACACTCCTATTCCCTTCTGGCACTTTAGTTTGCTGCTTGCTACTGGATCTGGAATGATTAACCCTGTGTCTGTACATTAACACATCACAGTTTTTTCATTTGTGTTAAACATTGAACGATAGTGTTCACGCCTAACCCGCTTCATATTTTTTCTATTTTCTAAAATAACTGCATGGTAAATCATTTGCTCAGTTTGGTCTTTTACCTCTGAAAGTCTGAATGTCTCAAATGTAATGGAAGTGCTCCCCCTGCAGGTCACAGCCATCAGCTCTTCCACGTGTGCGCCATCCTGGCCACTCACTTTCAGATGAACGCCATCGAGGAGGACATGATGACACGACGGCCCTGGCTTCTGGAAAACTCCATCCCAGTCACCTTTGCAAACTCCGTGGGAGCGACGCTGCTCTGTCTGGTGCTGAATGTGGCCCTGATCTCCCTCTTCAGTCTACCTCTGTTCTCATCCTCAGGGTCCAAAAAGAAAAAGCACAGTAAACACAATAGAAGACGTTCATACAAGGCCTGTTCGCATTAGACCTCCCGGTACAGTTGAAAATAAGACAGACAGATGTGAAGAACTGGGGCCTCTCTTTTTGGACGTGGTTTTGTTCTAATAGAGCTCTGGGCGTCACATGACTCATGTTCTATCGGCCATATTGGCAGAGGTGACCAGTACTAGTGTAGCTCTCAAACAAACACATTTCTTTAGGAGCTTTAGCAGATTATAAGATAAACTTTTTTAAATCCATCCCAACACACTAATAAATAGTCTTGTTTTTATTTCTCTGACAAAAATACAATGCTCCAGGAGACAAAGGGATTAGCCTCTGACTTTATGTTTAGCAGAAATAGTGTGTTGGTATTGATTAATGCTAATTAGCCATGTGCTTTTAGGTTTTGATTTCAAGAAGCTTGTGTGGCGAGTATATTATACATACTGTAGAAATTAATCTGTTGATATCTGTTTTACAGCTCACTAGTCTCCGGTCGGCTCTTGTCACTGACACAGGTCGCTGAATAAAAGCTAACATCTATTTTCTGTATTTTCTTCTGTTCATATGTGTCACAGACAGAGAAGTGTTAGTGGGATAAGTTACTCAAATCTACTGGAAACTGCGCTGAAATGTGCTCAGTGCGTTTCTACAGATTTATTTTATCACTACAGTTTCATTTTCTTGCCAGGGGCCTAAATTCTCCCGGAGCTCGACAGTAAAGTTAAATAAAAGACAATTGTTGCAGATGATGGGAAGTTTAACCAGTCGTTACTGAAATGTGCAATAATACAGTTGTTTCTCAGGTAACTGTAGATTTATATGATACGTTATGAAGCAGATCTCAGATCCAGCCTCGGGTATGAAGAGATAAAACTAGCTTCAGTGAACAAATCTGCATTGATTTTATGTTTTGTTGAACTATTAATATTATATAGTATTATATATATTAATATGACGGATAATTGTTCAACCTATATTTTGATACTTGATGTGTAAATACTGATAATAAAGACAATGTCACTGTGAATAAAAATAGGTTTAAAAAAAGAAGAGATTCTTTAAACATGGAAACATGGTTTCTCAAAATGCCCTCAGTATAAACTGTTGTAATGTAAAAATGTATTTATTATTGTTTTGGAAATAAAATATAAAACCAATATAATCAGAATGATTTCTGGTAATATTTATTTTAAAGATTTAAATAAAATCGGGTGATTATTCTTTATTGTGTTATCACTTAGAACCAAAAAACAAAAAACTAATGGGTTGTGCTCAATTATAATAGATGTTACCCCCTTTTAGTCCAATGATTAGAAGAAATCAATCTATTACACAACATTAAATGTGTTTTAAACAAAAAACTGTTTACAATCAATTCCTGACAGGTTTGTTCTCCTTACAATAGCTCAATTGTAACAATAGCTTCATTTTATTTTGCAACATTTTTTTTTATTTTATCTGAAAGTTTTTGTTACAATCTGTTATGTGATGGAGGTGACATGTGACAAACATTTTTGTTTAAACATATACACAGTGTACAACATAAAACGTGTCAACGAGTATGTGTCATAAAATTTGAAATTGTAATTTCCTTCAGGGACTCTCTCATCCCTTAGGTCATGTGACCCCACAAGGTGAGATAAATGACTGTTCTGGAAGTAACACAGTCACATTTTGGATGCATTCATCAAGTTGACTCATGTCAAGTTTTATTTTAATGGACATTTAAAACCATCGCAGTTCAAAGTGCTTTCCAAGTTTAGTAGCTTAAATGTAATAGCTTATAATAATAGCTTGTAATAGCTTAAATACAGTAAAATAATGGAATTCAAAAAGTTTGAAATTTGTGAAAAGTTCTGGTGTCTGTGTCTGCCAAAGATACAAATATCTCTGTAGTTGAACAATCACACATATAATATAATTAGTATTTATTTGTCTTTTGTTTTATATAGTATTTCTTCTTCCGTCTCCTACTTGCTTTTTGTGAGCGGGCATGGACCACGTGAGGAGGTGGGGCCAATCTGAAACGTTTTTTGTCTTTAAGGCGGTACTTCCGCTGCTTGACAGTCTTCTTGAGCTCTGATTGGATAACACTTTAGCCTGTCAGAACAACGGCTCACAAGAGGGAATTTTTCAAATCAAAATCGAGAAGAAGCGCTTTTTGTGAGAGCTGGAGGAGATACGTTTTTAATCACTGCAATGCAGAGACCGGGGTGAGTATTACTGTTATTAAAAATACATCTAACCGATTGATCGGCAGCTGGTCGGCAGAATGAAATTTTTGTAAAAAAAAGAACTAGGTTAGTTAGTTAGCGTCAGCGGACGTGTATAGAGAGAAGGCTAACAAGCTAGCGCTAATGTCTAGAATTCTTTCTCAACTTTATTGTCAGAAAAAACACTACAGTTGTCTAAAAGGGCAAAGCGATCTATAGTTAATCTTTCTTATAACTCTGCTCTGAGGTAAATGTAATGTTTATTTAGCTACTGAATTTGATTAAAGGCATTTGTTATTCTTTCCTGGCGGATTAAAGATGATTATTAAAGTGCTGGCTCATTTTAACGTTACATAATCTTTTCAAAGATGTGAATCCTGTTTAAAGCGTAGGTCTTGGCTGCTTTCATGTATTAAACCGGGTGACTATTACATAACCCTGTTTATTTCTGCTTCTTCATTGTAAAGTGGGTGTTTTTAAAGTCAAACTAAAACAGTGACAAAGTATTTCCTGTGTACGTAAAGAGCTGCTGTAGACGTGTCTCGGGGCTTTTTTGAATGACCTGCAAACTGTTCAGAAGGGCTTATCAGTTAATTTATTTTTTTAATCTTTTTCATGTGCAGTTTTAACAAAAACAGGACGCCTCGGAGGCCGGGCCAAAAAAGGTCACCAAATGTTGAAAAAGATCCAGTCGGAGTGAGTTAACACCCACATACCATTTACATCAAATGTGTTAGAAGTCTGTTGTTTCCCAAACCATTTCCAGGTTCTTTTTTTCATTTCTTTTTTTTTTTTTTTTAACCTTTTTTTAGTAGTGATGCTCAAACGTTTCTGATGATATTAGCATAATATAGAAGTTTAGACCAAGTTAAGTACCTAAGAACATTAATTTATGTGGGTCGGTTGACACCTATTAAAATACTCAAGTGTTTTCAACTGTTCTGCGTTTAATCAAGGTCTAAACTAGGACCAAAGCAGCACTATGGGATTCAGTTTCAAATAGAACCTTAACCTGCACTATTCAACGAGAGCTGAAATTCACATTTTATGTGCTCACACTGACTGTACGGCCCGATGGTTTGCTGCAGAATTTCTGTTGTGATGGATTAATTGACTTGTAGCCTCCCTGTACACAGAACAATAAACCTGAAATTTATTTTGACTCAAACATTATTGTACAACCAGAAATTGGGTCAAAATTTGCGCGCTGTAAGCCCGGCTTAAGCACAGTATTCAACTCATTCAATGAGGGTCATTTGGGTAGGTTCTGTTATAAGTATTCAAAAAGAGTAAATGCAATTGCTTGACAATAAATGGCTTCACCCAACCACTAACTATGAGTGAAAGTTGAGTTGTTGGTTTTTGGAGCACAACTGGCCGTAGAAATGTACTTGAACCACACCACAATGTTTTTTTTAAGGTTCTGATCTGAAAAACTGTAGCATAACCACAGTTAAGAGCAGTTTTAATATAATTGTTTTGTCTTGCTTGAATTTCTAATATTAACAAATCACAAGTTAACAAGCAGGTTAAAAGTTAACTTTTTTTTTTTTTTTTTTTTTGAAGGTTTACTGCCGCATACGTCCGCTTGGAGCAGAGCATGTGGAATGTTGTGTTGAAATGATCAGTAACACCACCATTCAGCTGCATGCTCCTGATGGACTGAAGGTGAACCGTAATGGAGAATACAAAGAGGTAAGTGTTTAGGAAGAGAGCTTAAAAAGAATGGAGACATGCTTATGATTATTTGTTTTGATCTGTGTTTCCTTCAGATGCAGTACTCCTTTAAAAAAGTGTTTGGTGTTAATACCTCTCAAATGGAGCTGTTCGAGGACGTCTCTAAGCCCCTCATCGAGGATCTTATTCACAGCAAAAATGGTGAGCAACAAAGCAGGTTACCAACTCGTTCAGTTAACCCTGGCTTCTCTGTGGAAATCTCATGTTATTTGAGACTTAATATCTCTGCTACATATACTTTGACTGAAGCTAAAGCAGAATAAAAAGACACCAAAGTGGAAGTCAAAGACCCTCCCAGGGTTTAAACTCGAGGCCCATAGACAAATTCAGTGATTTAAATAATTAAAGGTTTAAAAATAAAATAAAAAAAGGGGGGGAAAAGTATTTATTTCATACAACATCTAATGTCTTTAATAATAAAACATAGGCCAACAGAAACAATTGTTTTAATGTTGGTTATATTTATTGATTAAGCAGAAAATAATTGCATAAATAAAATTGTATATTATAACAAAATAAAATCAATCATTCCAGGTATTTGACAGTAACAAACCAGTTGAGTGCATTTCATTTTTTATTGTATTCTATTTGAGCAGGATTCTCATAGCCTTGTATTCTGCAGGTCTGCTCTTTACCTACGGTGTCACTGGAAGTGGTAAGACCTACACCATGACCGGCTCGCCCGGAGAAGGTGGCCTCCTCCCGCGTTGCCTGGACATGCTCTTTAACAGCATCGCCCACTGCAGGCTAAAAGATTTGTAAGAATTTATTCTTTTATTTTCTCATTGTAAACCCACATTTTTGAACAATAGCAACAGTTCTAAATCTAAAATTAAAAAAATGCACTTTTTGTTAGGTGTTTAAACCAGATGACAAAAATGGGATGGAGATTCAGGACACGGTCGAGGCACTTCTTGAACGGCAGAAGCGTGAAAATCAACAGTCGGTTCCCAGGACGCCTTCCACAAGGTAACTTTCCTGGTCCTGAAACGAGTAGACATGAAGGAACAATGCCCAGGCAACCTTTCCCTTTTGTGTGTGTTCAGGCAGAAGGCTGACCCTGAGTTCGCTGACATGATTAGTCCAGAGGAGGCGTGTAAGTCAGAGAGTGTGGACGAAGATTGTTGCTACAGCGTCTTCGTGTCCTACATTGAAATCTACAATAACTACATCTATGACCTTCTGGAGGAAGCTCTGTTTGACCCCATTAGACCAAAGTAAGAGATGTTTTTGAAGAAAAATGACAATGTATTGGTGTAGCCTATGCTCTTCCACTTCACTAATGTGTTCACCACAGTAAATTATTCTTCCACACAATATACAACTGCCTTGGACACATTTAGTTTGTGTCCAGACTGTGGGGCTGGGTGAAATGTACCAAAAATGTGGTTTAATGGTTTATATATCGTTCTATTTATTTTTTCTATACAGTAATAATAAAATTTGGGCCTATTGTCTCTTGGGCTTTAACAGACGGCCGCTAAATTACAACATGACCATTAAAAGTGTCAGTGTCTGTCTCAGGGAAGTGTTGTGCTACTCAAGGTCTTGGTCTTGAGAGCGCTCTTAAGAGCATTTTTGTCATGGTCTCAAACTCCTTTTTATTTGGTCTGGGGTTTTGAGACGTAGACCACAGAAGATGTATTTGCCTACTGCAAATGTCTCCCTGCTCTCTTCTCTTCACGTTAGACTATGAGCAACGTTTTTCTCTGCTTCAGCTTCTTAACCGGGTCCGCCACGATGAACGTCTGAGACTGACTGGGGCGAGGGGTTTAATGTGTGTAGTGTCATAAACCAATTTGTTTCTTGTGCGACCCGAGACTCCCGCGAGACTTTTTAAATCCAAGGCGCGTTGGCTGGTTTTTCCAATAAGAGGCCCATTCTCCACGAAATGAGCCATTAACCCATCACAATGACTCCAAAGCTGTGATGTTAAGGTGAAAATCCTACAAAGTGCCTCTGTAACACTGACCTCCATGATTCTGGACTTGGACTGTATGGATTTTAGAAGTGATAATTGGGATATAGTCCAGTTTATAATGCACTAATTTTGGCTTTTTAAATCTAATTAAATTGTAAACCCCTTTTAAAAATTTTTTTTAATTCAAAGGCAGATAGTTCCAACGTTTTGGGAGAAGCAGCAGCAAAAGGCATGATCTCCTCAATTTTTGCAATATCTGTTGGTCTTTACCCAATCTCAATCCCTAAGGTATAGTCCTAACCAAGTCTTGGTCTGGTCTACACAAGGTTTAACTTTGTGTGTAATGCAAAATAAATGTTATATTGTAAATTCTAGTCTCACCCGATTATCTTGAATAAAATCTCTTGAAAACTTGACATCACCCAGCCTCACCTCACAGACTGTCACAGCAACGTTTTGTCTAACACTTTTATAAATGAACCTTGTGTTTGTCAGGTGGCTTGGTGGAGGCACGCCTGTACACAACAATGAGTTCATGTATGTGGCTTTATATAAAACAGACTTCTGTGTTTAACTTTGTTGTAGTTTAATCTAAAACCCTCCTGCAAATTGCTTAGTTCCTGGTTTAGCTTAGTTGCTTTTGTGGCTGTCTATGCAACCGTATCTATTTTTCCAGATTTGATCTTCTCTCCTGAGTAATTCTCTGTAGTTGGATTGCTCTTGAATGGCTTGAGCTTAATACAATCCTGTGTATGTGTTGTTTTTACCTAAGGCTGCACAATATTAGAAATGACATGCATTATGCATTAAGTAGGTTGATTATCGTGATGATAGGACTTGCCCTCGTTTGTCAAAAATATGGAGAGAAGGGCTTTTGACTAACTTTCTCTGATTTTAATTTGATCCACTGCCTCAGCCTGACCCTCTTCCCCAACAGCAGCGTAGTAACCTTTTCTGCTTTTTAAAAAAAAATTTTTAAACATACTATAAATCACTAATACATTAAACCAATGTTTAGAGCTGACCTGAAACTTTTATCTGCGTTTACGTTGGACTGTAATTCTGTCTTATTAAACATTGCTAACATTTATCATGTTTAATTTGCTGCCCTAATTCTCTAGAGTGGTTCAATGCCCCGCCCCTTTTGTATGTGCATACTTGCACTCTCCGTAAATGTGCATGGAAGCAGACTTTGCTGAAGGCTATTGCCCACATTTCTTCTGTTTTCGGGCCGTTTCAACCAAAAAGGCTTCTGATATTGCACAGCCTTATTTTTCCCCCCGTCCCTGTGATTGTTGTCATTAAGCAACTATTTTATTTTTTGCTGATGTGTTCCTGTGTTGAATTATGTTTCTTCCATCATCACCTCTTTTCCAGGCCGCCTCAGTCGAAGCTTTTACGCGAGGATCAGAATCACAACATGTACGTGGCTGGGTGCACAGAGGTGGAAGTCAAATCCACAGAGGAGGCTTTTGAAGTCTTCTGGAAAGGTTTGCCGTCTGTCACTATTACATCTCTGCTCCAAGTTTTAGCATGACTACAATCTGTTTGTCCTTTGCCCACTGTAGGACAAAAGAAAAGAAGAATAGCCAATACTCAGTTCTTCTGCACACGTTGGTTCCCTGCTTACACAGTGCACTTCAAGCTGTGCTCAGGCCCCACTCGATGCAGACGGGGATCACATTCTGCAGGTCAAACGGGACTCTTTCATCTATGACGTCCTGATGTTTCTGTATTGAACCAGTGCTTTCTTTTTTAACCAAACTCAGCAAGGAACATGCTGAATTGCAGGACAAGAACCAGGTCACCAGTTGAGAATGCATGTAGAGCTAGTAGGCATTGGACAGCAGGACGAGCTATAACCTTGTGGAAGCAGGTGAGCTCATCTTTCTCTGTGGGGCCATTTTTCAGAATACAGATACAAATCTTCCAAATACCTAATAGTTTCTGTGTTACAGGTAACATTAACCAGTAATGGTCTGCCACATTATTTGTGGTATACTGCGTGAGAACCAGATGTGTGGGACTAATAAGGTTAGTGTTTAAGTCGGTATGTTCACCTGTAGGTAGAAGCAGTTACAACACAAGGTTTCTGATATTGCACAGCCAGTTTTAAACTGCTGTAAATACCTCACTCCGACTGAAGGGGGCAGTCATTTGAATTCCTCTAAATGGGATTAGTCCATAGTCGGGTAACTGCTGCAGGTTAAAGGTCAAACACAGCTCTGAGCAGCTCCAGAGTCGGACAGAGCCACAGTAACGCACGGAAACAGAAAAACAAAGAGCAGTGTTTAGAGACAATCTTTCAAAGAACAGTTTAGAAGAACAAGGTCAGACTAAATTAAATGAAGAAAAAACATTGTCAGGGTAGTTTTAACACCCTGTTATAATCTTTCATTTCCTATTGTTTATAGTTACTGAGTGCTCATAGTTCTCTTCAGGTCATGTCATGTCCTTCATGTTAATCCAATCAGGAACTAGACATGACTAGACGTAGACATAACTTGCAGACGGAGGATTCACACCTTCTGCAGGTCAGAAACGTCTCCTACAGCCTTCACTGCAATACTATAAAATCTCATGTATTGTTTACTTTTGTATTGAACCTCAGCCTGTGCTTTTGTGTGCTTACGTGTTGATCGCTGAATTGCAGGACAAAAACCAGGTCACCGTGAGCCAGCTCTGTCTGGTCTCTGGAAAATAAGGATAAAGAAATCTTATAACACACCCTCTAATAATTTATTGAAAATGGGCTTCTGAGTTTATAGAATTAGTGAGTTTATTATGACACATAATCAAATAGACCCCACAATTAATGTTTGGTATTGGCCCGATAATGATTTGTGCTCAGCATCAAAAATCCTGATCAGAGCCTTAGTTTCTATTGTTAACTCTGGCTTTGTTCTTTTCCAGATGGTGCCGTACAGAGATTCCAAAGTGACCCATCTTTTTAAAAACTACTTTGATGGAGAGGGCAAAGTCAGGATGATTGTCTGCTCTAACCCGAATAGTCCATAGTCGAACTGCTGCAGGTTAAACTTCAAACACAGCTCTGAGCAGCTCCAGATTCGGACAGAAACAATTTGTACAAAAACAAAAAACCATAACATTTAATTAACATAGTTTAAACAGTTTAGTCCATGGTCAGTCTAAATTAAATAAAGTTTTTTCCAAATCCAGTTGGGAGTATGGCAAATCTTTCATTTCCTATTGTTTAAAAGTTATTGGGTGCTCAGTTGTTCTCTTTTAAAGACATGTCCTTCACTTAAAACAGGAACTAGACATGACTAGCAGACATAACTTGCCTCTGTTGCGAGGATTCTGCACACACACTTTTTGTTCTGGAATAGCTCCTGCCTTATGTGTAACAGTTGTTGCACTTTTTTTGTATCAGACCTAAAGGCATTGCATCACATTGTGACATGTTTGTGCTTTTGCAGCATTTCTGAAATGAAGACCATGCATTACTTTTTGAATTATACTCTATCTCTGGTGATGCGCTCTGGAAAATAAGGAGGTGGAGGTGGCCCGCCGTAACCACCCATGTGTGCCCTGGCGGCAGGACGCAGACACAGAAACCAGGCCTTCAGGGACGCTGTCGCGCCGCCTGGAGGAGCGAGGAGGTCCCACTAACACCAGTGGTGACAATGGGGCTCTGCTAGATCAGCTCTTTGAAAGCTTAACTCTGGCTTTGTTCTCTTCCAGATGGTGGACCGCATGAGATTCCATCAAGTGCTCCCTCGCCTCATTGAGGTCCTGGAAGAGAGGCACCGCATGCGTCAGATGATGAAGGAGCAGTTCAATAAAACTGGTACGGCTCCCATTGTTAGTTTAGTGTACAGTAACTGGAGAGAGTAATTTAGACATGGATCTCAAATTACTGAAGGACTTTAAGAGAAAATTTAAACATTTATTGCTTGAGATTTTGAAAATGTGAGGGTATTTTTTGGTCTGACTATATCCTTCTTAGTTCATAAATTGGCAGCGATATGTTTATTTTTTTTTATCAGATGAGAGCTAGAGATGTCAAAGTGATATTTGTACATCCTGTTTTAAAAGACATTTCCAGAAGGAGTGTGAACGTTGCTTTTCTAATATGTTCTGTTCAACAACTAAAGTCCTTACTCTGTCCAACAGCGAGTTCAATAAAGTCATTGATGGACGGGTTCGGCAATCAGCTCAAAGAGAAAGAAGTGATGATTCACCATCAGCAAAACAATCTGAGTGAAAAAGAGAGAATGATCATGAATCAGAAAAGTGAGATCGAACGCTTGGAGAAAAAATCTAAACACATTTAAGGTTATTGTTCATGGTATAATGAAGAGCATGCGTTATTCTCTTCTGGATGACAGGTTTAAAATGTCACTCTTTGTATTTAAAAATTTTTTTTTAGATTGAAGTCCTTCAAAAGACGACCGACATGTACGAGCCCATGTGTGTCACTGGAGCAGGAGCTGGAGACACAGAAACAGAGGCTCAGGGATGAGCTTTCGCGCCGCCATGGAGCAGCGCATGCAGGAGGTCTCGGACACTAACACCAAGTGGTGACAATGGGGCTCTGCTAGATCAGATGAAATGCCTCCCTTTTCTGTTTTATCAGTAGCCATTACTTCCTTCCTTGTTCGCCTCATTGAGGTCCTGAGAGAGGCACCCAAATTCAGGAGCGAGCATGTGATAGTCTTGTTTTTCAATAAAACTGGTATTACATTATAGTTTATTCTGGGATTAAAGGACTGTATATTTAGACTTTGGATCTCAAATTACTGAAGGACTTTATTTGAATCCCCTTCAGATTTTGAAAATGTGAGGGTAATCTTTTAACTGGGTCATTAGAAAATAAGTTCTTAGAGTTTACATGATTTCAACAGGTACATGGTTGTACAAGATCATTACATTACAATATATTAAGATTGAGAGCTATATTGATGTCAAAGTGATACTTTCTGAGAACCTGTATGACATAGAAAGGTTTGAGAACACGTTTCACATTTAAATAATTACATTTCTAATGTTCTGTTCAATTAGTCAAAAATGGTCTCTTACTCTGTAGAAATGGATTGTCAGATATAATTCAATATGATCCTCCTACAAACTGTGATGATTCACCATCAGCAAAACAATCTGAGTGAAAAAGAGAGAATGATCATGAATCAGAAAAGTGAGATCGAACGCTTGGAGAAAAAATCTAAAACGCTGGAATATAAGGTTATTGTTCATGGAATAACAATAAGCGGTCATGTTTCTCTTCTGGATGACAGGTTTAAAATGTCACTCTTTGTATTTAAAATTTTTTTTAGATTGAAGTCCTTCAAAAGACGACCGACATGTACGAGCACGACAAAAGGTCACTGGAGCAGGAGCTGGAGACTCGGGAACAGAGGCTCAACAGAGAGCTTTCAGAACGGAGACGCATGGAGCAGCGCATGCAGGGCGTGGTCTCGGACACAAAGCTCAAGTGGGAGAAGGAGTGTGTAAGTTAACGAGGATCAGATGACGAATACACATTTTCTGTTTTATCAGTAGCCATTACTTCCTTGTTGTCGTCAGTGTTGACCAATGGGAGCGTCCCAAATTCAGGAGCGAGCATGTGATAGTCTTGTTTTTTCAAAGATCACTCCTATTACATTATATTATTCTGGGATTAAAGAGTTTCCTTTGTGTATATTAAGACTTTGAGCAGGCTTATTTTATTTATTTTAATCCCCATCAGCTTTGCCCTATGGAGACGGCTAACCTTTAACTGGGTCCATTAGAAAATAAATTTAGAGTTTACATGATTTCAACAGGTACATGGTTGTACATGTTAAAAGATCAATACATTACAATATATTAAGATTGGATACCATATTGAGAGTACTTTCTGAGAACCTGTATGACATAGAAAGGTTTGAGAACACGTTTCACATTTAAATAATTACATTTGCACAATAACGCATTCAATTAGTCAAAAATGGTCTCTTCTTAGAAATGGATTGTCAGATATAATTCAATATGATCCTCCTACAAACTGTTTAATCTGTCTTTTTTTTATTACAGCTTGTTTAATTAAAACTTAACTTGATGGCAATTTATTCCATGCTTTTGTGTTTAGAAAAAATTATTTAAAAAAAAACGCACTACTTAATCAAACGCTGCAAAAGAATTTATATTAAAAAAATATATTTATATATACTATTTAAGGTTATTAGGTTTTGGTTTGTGTCTTTCTTTGGCCAGTACTTCCTCATTGGCACTTTCCTGGTTAAATAAAGCTAAAATAAAATAAATACAATTTGGATTCTGAGATTTTGCAAACTGCCCTTTTTGTCCATTACTGAAGTACAACTGTTTCTCATTGTTTTCCTTCCGTCTCGGTCTCTTCAGGAGAGACGAGTGAATGCCAAACAGCTGGAGATGCAGAACAAGCTGTGGGTGAAGGATGAAAAGTTAAAGCAGCTCAAAGCCATAGTGACCGAGAGCAACAGCGGTAGTTCGTCGGAGCGTCCACAGAGGCCGTCCAGGGAGAAGGAAGCGTGCAGCTGGCCAGAAGAGGTCTGCCTCTCCGTCTCCACTTCCTGTGAGTCCTGTTTTCTCCACGTTCGTCTGTAAACCATGTGATCAGTGTTTAACTGGAAATTCTGCATGTGACTAATGTGGGAGCTTCTTTTCTGTCATAAATTGTGGTCATTGGCTGTAACATCCACTAAGCTTGGGCACAATCCCATTATTACCTTTCCAGGACAACAGCCAGACACCTTCTCACCAAAACCGAGCCAAAACTAGAGCAGTTCAGGCCTCGTCTCCCCCTTCCTCCTCCTCCTCCTCTCCTCCCAGCCCCACCTCCGCTCACCCGACAGTAGCCTCTTGCATCTCTCAGTGGGAGCAGAGGTATCCCATAGAGCAGACAGCCAGAGTAGGCACGGGACCCCCCAGAACAGCAGCCAGACTCCCGTCCCCGGCAGCAGCACGGGTCGCAGGAGAGGCCAGCGCTGGGCCCCGGGCTCCGAGGCCCCTGCCACACGACGGGCAGGCACAAGGGTTAGTGTGTGTTAGTGCTCGAGCTGTGTGTGTGAGACTCTTTTAGACCTGCTGCAGTGTGTGTGTTCTGGTGATAAATAAGTTTAAGTTGAATACCTCTCTGTCGTCTATAGAGAGGTAACATTCCAATGTCATTTTAAAGTCTTGTTGAAAGATGCAGAAAGCGTTCAGTTAAATTAAAGCACCTAGTGTCTAATGAGTCCACGCTCCACCTTTTAAGTGTTTGAGTTTCACTGACCCAAGGCACTGCCATTATTAAAGCTGTTCTACTGCTAGCATCAATAATCAATAATTATAATTTTTTGTTGTTGATTTGATTGTTCAAAATTAAAAAAGCAGCTGTATATCTTGTCTTTGCATGCACATCTGCCTTCCATCCTATTAAGCTTTTGTGGTGATGGTCGTTGCAGTCCATACTGTCTGAGAGTAATCGCAGCGTCAGGAAAAGTTTGCTCGCTTTGAGAAAAAAAAAACCTGTTGCCTATCAACTACTGTCTGTGAAGGTTCTCAGTCATCCAGGACATCTTGACAAACAGGTTTAAGTAAAAGCATCTGGACTCAGTTTTCAAGGTGAAAATGGAGAAGCCCTCGGTGAACAGAGGAAGTGGCCTCAGATTCATGTTGCCTCGTATTTACAACAGCGTTCTGAAACCTAAATCAAAAGAGTTGCACCATAAAACAACAAACACAGCACCTGACTAGAACAGTGTCACTATCGACTCTCCTGAGCCTTAACGACTCTCGCATCAGGAGTCACACTGTCCTTTCATGGCTAACGACGGTGAGACCAGAACAGCCTGGTCCATCAGGGTTAGTTTCAGGTCAAACCCCTCCCTCTAGAGATAAAAGCTCAGCTCTCTAACAGTCGATCTCAGAATTGATAAAATCAAATACTGTTTACAATTTGAGAGATCTTAGTGCAGACTTTCAGGAGAAAGTTACTTGTACTACAGAAACAAAACCGAGAGCATTTAGACATGTTTATCACAAGATATGCTTCATTTGTAAGAACATTACAGTTTTGTGTCTAATTTTTTGCCCGAGTGAGGATTCTCTGTCCTCAAATCAATAGATGATGGTCAACAGTGTTTGGTTTACCTTTTTTAGTTAATTTTTACACCATTACCTTAAGTTAAGCTTTGGACATGGATGAAGCCTGGGTTTAGACCTGGTTTAAGCCGTTTAAATACTGTTGGAAAGTATTTTCTTTCCAAGTGAATCCATATTGAAACAAACTGGGCCATGTTTAAATGACTTTTTTCAGTTTACTAGGACTATACTTGTATATCCTACTAACTACGGCCTGGGATATGACACACAGTGAGTGGTACTTGGAGAGCCACACAAAACCCACTTTGTAAAAAAACTGATGGGCTTGTTCCCGTCTTAAGTGTGTTCTTGTCTTGTTTCAGTCGTAAGAGGAGATCTGGGTCAGAGGAAGTGGGTCAAATAGAAGATCGGGAAAATAGGGTGAGTCACTTATTGTAGTTCATTACATTCACGTTCATTAGTCCATTCAAACTACAGTGAGTTTTTTTTTTTAGTAGATATTGCGTATTCCATGTGCTCATATGTAAACACTTGCTGCTTCTGTTTTTTGAACAGCCTCCAGTGACGAGTTCAGGCAACGTGTATCAAAAGTAAGGTGTGCAAACAATGTGCCTTTTTGTTTCTGTGTGAGTTTTATTTGAAAGTACTCTTCTGTTTTCCTCTTCCAGGCATGAAAGCCTAAACTGCTGTTGACACTGAAGCGCTGAAGGCGGTGTCATGTAAACTATGCATTTGTAATCTTGGGGCATTCATTATTAATGTGCAATTTTGACTGAGTGCACACTGCTTAAGTATTTTACTGTCATCTGTTTGTGTCCTTTTTTTTTTTTTTTCTTGTAGTTTTTCACAGAATTTTTTCCCGATCCAAAGAGTCGTGCTTTAGAAACGTAGTGCAATGGTTTTTTTCTTTTCAAAAAAAGTGTTTTGTATTTGTTTTATTGACTCCTTTTTATGAGGATTTGCATAATTGTTAGCCCGGTCAGTAGATTGTCATATTATGAACACTTTTTACTTGTATATTGAAGTAAGATGTGTAGCACACACTTTTTGATAAGATTAAATTTATTCACAACAAAATATAAATATTGCCTCCTGTCGGCTACATCCATAAAATCATTGAATGTTTTTCATGCAACTTAAATAAGATTATAACACTTTAAATCTTTAAGCAGCCTGATGCAACTGTTAACCAGTAGAGGGCGCACTTCCCTTTGTTCATCTGTAACCGGAGCCATCTTTGTTTACAAGTAGAGACTATCCAAGTGGCAAAACAAACATGTTTTCTGAAACAAATCACTTACAATTCTGTTTATTTGCCCCGAGGACAGGGATTAAAGTAGTTTAAAATAGAAGATCACAATAAACCCAAGTCAGCACACACAGGACAACATATGAATAATTTATAAAGTGCTCTAATTTATGCCTTTTATTTAAACACTTTTTCTTTAAAGACAAAAATAAGGGTGTTGTAGCTGTATCCATGCCTTTTTTTTAATTAAAAATTTGGGTTCATCTGGGAACTGGGATGCCCTGGGGATGAAGGTCAAGTGTGTGCAGCAGTCTGAGCAGAAAAGTCTGTCCTGAGGGGATATAATGTATTTGGTACAAATGGGACTCTGTAGTGTCCAGTGTATTGACCTGATTTTTCTTTATCTCATGATAAGTCCTCATCTCGGGACAGGAAAGGTACAGGAGGTTTGTGTCCAGCTGAGGGACATGATTCTACTGATCTCACGTCTAAGAACCATTAACATGATCAGGAAAATATGTTTTTGGGCTCTCATATGTAAACACTTGCTGCTTCTGTTTTTGAACAGCCTCCAGTGACGAGTTCAGGCAACGTGTATCAAAAGTAAGGTGTGCAAACAATGTGCCTTTTTGTTTCTGTGTGAGTTTTATTTGAAAGTACTCTTCTGTTTTCCTCTTCCAGACGCAGAAAGCCCTAAACTGCTGTTGACACTGAAGCGCTGAAGGCGGTGTCATGTAAACTATGCATTTGTAATCTTGGGGCATTCATTATTAATGTGCAATTTTGACTGAGTGCACACTGCTTAAGTATTTTACTGTCATCTGTTTGTGTCCTTTTTTTTCTTTTTGTAGTTTTTCACAGAATTTGTTCCCGATCCAAAGAGTCGTGCTTTAGAAACGTAGTGCAATGTTTTTTTTCTTTTCAAAAAAAGTGTTTTGTATTTGTTTTATTGACTCCTTTTATGAGGATTTGCATAATTGTTAGCCTGGTCAGTAGATTGTCATATTATGAACACTTTTTACTTGTGTATTGAAGTAAGATGTGTAGCACACACTTTTTGATAAGATTAAATTTATTCACAACAAAATATAAATATTGCGTCCTGTCGGCTACATCCATAAAATCATTGAATGTTTTCATGCAACTTAAATAAGATTATAACACTTTAAATCTTTAAGCAGCCTGATGCAACTGTTAACCAGTAGAGGGCGCACTTCCCTTTGTTCATCTGTAACTGGTGCCATCTTTGTTTACAAGTAGAGACTATCCAAGTGGCAAAACAAACATGTTTTCTGAAACAAATCACTTACAATTCTGTTTATTTGCCCCCGAGGGACAGGGATTAAAGTAGTTTAAAATAGAAGATCACAATAAACCCAAGTCAGCACACACAGGACAACATATGAATAATTTATAAAGTGCTCTAATTTATGCCTTTTATTTAAACACTTTTTCTTTAAAGACAAAAATAAGGGTGTTGTAGCTGTATCCATGCCTTTTTTTTTTTTTAATTAAAAAAAAAAATTTGGGTTCATCTGGGAACTGGGATGCCCTGGGGATGAAGGTCAAGTGTGTGCAGCAGTCTGAGCAGAAAAGTCTGTCCTGAGGGGATATAATGTATTTGGTACAAATGGGACTCTGTAGTGTCCAGTGTATTGACCTGATTTTTCTTTAATATGTGTCGTGTGGTAAAGCCTCACTCGCTAATCTCATGATAAGTCCTCATCTCGGGACAGGAAAGGTACAGGAGGTTTGTGTCCAGCTGAGGGACATGATTCTACTGATCTCACAGAACCATTAACATGATCAGGAAAATATGTTTTTGGGCTAAAAGTTACTTAGAGCTGTTTTAAAACAAGCTGCATCAGGGTCAGTTTAACAGTAGTGGTTCATATAAGCTATTAACACAATATATTAAAACTGGACAGGCTTGTACGTACATATACTGTAGTTCAGGGATGACAAAGATGTACCAGAACAATAACAGCAGCCATATTTCAGACTGTGATCCTGTATTTAACTTCGTCTTATTTTCCAAATCCATTACAAATATTTATCTCTCAAACATGTTTAACCCATCATTCAGGCACAAAACAGAATTTCCTACTATACTTGTAGTTTACAAAATGAACAGCAGGTGGAGCTAAACACCGGTAAACCCTGATTCCAGGTTGTGGAATTAGCCTCTAAAAATAACTCCTATTTTACTGTAAATTGTTTTCTCCTTTTAGTTTGAATCATTATACAGTATTAGAAGTAGTTTTGAAAACAAAGCAGTAGTTTACATCTTGTAACGTCTGAGTTTTCCAGGTTTGCAGTGGCGCTTGATTCATCTGTGGGCCATAGCCTCATGTCAAAATATCCACCATTTTCAACCTAAACAGAAAAAGACCAAACACCACCAAACCTGACCTGAATGTTGGGTTTAGTTTTTTTAAAGGGGGTCCCATCCAGTGCTAAACCGACACTAGGACCTCATCTCTGTGTTCCCCCACCTCCAGGTTTACAAATGAAGCACTGCCCCAGACAACTCTAATGAACTGCCTGTCAATATTCTAAAGGTGCCTTCTGATTGGACTGGTTTTGTTATTGAAGCTCACCTGTAGCCCTTAAAAGCACATGTCAAATACGAGGTAGACCGTTTGATTGTTGATCGAGTCACTTGGGTTCCTGTCTGTCTACTATTGTTGCCTTCTCTTTGTCCTTTTTGTAGCACGGCTGTAGAACTTTTCCCAAGTCAAACTAAAGTTTAATATAATCTATCAAAGGCAAAAAGGCCCAAGACAACATTGAAAGTGTTACACTGGAGCACTTTAAGAAAGTTCAGAAGAAACTATAAACAAGAACTGACCTGCAACACTAAAAATGTATTACATGGAACAAATACGCAAGAAAACTGTACCAAACCTGGTTTAAATAACCCGACTGTAATCAATCCCCCCCCCTAGAATCTTCACATGACTCTAAAGTCCGGCCCAGACCTGTGCAAATCTAACTAAAACCCGTGCAAATCCAACTAAAACCAGTACGTACTTAAGAACAAAGAAAACCTGAAAATGTACCTCATCAAATGTGACCCTCTTCTTTCCTGAGCTACAAATATTAAATATTGAATTGCTTCATACATTGGTTAATGGTTCTTGTCTGTAAAGCTTCTCTGTAAAAATATTGACCCTCTTTGTTTAACGGTGTTGCAGCAGACGTGACCACAGGGCCTCCTTTACCTCCAACACCAGCTGATGTTTGTTTAAATACAGCTGCTCCTGTTTACTCTGTGTGTTGACATTTGTCACCTTCTTCTGCTGTTTATGTATTGATGGTAAATTATTATTGAGTCATTGTGCTTTTTGGTCCTCTTATATTTCTACTGTAGGCTAAATAAAAAGTAAGCTACCAAGTCAACATTAGTTTAGTATAAATCTGTGAACTCAGGTCCTTGGTGGAGATAATTAAAGCAGGCCTCGCAAATGGTAGCTTAGGTATTAATTTATTTCATTTATTTAAACAAAACTAAGGACATTTTCAACCTTCACCGTCGACAATCTAATTAATACTAACAACAACCTGCTACTGACATCCTCTCTGTAAAGGCTTCTGCAGCGGAGACACCAGGGCCTACCGTTCAGAGGGCACAGAGTTTCTGTTGAGACGGATATGGTTGTCATTGCTCCTCTGTCTAGAACTAAACACCCACAGATCTGTCCTAAGCCGCTAGAATATAAAACAAATGCTCTCTAATCATTTTATTTAGGATTGAAAAGTGAGGCGTGTGGTGACATCTGGTGGTTTATAGAGCATGTAAACAGCTATGGTAGCCTTGTAGGGACATGTTGCTGTCTTTTAACGAACATATTCAATAGAGTCCTGAATGTAATTTAATTTTAAAACAAATAAAAAAAGTAAAAAAACAAAATGAGTGACCTAAACCATCAGCAGGTGAGCTCAAAATGAAACATGTCCTCTCTGGGCTTCTGTAGAAACACCTGCGTGATACTTCTTTGGTCTTTTCAAGCTGAACTAAGGCACAACAAATACAGTGACACCAAGTGGTTTGGAGGTGCTCCACATTAAAATGGCCTCAACATATCTGTGATTGTAGATTTGACTGATGTGTTTAATTTTGCTCACACAACATTTTAAACAATGCATCTTTATATTTTCATTTAGAGTTTAAACAGATTTAAAAACAAATATGGTTTTAGATTAGCCGTCAGTGTTCAGGTATTTAGGAGAAGTGGCGTGTGAAAATGTGATGTGTGTCGTTCTCAGGTCGGATGTGGAGGGCGGGGCTTGTTGTGCAGGTGAAGCTGTAACAACCGCTAACCGCTGTTCTGTTAAGAGCCTCTCACACACACCCTCTTAACACACGGAACCACTGTGTACCCAGTTTAAACACACACATTAATAACCAGTCATAATGTCATTCTTTTGTCTTTTACAGATTTAACACTGACCTTACTGTGTAATCTACCTGCACAAACAGACACTGTGCAGACAAACAAATCTTTTGTCTCTGTCGGCCAACTCCCAGGTTCCTTGATGAGGGAAATCCGAGGGCTCTTGTGTTGCCGGAGTTACTGGAGTAAATAAACCCAGACAAATAATCAAGATAAACAAGTCTGTGTCGGTTCCCTTCAGTCATTTTTCCTCCTTTCTTTAAAAAGAATACGTTTTTAAAGGAATGTGTGAGTACAGAAAAGGTTTAGGGTCACCATTAACCACTTTGTGCAAAGAGGCCCTGCATTTGATTTAAAGGAAGATTTCCATTTGTTTTTTTTTTTTAGTTAAGAGGGATTTGAACAGGTTTGAGTCAGGTTTGAACAGGTTGTAGTGGGATCTGAACAGGTTTAAGATTATTTTTGGTTAAAAAGAAAATCGGGAGATGCCACTTTAAAGTCAGAACTCTGAGAAAGAAAATTGTAATTCTGAGATTAAGGCCCTCCTTTTCTAAAAATATCTGTCCAGACGGCTCCACTATAAACACAAAAATCCTTCTCTTCACCACAAGACTGTGGTGAAGAGAAGGGGTTTGATTGATTTTCTTACGAAAATTTAGAGTTCTTAGAAATGTTGACTTAAATCTTAGAAGGGTAGATACCTGTCAGAAACTCAGGTCAGAAAGACAGTTATGATGAAAAAACTTTAAGAAGTAGCTACACGTGTTGTTTGTACATAAATAAATTCTTCATAATAAGTTCTTCAGATGCACAAGTCAAAACTTAAGGCTGATATACGTTAATGAACGAGTTTATTCTTTCTGCTGGGTTCAGTTTCAAATTGTTCAAGGCCTTATCCTCTTCTGTATTTGTTTGTGTCCATGTCATATCATTATCCACCACCAGAGGTCAGTGTGGTCTGTTAAATGATGGGTTTCGCTTCAAACGTTGACTCAGTAGGAAACAGATGGAGACCTTTGTTGTGGGCTTTTGCCAAATGGAACAAAATCTCAGTCTCCTCAGCTGCACTTGATCATCTGACTCGCTCCGTCTGTGTTTTGTGATACGGACACACATAGTCTATATATATATGTATATAATTAAAAATGATAATGAAATTGGCTAGTTTTTTATTTCTTTGTTACAAGAATGTCAGTCAGGATTTTATGCAAAAAAACATTTTTACCACAGCCTGCATAAATAAAAAAAAGCAGTGTAATGCATGTAAGAAAATTAAATATCCTCATTACAGTAGTTTTTGACTTCAGAATGGACCTCATTTACAAAATATATCCCAAAACCATCCTAAATGTTCATCTTAAGAGAACTTCTAGAAGAAGTTATAAAGTGGTAAGTAGTTAAAGTTTAGTAAACGCTCTTTTCCTTTCGCCTCGTTCATGTTGGGTTTCCACACATTGGACTATTTTCGACATGGTTCCAGTTTAAAAACTGGATTTTATCTGATATATCGCTCAGCACGAAGTCCAAAGCATAAAGAAACATTTATTTATATTATGCAGTTGACAGTAGTGTTTTGTAATTTAATCGCGACCCAAATATTTGTTGTCAAATATTTTCTGACACGACTTTGCTTTTAGTGTTGGTTGATGGTTATATTTATTTTTATTAAAGTTTTGCTCATATTTAGGGTCCCTTTTTGTTCATTGTCATTTTGATCACTCTTTATTTTTTTCTGAATTAACGGTTTGACTAAATTCCCTCTCATTCTCACAATCTTTAAACATTTCAAAATGATTGAACTTACATTTTAAAAGGTGACAATGTAGTCATCATCTACGTTAAATATTTTGACACAGAGTTCTTTTTTTTAAGACCTAGAGAAGGATGTCCATTTTTTTCCATAGAAAAGATTTATTCGTTTTGTATTAATGCTGTTTTATTTGCAAAACTACATTGTGTCCGACCATTTACTACGTTTATCTTGCCTGGTTCGTTTCCCTTCCAATAAGAAGTCACTGGTCTTAATAACATTAACACAGCAAGCGTTTTACTTCCCATGGTGTGATTTTTCATTCTAATTCAATCATTTGACATTAAAACGCACAGTTTTTTTTGTCTGATGGAAAACGCTTTAGGTCTCACTCTTGCTCCCCTGTTAAGAAATACTGACATACAGTCAGGTCCATAAATATTGGGACATCAACACAATTCTAATCTTTTTGGCTCTATACACCACCACAATGGATTTGAAATGAAACGAACAAGATGTGCTTTAACTGCAGACTTTTAGCTTTAATTTGAGGGTATTTACGTTTAAATCAGGTGAAAGTGTAGGAATTACAACAGTTTGTTTAAGTGCCTCCCACTTTTTAAAGGACCAAAAGTAATGGGACAATTGGCTGCTCTTTGTTTTATGTGTGTTATTCCCTCATTATCCCATTTACAAGGAGCAGATAAAAGGTTCAGAGTTAATTTCAAGTGTACTATTTGCCTTTGGAAACTGTTGTCCAAAGGCAAATAGTACACTTACAAAGGCTGTCATCTCTCAATATAAGATCCAAAGAGCTGTCACTATCAGTGAAGCAAGCCATCATTAGGCTGAAAAAAACAAAACAAACCCATCAGAGAGATAGCAACAACTTTAGGTGTGGCCAAATCAACTGTTTGGAACAGCCTTAAAAAAAGAAAAGCACCGAGCTCAAACACAAGACCCAAGACCACAAAAACACCTGTTACGACTGAAAATTCTTTCCCTGGTGAAGAAAACACCCTTCACAACAGTTGTCCAGATCAAGAACACTCTCCAGGAGGTAGGTGTGTGTCAAAGTCAACACTCAAGAGAAGACTTCACCAGAGTGAATACAGACGGTTCACCACAAGATGTAAAGAGACCAAGATTAACTTGTACCAGAGTGATAAAAGAGTCTAAAGGAAAGGAACTGCTCATGATCCAAAGTATAGGACCTCATCAAAAAGCATGTGGTGGTAGTGTCATGTACATGTATGGCTGCCAATGGAACTGGTTCTCTTGTTTTTTATTGATGATGTGACGCTGACAAAAGGATGCAGGATGCAGGATGAATTCTGAAGTGTTTCGGACAATATTATCTGCTCATATACAGCCAAATGCTTCAGAACTTATTGAAACCTTCAAGTGCAGATGGACAATGACCGACACCTGTTCAAAACAACCAAAAGTTTTTAGGAAACAAGTGGAATGTCATGCAATGTCCAAGTCAATCACCTGACCTGAATCACTTGCTGAAGACAAGACTGAAGGGAAAAAGCCCCAAGAACAAGCAGGAACTGAAGACAGTTGCAGTAAACCTGGCAGATCATCACCAGATGAAACCTGCGTCTGGTGATGTCTATGTGTTCCACACTTCAGACTGTAACTGACTGCAAAGGATTTACAACCAAGTATTTAAAAAGTGAAAGTTTGATTTATGATTGTTAATCTGTCCCATTACTTTTGGTTCTTTAAAAAGTAGGAGGCACAAATACAAACTGTTGTAATTCCTACACTTTCACCTGATTTAAATGTAAATACCCTCAAATTAAAGCTAAAAGTGCAGTTAAAGCACCTCTTGTTTGTTTAATTTCAAATCCATTGTGGTGGTGTATAGAGCTAAACAGATTATAATTGTGTCGATGTTAAGAACTTGTTCTGTGGTACTTTGGCTGAAATAAACCATGTCACTGATGCAGACGGTCCGTGGTTCAGATCAAACAGCTGCTCTTTGGTCTGGGTCCGGATCAAACTAAACCAAGGTCCTGTTCATTTGTGAAAAAGAGTTTGGAGATAGTTTAGACTTTAGACCAAATGCAGAAAGTCACGGCCAAATCAGTCGGGTTTAAAAACACAGATTACATTGTTTTCTGTTTTGTATGGCTCTATTTTTCCCTCTCCTCTACGACAGATGCCTCCCTTCAAGCCGAGCGTTTTCTATGATTTAAATCATGTCTTAAACAGTGCATTTGAAGTTTCTGTTGTTTGTATTAACTCTATATTAATAATAACATGTCTCTTTAGTCCCTGCTCCAGTCGGATTATTGTATTTCTCCAGTTCAACTGTAACATTCACTTTAACCTTTTTTTTAAGCTGTCCTGGATGACTGAGAACCTTCACAGACATTCACAGTAAAAGCAGAAGACACGCCCCCCGTTGTCATGACAACAGTGAACACAGCGTCAGGGAAAGTCTGATAGTCGCTTTTAAAAACTGTCACCTGAAGAATACTGTGTAATTATTTGTGAGACCTTCAGGAGAGGAAAGGTTTTTAGACAAAGTCTGGCACCAACTCTTTTCACACTGTTCCGCTTCACTCAGCTTTGTTCTCATTTACACCGTCTGTGAATGTCTCCTCTCTCCTGTTTTTTAATTTCAGACAAATCCTCTGCTCTATTTCATTCCCCAAACCTCAAAAGCTCGCACTTTAAATGGAATATAAATGACATCATTACGTAATATTCAATCTGTTGCTGCATAAATATCCTTCTCCGCCGTCGGCCCCCGTCGCCGTCCGACCCATATGCCACGGACTCGCTGCTCTCCTGTTCTTTTTATGGAGAATATTAAAGAGTTATTAAATTAATCTGTGCTCGCTGGCGCATGTTATTGCAGTGCTGAGATTTGTGAGGCGAATGAAGCCGTTAGGCCGAACCCTAAGCTGATTTACGACGGGTGCCAGGGAATCACCAAAGAGGGCCTGATAACCTGTTTTATTTTGCATAAGTGAACACTTTCGCTCAAATCCGCTTAGGCCCCTCCATTTTCTCTGACAAGTTGAGCTGTGAGTCGTTTTCCGGTGTGATCTAAAGCCAGCTATTGTTTGTCGCAGTTAGTAATAAATGTAATAAAATACTGTACATTTAAAAACAGTACAAAGCCTTTACACTTTTAGTTTTTGATTTTTAAGTTATTACTTGATGTCAATTAATGCTGTTGTTCCCAAAGGTGTGTCGTTAAGGACTTTTATTGGGTCGCCCAACTAAAACCTGTTCAAAACCGACTAAAACCTGTTCAAAACCGATTAAAACCTGTTCAAAACCAACTAAAACCTGTTCATATCCGATTAAAACCTGTTCAAAACCGACTAAAACCTGTTCAAAACCGACTAAAACCTGTTCAAAACCGACTAAAACCTGTTCAAAACCAACTAAAACCTGTTCATATGATTAAAACCTGTTCAAAACCGACTAAAACCTGTTCAAATCCGACTAAAACCTGTTCAAATCCGACTAAAACCTGTTCAAATCTGACTAAAACCTGTTCAAAACCGACTAAAACCTGTTCATATCCGATTAAAACCTGTTCAAAACCGACTAAAACCTGTTCAAAACCGACTAAAACCTGTTCAAATCCGACTAAAACCTGTTCAAAAACCACTAAAACCTGTTCAAATCCATTAAAACCTGTTCAAAACAAACTAAAACCTGTTCAAAGCAAAACCTGTTCAAATCCGACTAAAACCTGTTCAAATCCGACTAAAACCTGTTCAAATCTGACTAAAACCTGTTCAAATCCGACTTAAACCTGTTCAAAGCTTACTAAAACATGTTCAAATCCAACTAAAACCTGTTCAAATCCGACAAAAACCTGTTCAAATACGACAAAAACTTGTTCAAATCTGATGAAAACCTTTTCAAATCCATCCAAAACCGGTTCAAATCCAACTAAAACCTGTGCTTGTAGATATATTTGGCCCATTTCAAATGTAGTCCTCTTTGCTAAAAGTCTGGACTCTGTTGTAGATCATACATGTCCCATAAACTGACGTCATGAACTCCAGGATCAAAGCAGGTACATCTACAACAGTGTTGTCTCTGCCGTCAACATTTAATCCAGTGTGAGATGTTGGCCTCCGTTGGGTCAACAGTTTAGCTGTTGTTGCGTTTTCCCAAAGCCTCGAGACAACTCTGCTTTCAATTATTTCTACAAAATTGCTTTACTTGGTGCATGGTTGATTAAATATTCATTATGTAAAACTAAGCACTTTTCTTTGTATATAAATCCATATTAGATTTGTCTGGCAGGCTGCCTCGGGCCTCAGAGGGAGGATTTTGGTGAGAAAAGACTGCAGCTCTTTAAGCTTGTGTTTCTTGTGCGTGAGGTAAACTTTGTTTTTCTGCTCCATCTTTTCATCTTAAGAATAAAGAGGTGTTCATTGATGGAGCAGCAGAGGGTCATGATCAGACGAGGAAAAGAAAAAGTTTGTCTGCACTCGTTTTCACAGCATCCATAGTTTACCTTTGGGACACAACAAAATGAGTTAAACAATAAAAATAAAGAGACTGTCGACAGGATGAAGGAGGGACAGATGTCAGACTTACATACGAGCTTCTGATGCTAACGCTAATAGTACCCACGACATTCTCTCCAAAGTACAGTGAACCCACTGCTTTAATGTTAAATGTTCTCAGGAGCACATGGCTAATTTACATAAATCAACAAAGAATTATTAGTGTCATTAATGGCTACTGTTTTCCAAATCAGCCAGAGGTAAACAGAGGAGGTTTAATTATATTTTTTTTTCAGATTTGAAATCATTTATCAAACACAGCAGTGAGTGAATAATACAAATATCTATCTTTGCCCAGCTTTGCAATAAAAATCTGCTTTTATATGAAATACCTGTGAGTTTAAATTCTTAACATTTATGAAATGGTAAAGGGGGAAATGTTAGATCTACTGTATTTTCATATAACACACTGAATATGTGCACGTGTACTTTCCATCCAAGGGTCAAAAGGTCAAGTGAAGAGGCATTCCATTCCATATTTGACCAGCTTCCCTGAAAACATTGACATTTTCTTTTCTTTTTTCAGGCCACCTCCAGGACCTGATTCCAAAGCTTTCTCCTCACAGAAACTAAATTGAGGAGAATCTGAATTTCCTGCGTGGATTGGCCTGAGCCGCTGCGTATTTGTTTTGCCGCTGCAGGAGGGATCAGCGTCTTGTTGACTCAGAAGGTATTTGCTTTGTCTTCTGTTACACATCAGAAGGGGCCTCTTACTGCAGATGTTCTGAAATAGGACGACCCTCCCGACAGCTGCGCTCTCCTGTTTTCATTACAAACATTTTGACTTGTCCCTTTGCCAAGTAATATGTTTTATGATTTGCCGCTGCAATAACCTGCGTATTATATGGGCCTTTTATTGTTATTCTCCTGTAACCATGTCGAGTGATTGCTCCTGCTTCACTGGTGCCTCGGGCAGTTCGACCCGTCCAGAACATCTCAGGGTTTTGTTGAATAACATCAAAAAATAGAAAAGCTGAAATTTTAGAAGTGTTTAGATCCCACAGCAAGAGTTCAGAAAAGAAAATCCAAATGGTCTAATACAGGGTTTCCCAAGCTTTATTTCAGGGGAGCCATATTTTAAAAGATCATATGATTCCTGAACCAGTTTCCTTTAATGAATCCAACTAAAACCTGTTCAAATCCAAGTAAAACCTATTCAAATTCAACTAAAACCTGTTCAAATCCAAGTAAAACCTGTTCAAATTCAACTAAAACCTTTTCAAATCCAAGTAAAACCTATTCAAATTCCACTAAAACCTGTTCAAATCCAAGTAAAACCTGTTCACATCCAAGTAAAACCTGTTCAAATCCAGATAAAACCTGTTCAAATCCAACTAAAACCTGTTCAAATCCAACTAAAACCTGTCCAAATCCAGATAAAACATGTTCTAATCCATCTAAACCACTTCTAATAACTAAAACCCATTCAAGTCCAACTAAAACCTGTTCAAATTTTTTTTTACATTTTTATTCATTTAGCAGACGCTTTTATCCAAAGCGACTTACATTACATTACCAGTGTTACATCACTGGAGGCAAGGTGGGTTAAGTGTCTTGCCCAAGGAACAGACAGTATGAACTGTGGGGAGAGTGGGAATCGAACCGCCTACCTTCCGGTTGAAAGACGACCGCTCTAACACTGAGCTACTGCCGTCCCTCATGTAACTAAATGTAACTAAAACCTGTTCAAATGTAACTAAAACCGGTTCAAACTAAATTCCATAACAGGAGGAAGTCAGTGTAAAGGCCCCTGAGAGGAGTTACTAAAACTAAAACCCTCACCATTTTGAGTTTGACACAACTGCTCAAGACCTAGCAATACTTTTATGATCCACCCTATATTTGAATCAGAGAAACTAAAATGTTGACACATTACTTTGCAGATCGAGGGGATAGCATTCTGAGCTCAGTATAGACTTCCTGTCCACAGACACTCTTCCTGTATATGAGGCCTTTACCCATAAGTCCATCCAGTGACCCGGTCTGACACAGAGAAGAAGATGTGATCATTTCTAAGATAACGACATAAGAAGATAACATTTCTACAGTGTAATTGTAGACAGATCCTTCCCTCTGAACTTCACGTCCCTGACACTCGCCGCGGACGACCTGCATTAACCCTCGCTCTCATTATGGCCACTGCCCTTGATGTTCAGACCTGAATGCATTGACGATTACAATTATGCAGAGTGATTGAGCTCATCCCTCAGGTTCCAGCTCCTGCTCTTGAAACGAGCAGCAGGTTGTGCAAATGGAACAATTAAGATAATTGACTGTACAAGCCCCATTAACAAAGCCCGGAGCTGCTCTGAGCACTGATTAGATTCATTCTCATAATGGAGGAGCACTCGTTGCTCCATTGTTCAACATTTGGCCCCGTTTTATTGCTTCATCATCATCATCATCATCATCCCAGGTGCAAATGTGATTCTTTAGTTTCAACATGGACTGGGATCGAACACTAAGAAAATAGACATATATGAAAAAAGACTAAAGCTTTTCCTTCTCAGCCAAACAGAACCTGACACTCAGTGTCACTCTGTAAAATGTTCTACTAAACAGTTATAACTAGGATTCTAACACTGAATAACAGTGTCAAAAATTACTCTTTTATATTTGGATATCATAAAAATGAGGCTTGCATTCCAACAACTGCCCAAAGTGGACAAACTGAGCAATACTTTAGGAAGGACAGTAACAAACTAAATCCAACTCAAGATGGGAACTACAAAGACTACAGAGAAGAAGTTAGTGGCTACGTTTGGTTCGGGTAACCCCTGAGGGGCTTGTGTTTCCACTGCTCGGTCCAGAGAGAGACGTCTCCAAGTGCCACAAAAGTAGTGCCTTTATTTAAGGTAAACAATGGTATTTGAAGCAGACTTTTCTAAAACAATACAAAGTGGTTGTGCACTGATTTTGGAAGGAGGTTCTATTGGAAAGAAGCGAGAAAACTCTCATTTCTATTCGTATGTGATTTGTTTCTATACAGGAGAATGTCCCTACAGGGGCACCGTAGCTGTTAAACATCAGAAAAGATGTGAAAATGCAGTCTGCAATGCCCCCACCACATGATGCCAAAGGGAAAGATGTACAGATCCTTGACGTAAAACTGTACATTTGTTAAAAGGTCAATGAAGAGCATGAGTGTTATATTAAAAAGAATAACTGGTGGAGTCCCAAAAACGTATATAACTTAATTACAACAAGGACAAAAGAGACAAACTGAGCACTTTTTAAAGTACACTTTTAAAACCCTATTGTTTTGTAGCTATCACAGTATCATAGCTGTTCACATGCTCTAAACAGGAAGGTCACCAGATGTTGTTTTTTTTAAACCCACTGTTACAGGATGAAGTCAGCTGTTGCGAGAGCGTCCGGTGAATCGTGAAAACACCAAAAAGACAGACGCCAAGTGTTTGGTTTGATCAGATATAATCACGAGCAGAACTTTTCATAAATAAGTAAACAGCACAAGGTGGATCTAACTCATTGCTTTATAATTAAACCTGGGAGCTAAACTCATTTATTAATTCATCAAATGAGCTCAGGTGAAGCTAAACCTGATTCTATTAAAAATTTAAATAAAAAATAAAGTCCTCTTACTGTTTTCTGAGGTGAGCCTGAACAGTTCCCCGTTAAAGCTGTTAAACTGTGGCTCACACATCAACGCAATTAAAACCCGTCAAAGGAATACCGCCTTTCTGCTTGAATTCACAATGTTAATTAGCCGGTTGGGATTTTTTGAAATAAGTTATTGCTCTGCTTTATCTGCCGCTCTGGGTGAGTGATTCATAAAGCCCAGAATCTTTGGCGGTGCGTTCCTATCATAGGCAGCGTGTGGGCTGAACTCACCGAATAATTGCACGGAACTGTGCTACTAATGATTTCCACAAAGCTGCCGCACATAATGTGTCTCTGTTTAAAATGCAAATTTGCCTTCATTTATTCAGAGAGAGTTTTAATATTCCAACATATAAAACCTGTGCCGCTTCCAAAATTAGACATGTCGAGGTGGCACTACATGATATTACACCAGATTTTAAAGTCGAGGGCAAATTAGAGTCGAGACAGAATCAGAAGTGACTTCATCTGTGAGGAAGAAAGTCGAGGAACAGAACAATTAAAAGCCAGAAGAACTGGATTAAATATATGGTTATTAACTGACAAGAAGAAGCATGTGAACAATTTGTCACAGAACGTAAGGCCCTGTCCCAATTTAACCTTTAGCTCTAGTTCTGTGTGTTCACGAGAGACCGAGGGGAAAGGCTGTACACCCCCCCAAATGGAGATTTTTGAGGATCAATCTTGAAACAAAGACGAAAGATCATTTCCCATAATGCACTGCAGCTGAGAGATAAGTGTGAAATGTGGCTAATTTGGGCAAAAATAAAGATTTTAAATTGACAGTCCTGTTTTATGTTTATTTTTTGAAAAAATCGACAGGTCACAGTCTGTATTTACAGAACATTTTATCAGCTAATGCTTAACACCGCTATCTGTTTTTTTTGTCGATATAAACTGATGGAACGTAAACGTAAAGTCAAAATACTCACATTTAACTGTTCATATGCTGTATAATGACTGATGTATGATTAGACCATATTGTAAAATGATGTGTATTAAAATATACATTATAAACTAAATAAGGTTATTTATTTAGCCAATATCTTGAAGCCTTGTATATAGGTTATGTTACATAATATAATTATAAACATTATATTATTATCTTATTACACAAATATGCCCCTAAAGATGTGTGTCCCAATTTTGAAGGGTAGCCTATAATCTTAGCCTTATCCCTTCATTTTGAGGGCCAAGGGAAAGAGCAAGGGGTAAGAGAGAGAATTGGGATAGTGTCTTAAAAACACACAAAACAAGTGATTAATCAGGTAAAAACAACAATGACACTTACATTAGATGTTCTCTGTTTCATTTGTTTCCTGCTGTGTAATATTAGGTCAAAAGGGACATTAAATACATCTATAATCCTTAGTGCCCGGGGTCAGACTGTGCCATGACATCACAAAGAGCGGTATCTACTCTTTGTGTTGAACTGTGGAGATCTTTTTCAAATAAATGCTTTGGTTCAATGTCTCTGAGGTTCATTACCAACTGTAAAGACACACCACTGCGAGTTATATTCTTGGGTGGGACGTCCTGCTCTGGCCACTCGAAGGATGAGTCATTGGCACACCTTCATATATAAAGGCAACACTTGGACATCTGCCTACATTTGTACCTTAAATGCTCCTAAAAGTGCTCATTCTTATTCTCTTCGTTCACATGATCATTTGTTTCTTTTTGTTATATTTGCCTGAAATGACAAAATGGGTTTTTATCCACGCTGCATGCATGAGGCTAACTCCACAACCCGTTCTTGTTTGTCTATTTGTCTTTTTCTGTTATTTTGTCTTTGAGTTTAACTTACAACTTCAGATTTGTTTGGTACAAGTCCTACATGCGCTCGCATTTTGCAACATATCTTCACACGTGCTGGGCCACATTTAAGGTCAAAAAATGTCATTGTGTGACAAAAATGTTGCTGCTCAGTCGTGTGCTACTGATGTTATTGCACATTTTACAATATATTGCACACATTACCGTTCTGAAGCGTAGTTAAACCCTGCAGTCAGCTGATTGGACGAGAGATAATCCTCACTCAAGAGAAAACGAGAAGTAAAATTAAAACATTAAACAGAAATGTTTTTTGAATAAATGTTGTTTTCATGATAAAAGTCATAATCAAACAGAAAACATGATAAATGTTGTACCTGACCTGAACCAAACTGTCCCGTACTGATCCGACCCGTGCCCCACAGTGGAAACAAGGCTCATTATGACCAAAGGTTCTTCCACAGTCAAATGTTCCAGTCACAACATCCCTCCAGCTCACGCTCCACAAGCCGACATGAGACAAATTCTACCCATTCGATCCAAACATATTGAGAGAAAACCCCGACTGAAGCTGCTCAGGACTGATTATCTGCTCCCCTGGTGTAGTGGGACTCTGAATTTGGTGTTCAAGAACTATACTAATTATTTCAAATTTGTTTGATTATCGTCACGTCACTGCAGAGGAATGGGAAGACACAGCACCTGAGAGACACAATTACTGAAAATTGGTGAGATACAGGAATTTGTCTGCAGCTTGAAAACCGAACAGTCAAAGGGAAGAGGCCAGGAAAATCCTCAGTTAGGAGTATTGAGTATTTGTTAACGAGCAGCACAAAGCAGGACTTTTGATGCCAGTGCTACTACACGACTGTTGCTTCATTAAAACACATCAAGGGAGTTACTGTGTGCAGTCTGTGTATGATTTAGATAAAGACAATCATCTGTCCAGGTTCTCTCGTGTGTGAGAAAGTCAGATTAGATACTAGCAGATTATAAATGCAATGGCCTACCTCTATTTTAGAAATATTATGGTTAATTTTGAAGTAGATACCTTTTTTCTTATGTTTTTTTTTTAATGTTCATTGTTGGCACCATTGACACAAATCTAGTCTTGTTACAGTGGTCGCCCAGCGGTTCCCCTTGACCTTTGGAGCTGCCACCGTAGGCCGGCTGTAATCTATCAACATCTAAAAACCTCCTCTTGTGCTTCCAACACACGAGCGAGAGTGGCCACTGACATTAAAACTCAATTAGCAAGACCACTGCTTAAATAATACATTAGCGAAGTGCGTTTGCTCCACCACACCCTGCGGGGCCAGAAAACAGTTTCCTGCTCTTCATCTTAATCTGTCACAGGAACAACAGTTTGGGAGCTAATCTTTTTGGACTTGGAGTGTAACTGACTTGGTCCACTTTTACTCTCCTTCAGAAGTCATGAGACAAGACAGAGATCATTTCTTGAGGTTACTTGCTTAAAATCTTTTTATTGTATTAAAAAGAAAACCCAATTTGGGGTGGGTCGGGTCAGTACTGGACGGTTCGGGCAACCCCTTTAAGAGGCTTTTGTTTCTTCTGCTGGGTCCAGAGAGAGACATTTGCTGCAGAAACGTCATCAAAGAGACACAAAAGTCCTGTCTCTATTTAAGAAATAAAACATATTTGAAGCAGACTTTTATAATCGTGGCTCATTGTTAATATTGAATCTAAATCAGAGTAAATGCTGTTGTAGCAGTGAGAGGCTGGAGGAACAGCTGCTGCAGGAAACATTCAACTGTTTCTGTTTATTCCCATCTTTCTGAACATTACATTCACAGAGCTGCAGCAGGTTCCTGTCATTTAGAGACTCAATATTTGAGACACAGGTCCTGCTTTTGTTTAATGCAGTGGAGACTAATCAGCTGACTGCAGGGTTTAACCATGCTCCTCCCAAAGTGCACCACAAAGCCAGATCCCAGGCATAGGCGTCCCCAAAGTCAGACCTCTTTTTGGTGAAACGCTCCAGAACTAATCCGACCGACATCATACTGTTCAAGCCTTGTCAAAAGTGGTGATTCAGCTTTTTTTTTTCCAAAAATGTTTTCTATTAAGTCTGTGTGTTATTTTTACTAACACAGACATAATATCATATCATTAACTTTCAGTTTCTCTGCACAAACCCCTTTTGAGGAAACAGGCTTCACCATATGCCACTGTCAAAATATAATACAAACACTATAAATAGATTACACGAAGCATTTTCTGTCTTTCTCACAAAGGCCGTTCTGTTTTTGCATTCAGAAGAAAGCGACACACTAATCTGCTTGTGATTCACTCAGAGCCTGCGTCGTTTGTTATCCCACCGCCACGTCCCGGGCCAATGACTCACTGGCTCCAACACACACCAACTGTTCAAAAGCAGTCATTTCACCTGGCTCCCTTTACAAACCAATTAAAACAGAAAAACCTCTGAGTCGGATTATCCGCTTTGGAAAACTGTTGCCGATATGCGCTGTGAAAAAAGAGAAATGCATTTGTAAATGATTGGTGTTTATCCGTCTTCTTGTCAACACCAAACAGGACACGGAGGCCTCTGCCAAAAACAATGAAGGCTCTGCGTTATGCTTCCACAGAAATATTGGAAAGCATTGTTGAGGGATGAACACTCTGTGGGTTGGACGTATTCCTCGTGTCCCTGGCACAGCCGTTCGTTTCTGCAGCTGTCAGTTGTATGGTTTCACTCAGATGCTTCGAATTCCAGGCTAACTTTACATTGGATCAGGTTAACACTTACTCTGCCTGATTTCTGCTGCTCGAAAACAAGGCTTTCTAAGAACCAACAACTTTATGGGACCAGTGTAGTGTATTTACATAGATGTAATTATTACCAAATAAGATTATGTTATCATGGCCATACGCATGGTGATCACCACCTGGAGGGAGACAGTACAGGCAGGACTTCAGCAGAAACACTCTCCTCTGCCTGTTGTCTTCAGGCCGGTATTTTCCACTGTCTGTAGACGAACATCAAGAGACTGAAGATATGTTTTTACCCACAAGCCATTTGTCTGCTCAACTTGCTCTAAATGGCTGCAGGTACAAAAACACGTTTCACTGCGCTGTGTAGAATGGATAACTGTGTATGTGACAAGTGACTAAATAGCAGATATTATGTTCTCGTAAACATGGTTCTTAGACGTGAGTTCAGTAGAATCATGACTATCTCACTGACACAGTCCCCTCAGCCGGACACAAAGCTCCAATGTAATATAGTAAATTAAAAGATATACAGTATAATCAATGCTTTACGGCTCAAACAGAAGGAGTAGAAATTGGCCGATACACTGCACCTTAGCAGAGTTGTATTTTTACAAAATACAAGAAAATGACCTACTTTTTCAGAAGAATAATAAAGTGAAAGTTGAACCATTTTTAACAGAATAGTTACATTAAAAAGAAAAACAACACATTTCTTTGTAGTTGTTGATACAATGAATAAGTGACATATTAATGACTTCACAAAAAAAACAATCCTCAAAAGAAGATATGGACACATGGAACTGTATGTTGTACCGATGCTTTACCTGATGATAGATCATATTAAGCCCCTTTTATGCCCATAATTTGTGACTTTCTCTCACTAATATCAAAAATGAGTCATTCTAATGCCACTACACACACTGATAGTGTACTTTTGTTCTCAGACTGTAGCCTATGTCTTTCAGGATAAAAGTTTATTTATATAATATAATGTTAGACAAATGATTTTCAACTGATTATTTATGACAGAGAGGGATCCTCAAAATGTCAGAATATGTGAACATGTTGCAGCCTTTTATGGCCTGAGTTAATTAAAATGCAGTGCAGTGAGGTTTTACCACATCAGATAAGAAAGCTAACCCTCACCTGAGCCTAAAAGATTAATATTTGTGCCATTTGTTAATCTTTATGAACAGGACACATCTGTTCATGGTTAAACCAGGGCGGCAGTGGCTCAGTGGTAGAGAGGTCGTCCTTCAACCGGAAGGTAGGAGGTTCGATTCCCGCTCTCCCCATACTGTCGTTGTGTCCTTGGGCAAGACACTAACCCACCTTGCCTCCAGTGGTGTTCCAGCTGTAACACTGGTGAATGGAACCTTAATGTAAGTCTCTTAAAAATGAAAGTGTCTGCTAAAATGTTACACTGGTGAATGTAAGTCGCTTTGGATAAAAGTGTCTGATAAATGACTAAATGTAAACTTTCCTTCCTTTAACCATTTAATCATTGCACTAAGAGAGAGGGTCAGAGAAAGGAATACAGCTCTTTAATCACTAGACAATATTATTTGAGTGAGATAATAAGTGCAATATAATATGTAACAATACAAGTCCCACACAAACCTAAAACTTTACTTTCTCTTCGGTTCTAGTCTGAGTCTTCATTACCACTAGATGGCAGCACTTACCGTGATAGGAGCCACTTGCTTTTCTCTCAGCTCTGCTTCCTTTTCCTCGTCGCTCATACCTTTGCATAAACCCACTGTGACTTTTAAGAACTCACACAACTTTATTGATTAAATAATTTCATGAAATATAGTTAACGTGGGTATATTTACATTAGTTCTGTGTTGATCTAAGGGGAAATCCTCTGTACAGTAAGGATAGGCGTACCTGTTGCACTGTTCCATTTCCTCCACGCTTTTGAATTATTTAGAGAAAAAAAGTCTTATTTTATCCATTGTAATCCATTTGAGTGTTTGAAAATAACCTAAATTGTGTGAGCATTTTGGTGCCGGTAGTTGCGCTAACCCCAATACTTTTTCAATGGACGTATTAGCATTAGCCAGAAAAAATTGCTAATTATGCATAAACCAGATGGTTTTGGTAAATGACAACTGACTGACCACATGTCAGGTCATGGTAGAGAACATTAGCAGCTCCATATTTAGTTTTTAGCTTGTTAGCAATTAGCACTACAAGCTAAAGATAAATGATGGACAAACAGAAACATGGAAGACCACAATAGTTTGTCAATGCCACAGTTCATTTTAAATAGGCCTTGGCTCCAGATAAAACGCCTGTGCTTCTGGATTATGTTTAGATATGGCTTATTTTTTTACCTTTAGAGTTTTAGTTGGCAACACCGAATGACCCGGTGGATTGAGCCCATGCTGTGATTTCCATTACAGTAGGATTCCTGTTTGTGATGCAGTGCCGTCTAAGAGCCCGAAGATCACGGGCATCCAGTCTGGTTTTCCGGCCTTGACCCTTACACATAAAGATTGTTCCAGATTCTCTGAATCTTTGGATGATATTATGCACTGTAGATGATAATAACTTCAAACTCTTTGCAATTTCTCTCTGAGAAACTCTTTTCTGATATTGCTGCACTATTTTTCGCTACAGTATTGAGAGAATGTCCATCTTGACTTCTGAGCGACACTGCCACTCTGAGAGGCTCTTTTTATACCAAGCATGTGGCCAATTGACCTAATAAGTAAATAATAAGCAAATTATTCCTCCAGCTGTTCCTTATATGTACATTTAACTTTTCCAGCCTTTTATTGCTGCCTGTCCAAACTTTTTTGGAATGTGTAGCTCTCATGAAATCCAAAATGAGCCAATATTAGGCATTTTAAAATGTCTCACGTTCAATGAGGCTATATTGTATTATTAAAACTGTTGTTGGTAACCATATGTATGCTAACCGTGCATTCAGACGTAGCACTTAACCCCAGCTCACAATATTATAATATTAACTTCAGTAAAAGAAACTAGATCAGTCCTGCCTCCTTACTCGGATAAAGGTAAATCTTAATTGATACAGTCCTTAGTCATTAAATGGAGCCGTTTGAAGAAAGACCTGGCCTGAACAGTAAAATAAAACCCACAAGACAAAAGTCCAACTGTTACTATAGCCTTAGTATAGTGTATAACCAAACAATGCTTTCTTTGTTTTAGATTGAGGAACTTGTTGAGTCATAGTTCTTTTACCTCACTCAAACATTAGACACTGATTAACCTTTTGTGAGCGTTTATGACTTGCTTTATTGGCAACAATGACAGGACTATGGACAGCGATTCTAGCCAGAATAAACTGCCCGTGCTCAGACTCAGGCCAATGATTCACAGAGTCACATCGGTCCTACTTTCAGGGAAAGTGCGCTTTCAGGTTAAGTCCACATTTATCCATCAGACCCATTAAATATGTGTTAACAACATGAGCTGTGTGCACATGTTGGGAAGCTAAGGCAACCAGAAGTCACTTTTAATGGACAAAATAACACCCTCCATTATTGACAACCGACTGACTGTGGTGCTGTCAGTGAGTGGGTAGAAGACATTAGTGAGTTACTTGATATTCAGCTGTGCTATGTATATTGGCAATAACAGATAAAGGCTATGGATGTAAAATTTATGAATTTGTTAGAATCCATATTGCACAAAAATGTATCCAGGCATGTAGTTTCTTTTCTCTGTGGAACAGGTAAAAGATGTTCAGTCTGTCATTGTTACTAATACTACAAGATGTACAATACTACAAGAGATAACTTTGAATTTTTGAACTTGGATTTCTGAAGAAATGTTAATGCCTTATGAAACAATTTTTTTTTGAATATGCTATAGTGTGGGATTCTGCTTTGCCTTGTGTAAAAACAGTATTTAGCATTTTGTATAATGTTTACTATTATCAAAAAAATAATGGCCTCTTATGGCAACAAACATAGTGGTATTTCCATTAATTTACAAGAGTTCAAGAAACTACATTAAACACTACATTAAACACCTTATAGACAGCAGTAGACGTAAAACTAAAACGTTGTGTGTTTGACAATATTCCACTGACAGACAGACATCAGTTCTACTCATATGTGTTAGCTGCTGCGTTGTTTAGCATTAGCAGCTAGTGCAAAAATGCTAAGAAACTACAACCGTTGCATATTTCTACACAGCCTTGAGGTAAAATGCAAGTCTGACTTTACCTAAGATGCATTTGTATAGTTTCTAAATGGTGATGTGGGTTTTTACTTTGCATGTAAGTTTTGTGGCTTTAGTAGGGTGACCATATTTACAGACTTCCAACCTGGGACACTTACATTTTTTCCCAAAAATTTTGCAACATCTGTTTTGAGTTTAAAACAAAGGTAGTTCCATTGTTTTATGTCATTAGAAAACACAAATATACAAGACAAGACATTTATTTTGGTATAGCCCAATAGCACAACAACAGCCGCCTCAAAGGGCTTAACAGATAGGAATTGCTCTGGTGCTTTTTAATGATAACAAGTCAATAAAGATGACCTTAAAGTGGGGACATATGGTCACCCTAGGCTTTAGCGAGGAATAAGCTAATCTCTTCAGACAAATCTCAGTTTAATGTACTCTGATGAGGAAGCACAAGTCCTAAAACAGTCCTCCGTGTGGTGTTTTTTGGTTTCTGTACATAAGGCTTACATTGACTTGTAGCTTGTAGCCTACAGGCTCATCTGTAGCAGAGCTGAACATGTGTTAAAAAGGCTTCCGTTGCCAAAATGTGCATGTAGAAAAGGTTAAGCCATACATTTCCTTAAAATCAGTGGCCCCTGTGCCCACACTATTACCATCCCCCTCGTTTCTCTGGCCCCAACCACAGGGCCACTGGCCTTATTGCCCAGACCCTGCTCCCCTGCTGTTGTTCTAATACTATTCAAACATTATTTTGAATGGTCAAACTCAATAGCGGCAGTGCTGAGGCTGGCAGTGTAAATATTAGCAGAGCACACAAAGAAGCAGCAGTTGCTATGTGTGTTTGTGTGTGCCAAGTGTCAGCTTTGTCTACACAATACCCACCAGCAACAATACAGGAGCTGCGGACAAAGAATGATAGATAAAACAAAGACGGGCTTATTTAGACAGAGGCACTCTCCTGTTTGACCAAGAAAGAAACTAATTTCAGCCATTTTCGGAACAATCTTTTGCCATCTATCAAATTTATAAATGTATAATAATCGGAATAATAATAATCAGCCCGTTTACCTGCAAGTAGAGAAATTTTAGTTTGGGGTTTTAAACTGTAAACATTGTACTCCGACTGGGGGTGCAGTCATTTGAATTTCTCTCAATCATGTGTTTTTATCTCGTGTTTTTGTTGATATTTATTAATGACTTAAAGCTAGGTTTATTAGCGTTTAACAGAAGTCAGATTTAACCTTAGATTCTTTTCTCTTTTTTAACAAATGCTTGATGCGGTGAAATACTAACCCCTTGTGAATGCGGCATTAGTCCGAGTGTAACCCTACACACACAGTACTTCAATTCTCTCTCGTGCTGTAAACTCAAATAAGGTCTGAACTCCAGCTGAGAGGGTTTAATCAAGGTGTGCGCAGAGCTCTGCAGGTGAACCTACTGAATGTCTCCTTTTATTGGGTTATATGCAGCATATCTATTATTCCAAAATAGAAAAGTGCTAGCATTTGGTAATACACTGTTGAATATATTATTGACAGATGCACTGTTTAATGTACCTTTAATAAAAGTCAGACTGTTCCTAGAGGTTACTACATAAACAAGACACCTTTGCAAACCGTAATTCTCATTGACGCTTACGCATATTTGCTCAGCCACGTTCAATGACCGCGGAATCATCCAAATGTCAAGGGCACCGTGAACAACTCTATTTACCGCGTCTTTCAGTGTGCCTGTTACGGCCTTGTTAGTTTGAGTCACAGTCTAATATACGGACACATAACACCAGATTATTCAAGCCATGCAGACAATACAGTATGGTTTATGCATATTAATGTGAGTATTACAGAACACTTCACTGTCGGCAAGAAATACAGAGCAGCTGTGGAATTGTTTGCACTTTCATCTTGAGAAAATGGGCGGGAAGGACAAGCATCCTCAGCCGGTCGAGAAGTGTTCACTTCAAATAGTGTTTGTTCTGAGCACAGACACTACACCAATGTAAGTAATGGGCTAGGCAAGCGAACAAACAACAGGCTCATACTGCTATGTGTACATGCCATATGTGTCTGATACTAGCTCCAGACACGTTCAGCTCACTCTTGTGTGAAGACGATTTAAGGCCAAAGCAATGCAATGTGGTTATTAATACAATTCTGCAAACATGATAGTGGGCTTTATTATTCCATTTTCTGCCTTTTTTTTTATAATGTGAGACTTAACTTTATTAATC
>CM044548.2:3404965-3784965 GCA_024416835.2 Perccottus glenii | reverse complement strand
ACAAATCTTTTGGTCTTTTGAAATATGGATCCTCTGAAATAAACACTGCTCTTAACTATTGGAGAATTATTATCAACTGAGGAACAACATGGTCACTGCATATTTAGGGTCTGTTCAAAATTGTAAATAGGTCAACTGAACATTTTATTGTGCACTTATGTTCATTCTTTTGTCGTGTTATAATATGTCGACTACTGTATGTGCTAGGTTGCCTTTTTGGTGACACATTGTGGTAAAAATGAAAAACTCAAATCCATGCCCAAAGGCTCTGAGCACACACATGGGAAATTATTTTTGTATAAATCGAGAAATTAAAAGTTCATCACCAAAGCATTTCTCATGAGGCAAAGTAATCGGAAATGTTGAGTATAGTGACTGGATTGAAATGTATTAAACAGACTGTACTTGATTTTTTTTTTTGTTGCTGATAAGACAGAGAAAGTGTATATTCAGCGCTGAGTATGACTTTGAACACAGCAAAACAGCTCAAAAAAGTTAAAAAAAAATACAGCAACAGAGAAAAAGGAACGTGAAACGGTTTTGCCTCTTTAATCAAAAAGAAGCAGGAGAGGTCTGAGAGGTTGTTTTTAAAGAAACGGTCAAGTCTGAGACAAGGACAAAAAAAACACATATACTGTAGTATATGATGTTGTCTTAAAATGGAATAGAACAATGATCATTTAAATAGACAATACATTTAGCCCCACTGTTGCAGTCACAGTCAGCTTTTCTAATTTTGTTTTGTCAAGCCCTGTCAAAGATAAATCAAAATCATGATCATTTAAATAGACAACACATTTTAGCCCCACTGTTGCAGTCACAGTCTAATTTTGTTTTGTCAAGCCCTGTCAAAGATAAATCAAAATCTGAGTTATTTGTCCTAGGAAGTAATTAATTTAGCATTTCCATTGTAACTTTAAGGTATATGTATATTTCTACTGTATACGTAAGTTGTTACCAGTTAAAAATACTGACCGCTGAAGGCTATTTATGGTGACATTTATAATTTTACAGTCTTCTTCCCTGTGTTAAACCCTTTCCTTCAGCCGAATGCTACACTTCTTAAGCTCTTTACAGTTTGTCACATCACTCTGGGGTCACTTTCTTCGCTGCCCCCCAGACGTCCACAAGTTCTAAAAACAGATATGACAGGCCTATTAAAAGAGTGATCTGTGACCCTTGTGCTGTTTCGCTGCGTTAACCAGTACGAGTACTAAGCTGTCCTCCCGGGGGCTGGCCCAGGAGCAGCAGGGCGAGAAAGCCCCACGAGATAAGGTGACAGCGGCCCATAACTGACATTGTTGCAGCTGCCAGAATTATCTCCTGATGAGCTTTTCACTTTTGTGGAGGGCAGTGGAACCTGAGCCCACATGTCCGAAGCTGGAGAACACTACAGAACGTCCAACGCACAAATAGACAAGAACATGGCACTATTTCAAGAAGCAGGTTTAGCACAAACTCAGACTATGGCAATTACTTTTCCTAGAGAGTCACATTAGAACCTGTTGTGGACCTATCGCAGTACAGAGTATTAGCTACTGGTGTTGAACAGGTGTGTCAGAGTACTGGTGTAAATGAGCTGCGGCACTCAAGAACATGAGCAGTGTGGGTCTCAGAAATGACAGTGATGATTCAAATATGCATAAAAAGTACCGCCCCACTTCTGACCCTTCTCGGTTTTGACTTGGGATGAGCTCAAAGAGTCGTTGATGAGGGCACCAGTCTTTACTTGAAGCTCAGTGAAGGACGCTGTGGACAAGTGTTGGCTCTTTAGTGAATCATGCTGCCCCAGAGATGTTCTGTGTGAGCAGGACACTTTACTCTCATAACTCTGCTGAGAATCTGGCCCAAGTACGCACAGCAAACATTGTCCACTACAGCAGCCTAAAGAGACCTTTCCTGGTTTTCTTTGATAATTTTTTTAAATAATTGGACATATTTTTACACAACCAAAGTTTAGAGCTGACCATAAACTTCCAGGTCCAGGTTCTGCAGCAAAGCAACAACTGAGATGATCCCATAATTATCTCAATACATTATCACTCTTTATCTGCATTTAACTTTCTTTCCTCTTTTTGTATTTAGGTTTTCTCTGTATTATTGGTCGCCATTACTTCCTTGTTTATATCAGTGTTGGCCAATGAGGCGCTCTCATGCAACATGTGATTAACCAAAGCTTCCTGTTTGAGCTAAACACTGATCTGATTAAAATCCTTGACAATAAAGATATCTTAAATTCGATTTTTTTTACATTAAAATATATATTTTATATAGCACTTTTCTGGGGACGCAAAGTCACTTTACATATTAATTATTCATTCACTCCACAGTCACACACTGTTGGTGGTAAGCTACAACTCTCTGACCATCACAAAATACATTCACTACATTTTTTAATATAGCGCCTTTCCACCTAGTAGGCACTCAAAGTGATTTTTCACAGTAGCAACTTTATATTCATTCATTACCATTTATAGATTGGAGAGCCCAGTTGTTTTGGGTCCAATCTGGACTTTTTATACTTTAGTCCATTTTAATATCAGGGTAAAAACCCTGGAAACGGATTTGAATTTCAAAAGATTCAGAGTGCCTTGCTGGTTAATGGTAGAGCACATACAGTACCACATACTCAAGTTTGATTCCAGCTTGTTTTTTTTTTTTGCAGAAAGTTGTTTCCTGTCTGTCTACATTGATTCATTTAAGACTTGGATATTTAGTCACATTCTTACCCATCACACATTTGGCTTTAGAAATAAAGTTTTTTTCTTTTTAAGTTGGAATTCCTGGACTTCACACTTGAGTCCAGTCTGTGTTCAGGGCCACAGTGGGTATTGGTCCCATATTACAGCAAAGAAAAAAAACATAGACATCCAATAGTCATGTTTCCATAATCTGTATTTATAAGCTTCCTCTTGAACACCTTGGTGCGTGTTAGAATTGTAAATGAGTTGGCACAAGGTGAGGAGAAAGCTGCTGCAGAATTACACATTCTGTTGGAAAGGTCTGCCAGGACATGAGAGGCTCGTCCTCGGAGGGTCTCGAGGCTGCTGTCTCCTGCAATCCGGCCTGATCAATGACTCGGCCCGTCTGAGGTCAACACTCCCTCCAAATAAACGAGAGACGAGCGTTTGTAAAGAGAAACTTTTAAATTACAATTGTTAATATAAGATCAAAGAAGTTATAGCTACAGTACATGTCCCAATCATTCCAAAATCATGCATATTAACTTTTTAAGAATGTTAAAGTCATAATACTTGTTTCCACTGGGACGGTACAATAGGGGTTGCTTCAGGTGTGTTTCCACCAAAAGGGGTTTAAAGGTTCCTCAAAAAGTGTTCCGTATTAATTTTGGGGACACCAAGGCCTGGGGTCCCAAGCAGGTTCAGGTTTGTGGTCCGCTTTTTAAAAAGGTGCCGCTTAACACTCAGCTGATTGGACGAGATATAATCCTCACTCGCAAAAGGAAAACATTAAATGGAGATGTTTTTTTATAAATTATAAATAAATTTAGTATAAAAGGAGTATTTAAGAAAGTATCTCAGAAGTAAAGATGGGGATCACCAATCTGTGAAAGAGTGAGTCTAAAAACTGTGGAACAATTTCAGAAAGATGTAATATCCAACATCTACAAAACATAATATCATCAAAAGATTTGAAGAATCTGGAGGAATCTCTGTGGAAGGTCAAAGGTCAGTGTTGGAGGCTTGGTGACCTTCCGTTTCAAGCACTACTGTATTAAAAACAGGCAACAAATCTTGGCCTTGACTTGGTGTTGTCTATAATTCTGAATTCTGAGAGCTGAATTACTCCTGCAACAAAAGCATCGGAGGTAAAGAATCTAGTTTAGGAAATACAGAAACCTAAACCAGCTTGAAACTACCTTCTGTCATGCATTTGTAAGTTGCTGATCCTTATTACTTTCTTTCATCATAACAAGACATTTATGGCGAGCGGAGCTGTGGAGACACTCAGAGTTCTGTTTGTGTTTGAGAGAGCAAGAGACAGCCAGTGAGGAAGTTAATGGTGCAGAGAAAAATGAATTGTGCTGGATAAGGATTGATGCGTCATGCTTTTTTATTGTCTATTTCACAGCTTTATGGGTTTGCTGACTCGATTCCTCGAATTTTTTTATAATGCAATTGTCTTTCACAAAATGACATATTGGGATATCTTTAGCCTAATGTGAAACAAGTAGTTTAAATGTCACATACCATGATCTTGGCAGAGATGCGTGACTCACACAGTGTGACCTAGATGTGTGTATGTTGGCCACTTACACTTGGCAGGGACAGAGAAGATGGAAGATGTATGAGTCCTGAAGATCAAAACAAACATGTCCGCTGCTCTTTTTCCCCGGCCAAGAGTGTGTGCACGTGGGCATAAGGAGTGGTGTGTGTGTGTCTTGTGTGCACCGGCTTCCAATCAGTGGAAGCTGCAGACGGCCCGGTGCCCTGCGCTCGGAGGCAGCCATCTGTCAGCTGATGCTTGGTCGCCACGGCAATCAGAACGCGCTGCGGCGGGTCCAATCTGTTCCACCACAGGTAGGACGGTGGGAGGGCTGCCACCGCTCTGCACACACTCTCCAGTTCTATTCCCTAACATCCACCTTTAAGTAATATTATTGCAATATCTTCTTTACTATTCTGCATTTATGCTTCGGGATCACAGATGAATGTTTTTTTCTTTAATAGACACTGGATGACCTTGACAATAAACGTTCCTTTTAAATTTTTAGTTCTGTTTTGTTAGTAGGAGCGGTAGCAGTAATAGTAAACCTTGTTTCCAGTGCAGCAGTACAATACGGGTAAGATTCCATTTCCAACAGAGGTCCAAAGGTTGTACAACTTTTGGGGACATGTGAAAACTGGTTCCAAGTGTGTGTTCAGCTTTGGAAAAAGGTTAAGCTAAACACCACTATTTCTTTTTTTTCTTTATATTTTCATGATGTTTGTTTTGTTCTTGTAGCCTGGCCAGCCAGACTGCTTTGTCATTGTATCACAGAGATATCAGTCTGGGATTGAGGGGTTTGAACCAGTCTGCAGCAGAACATGAACACACAGTTCCTAGTGAATGAATGTGAGTGAATGGTTAACTGTCAGTGTCTGTCTCTAAGTGTCAGCCTTGTGTAAGACTAACTGACCATTGCCCAGGCTGTTTTTGATAACAAAACACATAATATATATAGTTTTATTTTAAAAAGCACATTGTGGAACATTATTACCAGCACATCCTTTATTGACAAACCACTTTCTTTTAATTAGAGACTGTTTTCATTCTTGTTTATCTATAAGTCTGTATAACCTGTTTCTCCGTATTCAGCTAACAGCAAAGCAATAAATGTTGAGACAATTCAGCATTTTCAAGGGTTAGGTTAGCATCTTTGTTTTACATTACATCTGGAATTTGAAACCTATAAAAACCACGTACACAGTGACGATTTAAATCAAGCAGATCTCTGTTACGAACTCCGACTCCTCATGTCAGTTGTGCACGTAAAGCAGCAGGGAGCTAAATGCGGTGGTTTACAGCAGTGAGCACTAATGTACATACGCTGAACTGATGCCATGGAAGGCAGGACGAGGACCAGTGTTGATGTCTCCGCTGGAAGAAGGCCCAACTGTTAACGTGATGGGAGCTATGCTAATGGCAGAAGGCGGCTGTTCCGATCCAGACGAGTGGCCGGGCCAAGAAGCCAGTGGCTGCAGAGGTGACATCCTGAGCTCAACATGAATTATTGAACGGGCCTCAGAGAAGAACCTAACAAGACTGATTTGGCAATGTGGTCTCATTAAGCTTTTCAAAAAGATGTGAAAAATGGGGCTTCGCTCACAGTTTCAAACACTATTGTGATTTGTTGAATGCAACTTAGATTGACGTGATTCATTTATTTGATTTGCAAAGAAACCTACAGCATTTTTCATTTGTTTCTGTTCTCTGTGGATTTGAGTTGGATTTCCAGGAGGCAGTACCAACAGAGGAAACTGTCTCTGGATGCAACCAATCAGAGATAAATAATTGGTTCTGTGGGATTTCAACACTAAGTGGGAATCTCTGTCAAAGAAAGGGATTACAGAGACTCATTACACTTTATGAAATGAATGGGTATGGCTGGCCAGGCAAATATACTGTAATATAATAAAATAACTCTATGACATGATCTTTGTGTCTTTGAGTAAAAAGTTTGAGTTTTTTTTTGTAACAGATTTGGAGAAAATCGAATGTGTTGGAGAAACCATAGGCCGGCCCATTTCAGTTAAAATTCAGAAACAGGTAAGGTGTCTCTTTACTTAATTTTGTTATAATTTTTTGGGTGCCCAATGTCTCCTTCTCTTCCTTCAAGCATCCAAAGACATGAATGTGCAGGTGAACCCCAGGTGTGTACCCCACCTCAGGCCCAAAGCAGCTGGGATAGGCTCCAGGTTCAGGATAAAAAGTTCTTATCTTATTCTATAAAGGTCAGATTATAATGTTCCCCTCTAACTGAAGCAGGCAGTTTCCTGAAAGTCCACCTTTTGAGAGACCAGTTTGGCCACAAAGTCGAGAAAAAGAAATATTGAATGGAAGTCAGCGGGAATCACCAAAGTATGTTTTGGATTTGCTTTGAGTCATGCTGTCTTTTTTGTAAAAACCTTGTCATTTTTTTCCATAATTGTCTCTTTTTTTTATAACAATAGTACGTGTGTTAATTTTGACTTAATCCTTTTGAGTTTATAAGTAATTAAAAAAGAAAAAAAGAAAGTAAAACTGGACCAACCTTTCCTCCAAAAATACTAATACAGAGTTTAAAGACATATCAAGCGCTGAATACTCGCCCTGGCTATGTTCGAATCAATGACTGTAAAAAATATGGACGTCTTCGCCCATTGCTCCCCTATTCACCGATATTGTTGTTACCATAGGCTTTTACACCATAGTAAACCAATAGTTTTCAGATAGCGTAAACGGAAGTATATCAAAAATACTTCCGTTCCCCCCCCCCCCGAGTTGTCACGTAGTAAAAACTTAGCTCTTGAGATCGGAGCCATCTTTTGTACCAGGCTATAAAAGAGTTTTACACTTGTAAAGTCGCCATTGGGTTTGTCCTTATATTTCCACTTTTGGAGCCTGCCCTCTGGTGGACGGAGGTATATCGCTGTATATCGCTGTATATCGCTTTATGGTGGCGCCCTTACTCGAGGACCATTTAAGAGGTTCCATGAGAGGGGCTTGGTCCGAATGCACTTCCTAGTCCCTGACCCCTTAATGGTGCAGCACTACATAGAGGACTATATAGTGCACTCAATTAATGAACGGTTTCAGACACTACACGGCTGTCTTTCATGTTAAAAACAACCTCTGCTAATAATGGACTTCTGTAATAAATCACAAGACACAAGTAGTAATATACAAACCCGATTCCCAAAAAGTTGGGACACTGTACAAACAGAATGCATAAAATATTTTCTAAAAAATCAGAAAATATTAAAATTTGAAACTTCCACATCATTGCATTCTGTTTTTATTCACAATTTGTATATTGTCCAATACTTATTTGGAATCTGGTTTGTAAATAAGCTTATGCATTTTATTCAACAACTATTGTCCTATTAATGACTGCCTCTTTTATGCCTCTTTTCTGACCTAAGTTTGTGTTCGCCTGCTGTTAGTTTCAGCGTCTGAGCAGTATAATTGAGATATGTGTGGCAATGACAGTGAACATAGGAGCATAATAAATCCTCCTTGCCTGCTCACTCCATCTCTCCCCAGCTCCATGTCAGCTGCCCCCCCACCTCACCCCACCCCCTCACACTGAGCCATAGCTGTCACAAGGCGGGGCCACAAGGAGCCTGCGGATGCTATTTATAGCACGTCATGGTTCTAAGTGATAGATGTCACCTTCACGCCACTGCCTCTGGGGCCCTGCAACAACACGCTGTCCCACTAATAAGCTGCAAAGTACTGGGGATGCACACGGAGCGATGGGAGGGCTGTCGGGAGATTATAAACACAAAAACAAAAAGGTTTATTGTACATGTGCTGTCTGTGTGGACCTGGACTGGTCTGAATATAGAGGTTCGAAACCATGGCACAGGTTCCACTGGTGCTGCGCTGCTCAGTGCAGTGGGTCTCTTATATTTATTTATGATGAAACAATTAAACATGTAATTACAAAATGTAGATTAATTTTACAATAGCTTTAATGTCATTCTACACTCTACACTATACTACTGTATTTACTACAAGGCTTCACTGTATACCATTTAATACTATCCTGTACTACTCTACACCCCCACACTACACTGTTCTATTCAACACCACTCTACTATAATACACTACATTATACAACACTACACTGTACTATGCTCTACAATAGGCTCTGTGCAGTAGCCCTATCTGCCCAAAAATGACTTTAAACCTTTAAATAGTTTTGTAATTATATCCGAGCTGCACAAAGGGTAATGTATTTGTTGTGCCATGTCACAAATCAACTTCAAGAAACTCTATTTATCTGTTAGGAACTTGAGTTGTGTAGCAGTGATCAGTTTAAGAGTCTAGTCTACTGTCTGTGAAGGTCAGCTTAAAGAAAAGGTTAGAGCAAAGGCATCTGGACTTGGTTTTTAAGGTGAAAGTGATATTTGGTTTGAGAGCTTAGGTGGACAATAATTTAAATATTTAATATTGTTACTTATCAGAAACACGTCAATAATGAATTGCATTTATTCCATATTTGTCATGTATAGTCTGCTGTGTAAACTATGATAAATTTTATTTTATTATTGATAATATTGAGGGACAACTATTATCTGAGGTGGTACTTAGTTTAAAAACCTACAAAACATCATATAATTATTATTATTTAGACATGAACACACAACCATCCCCTAAATGAAATACAATCCACACAAGCTTTGTTCCACTGTTTTGAAGTAAAAAGCCCTTAGCAGCTGTCACCAGACGTCATCCTCCTCGGACATTTTCAATCATGTGATTTGGCAGAAGTATTTTTAGCCCAAATTGTAGAGCTGTCCTTTGAAGGCATCTGTAATACAAAATACATTTCAGGTCAGTCTGACATGTGGAATTAGTTTGACAGGAAACGGCAGCGGCTTGAGGAAAGAAGCTTTGGCTAAAGACTCATATTGGAAGTGTCTAAGTAACCAAAGTCTAAAGCCAGTTAAAGTTTGTCAGACTCTATAACCTCACTACCTTTTTCTCCCAAGGACAACCTTAACGTCATTCTTCTTCAGTCGGCTGATCCTGACTGTGTTGATCTGGTGCTGTTGGACCAGACAGTGGGCCATGGTATCCGCCTCACATCTGGAGAACTGGGCAGGAAAACGTTTTAGTGACTCCTCAACAGAGCCTCTTACGTGTGGAGTGCCTCAAGATTGGATCCTTGGACCTCTTCAGTTCACAAGGACTGAGGACTCATTCCTTTGAATCTGGCCAAGGAGGATTTCTTTTGTTTGTTCTGCCATTTGTTGAGTTGTCCTGCATCTGTAAAAATACTGTCCTCAGTGAAAAAGATGATTTAACAATAAAATCCAATGGTGCAAGTATATAGTTATATGAACGCCCGCTCAAGTCGGGACAACAGCTCGGAGTCTCTGTCGACGTTATCTGCATCATCAACACGACTAAACTACCCTTTCTTGAACTGCAACTAATAAGAATTGCTACTTTGACTGACTTAACTCATTTCAAAATAACATTAGCACATGTTTAGCTTAACACACTGTTTCCCAAATAGTGGGTCAGGACCCAAATGTGGGTCACAGTAAATATGATTTGGGTCACCATTCAAAATATTGATAAAATAATTTTGATTTAGAAAAGGTTATTCATCTCATGAAGGCAATTCAGTTCCAGTCATCGTTCGCTCGTTTCGTTTTGAGACAGAACTAAAAGTTAATGCCTGTGTGCTGGTGGTTTATGTGATCAGTCTCTTTCATTAAACTCAGGTCTGGTCCTTGATATGAGTCACAGATATTGATTTAATAACGTTTTGTAACATACAGCTCAATAACTGTAAAATTAAAGTGGTAAAGAAAGTCTAACCTGTTCATATCTCACTCTTTTTTTTCTCTGCCAATAGAGCAGATAAAACACACAATATTATACTGACTCAAGAATTGCAGCAAAACTGTAACCTCCATTCATTTTGCTGTCATGTAAGATGTTTATTAAATATAGAAATACTCTAACCACATTAAAGGAGTTAGTTTAGTTTTATGGTAAAGAGTGGAGTGTGACATGTGCGCCAGTCGTGACAGTGACAAAACGATCTAAGTGTTGCTAAAATTCATAACTGCCACGAGAATGTGTTGACATCACTTTTATTTAACTTGCCACATGACACTGCGCCTGGGTTTCCTCTCTGAGCGGCCGGCCTGACATGGATCTGTCCAGTCTGCATGTCCTCTCGAAATACAGCGTCCATGCGACGTGAGCGGGTGAAGCAGAGAAGCCTGGTGGATATAAGAGCACTACTGCTTTACTTGTGCTGAGGATCTGTGTTACAAGTGTATTTTAGACCACTGGTTCCCAAAGTGGGGTCGCGGAGTGGTGGGCGGGGGGTCGATATATATATATATATATATATATATGGAAATCATCTCGCCTAAAAAGGTTGTAATGATGCGAGTATAAATTTAGGATAATTAAAATAAACTGAAAGTAAAACTCTGTAAAACTTAGTAAAACTTTGTTTGCTTAATTAATTTAATTAATTAATTATGACAGGGGATCGCCAGCAGTCTAATATTGGGGCTCGCGGTCTGAAAGGTTTGGGAACCCCTGTTTTAGACTACGCTTTTTGGCTCGTATATTGTAAAACTATGCTTTTTCTACCATAAACACTACAAAATAATTGCAGTCCCAGTCATTCAGTATGTTCACCTGCAGAGCTTACTCCGACTCTGCTCACAGCTCCATTAAACCCTCTCAGCTGGACTTTCACTTTGTCTGAGTTTACAGCACGAGAGAGAAACACATGAACAGGAGCCAGAGGCAGCGTGACCCAAAATACATGCCTTAGTCTGTCTCTAAACACTGCTCTTCCTGTTTTTCTGTTTCACTCTGTTACTCTGTGTCTCTGTCCGACTCTGGAGCTGCTCAGAGCTGAGTTCCACCTTTAACCTGCAGCAGTAATCCCACAATGCACCACATTATCCTGGTGTTTTCCATTTAGAGAAACTTAGGGACATTTTTCCCAAACTCATAAATGCACTGAGTAAGTCACCACCGAGCTCAGTGACAGCCCCTCCTCCAGTGGGGCCATTTTGAAATCTGATGCAGTCTTGTTCTTCGAGGCAGTGTCAGGAACCTTCTGCGGTTGAGCGAACGTGTGAGTGTGAACATGTATAAGCTTGTAAGTGCAGGGGCTGGAGCTGGAAAAAGACACTGGTCTGCAAACGGACATACTATCTCTCTGCTGACAAGTGCCATCAGCTCCAGCTGCTCGGGGGTCCTGAGAGGGGCAAGACTCAAACACAGGGGCATGCTTGGCAGACAAACAGTTGGAGGGGGAGGTGACAAGTAGACCCTGCTGAAAGCCACCAGCAGGCCCCCATCAGCAATCCAAGTTTTAGCACTGAGATGTGTCCACCTGTCGTTTCCTCTTAAACCCGCTTAAACCCCGCCTCTTGAGGAAAGCCTGTCGGGACTCGGTGGTGGTGAGTGATACCAGTCTACTTAAAGAGCAAACCTAAAATGAGTCAGGACATAACTTTGGCATGTTCACTTGGTTTAGATTTGCATTGTCAGATGTTTTTTAGGCAAGATGAGATTTACACTTCTCTATATATAGGTACCATAACAGCTCAAGGGAAAGATATAGACACGTTAAGTTAGTGGCTATCAGATGCACAAAAGCACCAATGTCTTCAAGAAACCATACGTAGAATTTATCCTTAAACAGTGTTTTGTCACAAATCCACCAGCCTCTTTTGAGTTAGCAGCCGCCCGCCGTTGATCCGCACTCAATATCTCTGACGCAATCTGTGTCGTTGCAGAGTTTTAGGAGCCTGGCCAGCCAGTCCCACGGGGCGGGTTTTATTTGATGACTCATTAGGAAGTGAATTTTGAACTATTGTCACTTTGCTCACATCAGTTTTTTTCTCTGATTGGTTTAATCTGCATCCCTTTAGTCCCGCCCGCTGGAAATCAAACGGGAATCAAGAGGGACCAGACTGATTCTTTGTACAGAATAGAAAAAGTACTTACCAGACCCACAGGAAACTGAGGTGAAGCTGTTGGGTCCTGGCTTTCGAACTTTCTCGTTTTATTTAAAACCAAATCTTTAGTTGAGGTTTTAGACCAAACAGCTGTTCTTTGGTGATAGTTCAGACTTTTGGAACATATGGGGGAAGTCACGTCCAATTAAACACACAAAGAGATTGAATGATGGGAAACAAGGAAAATGGATTATTCGGGTTTAAAAACACATAAAACACAAAGATTATGTTGGTTTCTGTTTTGGAAAAGGGAACGTAAACAGGTTGATGATCTGCACATAGACTTATCACCATGTGAGAGCCATAGGTGTTAAATAAGAATACTGTGTGAGCACCTTTTGAGACCTCGGCCTGGTTTTTGTCTTTAACAAATACATTTTTCTCTGAGATTTTGAGTTGGACTTTTGTAAAAGGCAAATAAAGAAAAAAAAGCCAACAAAATAATAAAAAAAATGGTTAAATTAGATTCTTTCGTGCATATTTGTCAAAAATGACTACAATGACTTTTAAACAACTTGACAAAGCAGGAGTCATGCTGCATACAGACCTGTGTCCCCAAAAGACCTCTACTTCACACTCACTCTACGCAGGTAAAAAAAAAAAAAACAAAGCCAGTTACACTCGGTCTGCACAAACTGAGAACCATCTGGTCTCATAAATCTCTTTGTGTCAATCATAAGTGAGCTGCAGCTGGCACACATGTATCACATACACCGGGAGTCAGGTTCACTCAGTGTGAAAATAAGATCCGGCAGCTTTAATAAATGCTTCTTAGCAGAGTGATCAGTCAGAGGCTTTCCAGCAATGCGTGGCCTGCTCGGGTTAAACCGTCTCATTAGCAACAGGGAGCCTCATATTTGCAGCACAGTTTAACGCCGTTTAGATTTACACTTAGTATGTCACCTTCCTGACCACATCGCTGTTGAGGGTCACTTATTTTTAAAGTTAAAGCAATAAACAAGTCATAAAGCACATGTTCTAATGCGTTATTTAGGGGAAGGTGTGGCACTATTGCACAATAAAGTAAAAAAATAATATTTTTATGTGCTTACACTGTACAATGGTTTACCTGGTTTACCTACGTGTTTACCTGAGCGTGTTCACCTGAGCGTGTTTACCTGATCATGTTTACCTGAGCGTGTTTACCTGAGCGTGTTTACCTGAGCGTGTTTACCTGAGCGTGTTCACCTGAGCGTGTTCACCTGAGCGTGTTTACCTGAGCATGTTCAACTGAGCGTGTTTACCTGAGCATGTTCAACTGAGCGTGTTCACCTGAGCGTGTTTACCTGAGCGTGTTTACCTGAGCGTGTTCACCTGAGCGTGTTTACCTGATCGTGTTTACCTGAGCGTGTTTACCTGAGCGTGTTCACCTGAGCGTGTTTACCTGAGCGTGTTCACCTGAGCGTGTTCACCTGAGCGTGTTTACCTGAGCGTGTTCACCTGAGCGTGTTTACCTGAGCGTGTTCAACTGAGCGTGTTCATCTGAGCGTGTTCACCTGAGCGTGTTTACCTGAGCGTGTTCACCTGAGCGTGTTTACCTGAGCGTGTTCATCTGAGCGTGTTCACCTGAGCGTGTTTACCTGAGCGTGTTCACCTGAGCGTGTTTACCTGAGCGTGTTTACCTGAGCGTGTTTACCTGAGCGTGTTCAACTGAGCGTGTTTACCTGAGCGTGTTTACCTGAGCGTGTTTACCTGAGCGTGTTCACCTGAGCGTGTTTACCTGAGCGTGTTTACCTGAGCATGTTTACCTGAGCATGTTCAACTGAGCGTGTTTACCTGAGCGTGTTTACCTGAGCGTGTTTACCTGAGCGTGTTTACCTGAGTGTGTTTACCTGAGCTTGTTCACCTGAGCGGTTTTACCTGAGCTTGTTCACCTGAGCTTTTTTTACCTCACCTGTTTCTGTTCACTTGTGCTTCTTCACTTGTGCTTCTTCACCTGTGCGTGCTCACCTGTGCGTGCTCACCTGTGCGTGCTCACCTGTGCGTAGTGGTGACTACATGTCAGTTTCTGGACTGGAGAATATAAGCCACTGACGCCACACTTTTTGCAGGTGCTACAGTTAGCACTATGAACGCTTAAGGCTACATGCTAAACATTATTGAAGTACAGAAGCATGGTGTTTGCACAAAAGTTTAGGAATGTATTCTCAAGTTTATCAATCTCCAGATTGTTTTTGTAATGTGTCCATTGGTTTATTCCTCTCTTTGTGCTTGTATATTTTTTAATTGTGTGCAACATAAAATGATCCATTAGAAAGTGTGTTGTTCTATATTATGCACAAAGTAACAAAAAGACATATGGCTCAGAATTGCAGAGGTAGAAATTTCTGGGCTAGCACCAGCAGTTATCTGCAGCGAGGACACTGATGAGCACAGGCACGCAGCACTGTCCAGGTGGCTCTTTGGAAGATAGTGCCAAAAGATGAAACCGCCTCAGTGTCAGCATTTTAATTTGATCTGCCATGTGCACATATGCCTTTAAAGTCTACAGGGAGTCCCTCAGCCATTGATGTGCTTCGCCAATGGTCTGCAGCCGTACAGGTTAGCGCTGCGGGCTAATCTGTCGTGAGGCTGCCCCAAAAGCCCCTGCCAAGTCGATGGCAGCATGAGTGATCTCCTCTCCTCTGATCCCAGGCCCTCGGACGTCCACCACCAGCCAACTATTCATCGTCTTTGTAGTGGGTGCCAACATGCCCAGACGGTTGGAGGAGGAGCGCCCGGACCCAAACAGAAGACTAGAAGCAGTAGTTCACTGCAGTGACACATGAGGAGGTGGGCACAGCCATTTCAACACTGGCAAAATGTTCCTGGGACGGCAGCCATGTTGTACCATGCTATACCTAGCAACATATATTTTGGAGAAATTAGAAGTAAAAAAATGCTCTGTTATGGTGTTATAATTGGGCCTGGTGATAAATAATTGAATAGATTTGGATTTAAATAAAACGTCAGTACAATTAGTTGCCATAGCCAATAACAGACTGCAGTGTTTAGCTCCACTTTTTTTTTAGAAACGGTACACTTATGATAACAGATTCTCACCGTCCAGCTCCAGTAAAATCTACACATGCATGCTCTACACTTTGGAAGGTGTTTTAAAAAATATCTGTTTTTTGGCCACAAACGCATAGAAAAGTATGCATTTTTAAAAAAATGCCCTTGTACGTGTAGCTAGGACCTTAAATTTAATGAATCAACATTGTTCCTGAGGCCCTAAAACTATGCCCAAATTTATAAAACCATAACCTGGTTAAATAAGGACATTCTCAGACAACGCACTAAAAAAAAAAAAAAAGAAAAAAATCCATGTCTGAAATAATAAATGATGATAAAATGATGCAAAACAGGATCCTACAAAGACCAATGTATGACGGTGCTGTAAAAGTAAAAAGCCTGTTTTTCTTTTGTGCAGAGAAAATGTCTGTGGACTTCAAAAGCCATTTGTGGAATGAGTAATGCCTGTGAAACGCAGCGTCTGAATGTAGCCATTGAGTGTCAGAACAATTCCACCATTAGAGCCGTGTGAAGAGCCCTTCAGAGCGCTATATTGACGATGGAGTTCTCTCCTCCTTTCTCCTCCACTCATCAGCCTCCACACATTAACTCTCGGCCCATTCAGCTGTGATTAGAAAGCCTCTCGGCCTCCAGAGTTTGCAATCATTTGACCATAATGAATTCCAATCACTCCCTCCTCCGACCCTCTGCTCCCACTTGTGCTCGAGGAGTTCTAAAGAGGAAGTGCCGAGTGGAGAGACAAAAGAGTGCAGCAGTGTTCAGAGAAAATCACACACATGGAACTGAGGCTGAAAAAAGACTGGCTCTGAAGAAAAAAGAGGAAATAAAAGGAACACTCAGACTCATGCATGTAGATAAAAATGGACAAGAATAAAGTCTGGCCCTTTGCATTGTTTTATAATCTTCCTCAAATACATTTAGTAGGTGATATTTTTGGCACAAGAATTTAATTAGACTTATTTTATTTAATATAAAATGTTATTGGTTAACCCAGTTATTGCTACATAAGTAAAGAACCATCTAAAACCTGTTCAAATCCATCTTAAACCTGTTTAAATCCAAATAAAACCAGTTCAAATCCACCTAAAACCTGTTTGAATCCAAATAAAAACAGTTCAAATCCACCTAAAACCAGTCCAAATCCACCTAAAACCTGTTCAAATCCATTTAAAACCTGTTCAAATCCATCTAAAACCTGTTCAAATCCATCTTAAACCTGTCTAAATCCAAATAAAACCAGTTCAAATCCACCTAAAACCTGTTCAAATCCAAATAAAACCTGGTCAAATCCATCTAAAACCTGTTCAAATCCAATTAAACCCTGTTCAAATCCATCTTAAACCAGTTTAAATCCAAATAAAACCAGTTCAAATCCACCTAAAACCTGTTCAAATCCATCTAAAACCTGTTCAAATCCATCTTAAACCTGTTCAAATCCATCTAAAACCATTTTAAATCCATTTAAAAACAGTTAAATTTTTTTTCAAATGTTCCTCCTTCAGTTTCAGAAATTAATGTTAAAGATAACTTTTGTAAAACTCAAATGAAGATGAAACCTCTTATTCAAGTTCTAATAAAAGCTTCCAAACGTCACAGTCTTCAGCCACTTTGAGTTTGACACCCACTGGTTTCACTGCAGCAGCAAAGACCAGGACTCACATAACAACACCATCGTTTAGCCTCACATTCTCCACATTAGATGTTTTGTGTTCTGTCATAAAATCCTTTAATCTTTTTGTGATAAAACCCCTGTTGTGATCAAAATTCATTTGAATTCTTTGTTTGAATGGCCATGGCTTGATAAATGATTTATTCATTCACTTTATCGCTTTAATTAGACACAGTAATAAATGATTAACCACATTATTCTATGTCTGTCAAACGTCATTAATATATTTATTTTACAAAATTAAGTTGAGAACACATTGTAAACAGGAGCCTGAGTTTTTCTGTAGCATAATAATCCTGAGATCTGTATTAAACTGAGCACTGCCTGGTTTCTTGGCTCTAGTTTGATGATTAATCTTTTTTTTTCTCCTGTGAATGTTGTGGTAAAATGGACTTCAGCGTCAGTTCAACCATGTTGTTTCTGTTCTTTATTAGATCTTTTCTGTGGTGGATGTGTGTGGTTCACTTGCACAGGGCACACTTTTCTGATTGTTCACTCGATTCAATCAAACTACTCTTTTCTAGTTTGCGTTGTGTCACAAACTCATGCATGTCACTTAAAAGGACATTTTTATTCTTGCTTTAAAATTAAACTGTTTTATTGTCTAATAGCCTATTCTTAAAGGAAAAAATTAACATGTTAGCTTTTAGCCAGAAGAGAGCACAGATCAGACAAAACCGGCAAGTTTGAAAAAAGTCTCTGAAACAGTCATTTTAGTGTTTTTTGTACAAAAGGGTCCAGTGTATCGGCCTATTTCTTCTCCCTGTGTTTAACCGAACAGCACAACACTCATGTAATGTCTGCTCGACCCAACGACAGGAATAATATATCATTTTTATCAGAGGTTTCTGTCCAGATCTAGAAAACATTTAATTATGACGAGAATATACAGCTCTGGAAAAAAAAAGAGTCCACTTCAAAATGATCAGTTTCTCTGGTTTTACTCTTTATAGGTATGTGTTTGGGTAAAATTAACATTTTTGTTTTATTTTATAAACTACTGACAACATTTTTCCCAAATTCCAAATAAATATTGTAATTTAGAGCATTTAATTGCAAGAGGATAGTGATGACCACAGAAGTGTTTTCTTTATACTTTTCCTTCTTAAATAGGTTTTGGTTCAGGTGATCACCTCACCAGTAGAATGAGCTGTGCCTGTGTTGGGATTCAACAGACATTGGAATGGTTTCCAGAGAATGGTTTGTAGAGATGCTGATTGTTAGAAAAAATTGCAGTGGTCTCTTAATTTTTTCCAGAGCTGTGTGTATTTTTTGGGCTTTAAAGTTACACGGTTTCACCAGGAGCATTGTTTTGATTGATTTGGATGAAGATTATAACAGCTCTGTAACCCTTTCATTGAGATAGAGTAAAGGCCAACTTGCCCCTAAACAATTTCCACTGTGGTTGCAAAGTGTGCTCGGTTTTCAGTGCGTGCTATGATATCAAAGAGTCCAGAAATCCTGTGTTCCAAGAATTTATTTGGCATACCAACAGCCATCCACAAATACACAATACTCCTCAGAACTATGTGGACCTGAACACACCTTCTTAAATAGGTACAGGTCATTGAATATAGACAAATAAATATAAAAAAAAATGTCTCCAACAGATGAGATTGAAGCTTTGACACGGAAGAGCATTTAAGTACATTTACTAAAAATACTCTTTCCTGCCGTCGCTGTGTGGCAGCCCTGACAGTGGTGTGGAGATGACCTTTCCCCACTGCCACAGCAACATTCTCATGTCCCTCTGGCCAACTGTGTCCCTGTCAGCCACAATCAGCGACAGAGTCCGGCTGCGGCGCTGCTCTGAGTATGACCAGTCCAGACACTGTGTTCATGTGTGACTTTATTTCATCGGATTATAGAGAAGCTGGAACAATGACTAAACTGCAGACAAAACTAAGATAACCAGATATAACCCAGGTTTTCTATTGAGAGACATTACATAAGCCTGAGTCTTTTTTTGAGTTTTTTTCAACAATATCCCATCACCTCCGATTCAACAAAATGGTAATGGATTGGATTTATAAAGCGTTATTCAAGGCTCTCTAAGCACTTTACAGATTATTCATTCACTCCACAGTCACACACTGGAGGTGGAGAACCACACATTCATACACCAGCGCCACAGACTCTGGAGGCAAGGTGGATTTAGTGTCTTGCCCAAAAACACAACAACAGTATGAACCAGGTAGAGCAGGAATCAAACCGCCAACCTTCAGGTTAAAGGACGACTGCACTATTTCTGAGCCACTGCATCCCAAGAACTGTCGAGTAGCTTCTTGTGTGACAGATAAAAGACACACAAACATGGCCAGAATAAAAACAGAGATGGATTGAATTGAAAAAAAAGAGGAGCAGATTAATCACCATATTTCAATCTTACTTTAAGTCCTCTTCTTATGTTTGTCCATTTATGCTCGACTCATTTCACCTCTGTTACCACGTACTTCCTGCTGCCGGAGGGACGACTTTAGGAACTGCACCATTTAAGGATGAGGCAAGAAGCAACAATAATGGAGGCCAACAGACCCCAAACTAAAGAAAAGAGAGGGCTCTGTATGTGTTGCAGATGTGTGTCGAGCTCTGTGATTGTTTGTGTATTTGTATCTGACGTCTAACTCGTGCAGACAGTCCGGCGAACTTCCTCAGGGGCTGGTTTTGTCGGTGTTGACACACAAACACACTAGAGCCATCTGCACAGGCCTAACACAACATGTTCATCTGCTGCAGAGTTGTACTAACGTCACCAGCTTGTGTTAGAGGAGCGGATGTAAAATATTTAGTGTGTTTCAGACACTGAGAGGTACGTGTCTGTTAGTGGGAACGTGCTATTACAAAATCTCACCAATAAAGTTAATCTGGAACAGGACATGTGCCTTTGCTGACAAGTCACAGTCTTGTATTTACAGAACCTTTTAACTGCTCGTCTGATATTAATTGATAACTATTGATATGTTGTACATTTAATGTCAGTCCATTTAAGTTTCGTGGTTGTAGCAACATCCTGCTGGACACATATTTTATAGAGTCTGTTCTTACCTTTTATCTGTTGGCACGGGTCACTTCCTGTTAAACAAACAAAAATAATGCTTGCACAATATACAGTAGTCAAGGTATGCGGTAAAATTGCTGGTAGCCCCTTGAGTGACCTTAATGACCTCTATAAGCCCGGGTCAGTCAAGAAAGCAAAAACGATTTTGGCCACAGACTCTGGGCTGAGGTTTTCTGCCATCAGGGCACAGATGTAAAACAAAAGTCTTTTATTCCTGCTGTCATCAGCTCCTTCTAACTTTTCTTCAACTGTTGCATTACTCTTTGTTGCTCTTGTGTTATTTGATGTTGTATGATTGTGTGTGTTCACTGCTGGCTGTGAAACAATTGGCCCCTCGGGGAAAATAAAGATGCCTTAAACCTTCATTGTCTTATGTCTGTGACCAGAGCCAGAGGAAACACTGGTACTGTTCACAAAAAACAAAGAGCTTTTTCTCAAAAAACTCAGCAAGTAATGAAGACTACTGATGGATGTAAAAAATCAGTTTGACCGCATTTATACATTGTATATGATATATTTTATTTACCTTTCATAATTTATTATAATTTTTACACTTTCAAAAGGGTAGGGGTAAGTTGTAGAAATGTGATTGGGCCTTTGTAACGTCATAGAGGCACTTTTTAACAGCACACTTACAGTAGTACAGTAGAAAGGATTCCATACAAACCCAATCCTTCCAGCTTCAGAGGAAATGTACCTGAAGTGTCTTCATGTCTCTTTCAGTGCGTTTGTGTGTTCTCCAATAACTGAAGAGAAGCACAGGCCGATGTGTTTCTGTTTAGCTGTGGTCCTGGTTGGAGTGTGTGAGAGCCGGTAGGTCTATGGTTGCTTAGCAGCGGCGGTGCTAGGTTCATTATCCTCCTAACGACAGACTGATAGAGGTGCCTCGAGTGGCTCTCCTCCTCCTGTTTCTCTCCCTGCTTTCATCTTCCAGACACATCTCCCGCTGATTGCCATTGCACAGCAATGTTCAGCCGACCAATCCTGAGACGAAGGTAAAAGAGGGACACAGACGCTCACCTGGGCAGCAATCTCTCGTGTTGTGTTGTGATGGCTTGAAACTGAAATTGTGAAAATGAATCTAAATTATTTGTCTCTTAAACTGTGCTTGTATCTCTAAATGTATCTGCCAATTAAAGGTGCAGTGTGTAGCTTTTGTTGGAATCAGGTGGTGAAATTCAGTTTTACAAATGCACACCAGGGCACTTATTTTCTACAAATATGTTGTCTTGAACAAACACAGACGTTTAGTTTTGTTTAGTTCTGGGGTCAGGACCCTTTCTTCTCAAGTGATGACCCCCTCATGTAATAGTTGTGGCCCCATTTGTGACAATGCATTGATGTAAACGCCGCTCTGTACAATAGAAAATACACACTCTGCTGAATATTTTTATTGCAAATGATCTATTTGTTAAAGTTTGGAAAGGAAACCCCCCTCTTCTTTGTCACACAGTGGTATGGTCCGGTCAGGTTACTCTCAGGGTAAAAGACGGTGTGTAGTCTATTATTGCTTCTATTACACAGTTTATGCTGAAAGTAACACACTTTTTCATTTGCCTCTCGTCCTGCTCTGGAACTGTGTGGTTAAATGTTGGGTATGTTTACATGTTTTAGACAAAAAGACGAAAAGAAGATACAATTGTTTTTCTGTAGCTATAATCAAACGCTTTGTATTGAGCCCTAAACTAGCGTAACTCTAGAATCTTAATGAACTGTTTATAGAAATGACAGTGAAAAACATATTTTTATACAAAGGATGATGAAAAGGAGGAATAGAAAGGGAGGCAGTTGAAGGACAGTGAAAAGGAGACGAGTTTAAGGTGAGTTTGTTGTGTTTGTGTTTTATTGGAGCGTAAATCTGAGATGTGAGAAGATTAATACAAAAAAATAAAGTTACAGTCAGAAGGAGGTGAAGCAACATTAGACGTTATTGCTGTTGTTTTTGGATCAATCAATCAATCAATCAATCAATCAGTGAGGAGACTGTCGCCTGTGTCAGACTCAGATAAACCCCACACTGTTCTGACTTTAAACACATCTGCACTTTTAAAGCATGTCTTAAATAAGCATCTCGTTACACACATAACTGTTCACGCAGGTTCTGCTTTAGCGATGCAAAGGTACTGTTTATGGCAACTCTACATTTCCTGTGATCCTATCAGAATAAAATCCATGCCATTCGACAGCAGCGGAAGCCACTTTATTTTGGTGGAAGCAGGAAAGGAGCTGCCGACATTTATCTGAGATGTCTTAATATAGAGGTGTTGGATTTGAACAGGTTTTAGTTGGATCTGGACAGGTTCTATTTGGATTTAAACAGGTTCTATTTGGATCTGGACAGGTTTTATTTGGATCTGGACAGGTTTTATTTGGATCTGAACAGGTTCTATTTGGATCTGGACAGGTTTTATTTGGATCTGGACAGGTTTTATTTGGATTTAAACAGGTTTTATTTGGATCTGGACAGGTTTTATTTGGATTTAAACAGGTTTTATTTGGATCTGGACAGGTTTTATTTGGATTTAAACAGGTTCTATTTGGATCTGGACAGGTTTTATTTGGATCTGGACAGGTTTTATTTGGATCTGAACAGGTTTTATTTGGATCTGAACAGGTTCTAATTTGGATCTGACAGGTTTTATTTGGATTTAAACAGGTTCTATTTGGATCTGGACAGGTTTTATTTGGATCTGGACAGGTTTTATTTGGATCTGGACAGGTTTTATTTGGATTTAAACAGGTTCTATTTGGATCTGGACAGGTTCTATTTGGATCTGGACATAATTTAGTTCCACTTAAACAGGTTATAGTTGGACTTAATAATGTTTAAGTTGGATTTGAACACACTTTTCTGTCAATGACCCCTATTTAAACTAGGATCAAAAACTTTTCAATTACCCCTTTTATGACTGATTTTATTATTTTAAATCTTAATAGAGGTTTAAAACAGTATAAAATCAAGTAGCCGCCTTTTTAATACTAAATGTACTGTAATAGCGTTCATCAGTGACATCATCCTGAACAAATCCAAGAGGGACGACTTTAATGAAAGTGTCATATGTGTAATAAAACACACTCATGTCCTCACGCCACATATCCATGTCAAAATCCACATTCAAACCAGAGCTGTGTTGTTTTTTGTGTCTCCTGTCAGTTCCATGAAAAGGAACAAAAAGGCGCCCCGCTCTGCTTCCCGCTGATAACATTCTCTTATTAATTTGTTCCCATCACTGACAGCCAGATTGTACATTTGAAGCCCGTGTCAGAAGATGTCACATGCTTCTATTCATTCCCCGATGAAATGAGGGGGCTCCTTTTGGAGAAATCCACTGGAGAATTTAACCGTGATGGTCCTGGAGAAAAGCAAAAATGAGGATAAAAGCACGTCAACTTAAGTGTGCATTCAGAGCTTATTCTAATTACCATCCAGCCTTGGTCAAAGAGAGTAATTTAGTAAAAAAGGCAGCCATTTAACGCTATCTGTGTCTTGTATTACAATATGGAGGACTTGTGACAGCGAGCAGTCCTGCCAACCAGAGTAAGAAAAAGAACACAACAGTCAGCACTACAGATACAGAAGAACTTTTATTTTAATTGGTCTCTAATTCGCAAAAGTATGGGCCACTAAACGTTTAAAATGACACAGATGTAGCTCAGATGACAATGTAGTGTGTTGGTGTTCCCTGGAAATAATGGACCAAAACAAAGACCTCATGAAAACAAAAGAAACAACACCTCTACAGTGTTTCAATTTACTGCTCTACGTTAGGTCAAAGAACTTGTAGTAGCAAGAGGTTTTGTCAAAGGTTAAACTAACACTAATGCTATCTTTAATGCTAACTTTTTTTGGACAGATACATAGAGTAACACACGGAAACAGAAAAACATGAAGAGCAGTGTTTAAAGACAGACTCACTCATTTTTAGACCAACGAAGACATATAAGGTCACGCTACCTCTAAAACAAGTGTCTGCCGTAGCATTTAATGTGTTCAAGTGCCTTTAGATGCTGCAAATCAGCCGGGTTTATTTGCACTTAAGACTCCAAATGTGTCAGTTTAACTCTATCCTTTTAAGTTATTGCTGTTAAATACTAAGGACACATGAATGTAGCATTAGCCTGAGCGGACACAGTCCTCTCTCGTTCATGTAAACCCGGACAAGGTGTGAAGGATTAATCGGACAGTGAGCAGAGTCGGAGTAAGGTCTGACTGGGTTCTGACCCACATCTGCTGCAGTCCTCCATGTTCTTCTGGACTCAGTGTCACACTTTTCTATCCTTTTCCCCTAAAAGTAATTGTCTTGTAAAGGAATGTTTTTTTTTAAAGAATCTACATTTTATGATGAAGTTACTAAATGTATGAGCTTGTGCTGCGCAGTTGATAGGGAACCCAATCTCAAAGGATAATCACATCCACATAATGACATAACTGTATGATTGGTCATTTCAATTGAATGTATTTATTTGGTTAGCACTCCTGCCTCACAGCAAGAAGGTCGTGAGTTCAAAACCCGGCCGACTCAAAATATTCTACATTTTCTGTGAGAGTCTGCATGTCCTCCACGTATGTTACCGTGGGTTCTCTCCGGTACAGCTTCCTCCCACCCAAAGACATGTATGTATAGGTTAATCAGCAAATCTAAAAAGTGACATGAATGAATATGATTGGTGAATGGTTGTCTTGAATGTATCTTAAATGTTAGCCCTTAGCGACTAACTGGCCACTGTCCAGGGTGTAACCCGCCGACCCAAAGCTGCTGGGATAGGCTCCAGTCACCTGCGACCCCTGACGGGACTAAGCGGTAGAAAATGAATGAATGAATATTTATTTACTTAATCTAAGTAGTTCATTCATCTCTTTTGCATTTGTTAGTCCTTTTAACCACTTGTATTTGTAGAGCTTTTGTTTTAGCTCGTTTAATCCAAGAACAGTCCCTGCTCTTGGTACTTCCTGTCTCTTTCTCTCGTTCTATTAGTGAGTCATTTTCAAGGCCCTGGCAGCCGGAGCCCATTTTCTCCATATTCCCCCAGTGGCCTCATCATTAGGATTTTTTTTTAATTCTCACAGCCTCCAGCTAATGTTTTTAATTCACCCATTGTGTTACTGTAGGAGTCAAAACTTTGAGTTGATTTTAATAGAAAACACACTGATCTTACTCTTGACTGATTGGTTTCTATGCACTGTGGTTATCTTATTAATGGTCACCCTAATCAAATCAACAACATTGGTATAAACATAAAAGACCTAAAAGAGGTTCATTACCAGCAGTAAATAATATTTCTAATGATGACAGACTGAGTTGATAATTTGAGCTACATTTGAACCAAACTGAGCTCAGAACACTTACTAGATCTTTTATTTTTTTGAGCTGTTGAGTGTCGACCAATGGGAGCGCTCCTTTTTTCCTGAAGTGAGTTGTGATTGGACAAACTCCCACTGTGGGCGGATCATTCTCAATTAAAGCCTAGATGATGTCTTAAGGTCAAATATTTTCAGATTATTCCTGTTAAAATAAACTTGAGGAGACATTTACAAGAGAAGAAGAGAAACAGTCCATTGGTAGAGCACATGGACAGTGCCAAGGGTCTGAGCAGATCAGGTACTGACCCAAAGTGTTTACTCCCATCGTTACTCCCTAATTAAATGAAAATATTTATATATTTCCTATTCTCTGTTGTTGTTTTATTTTATTTTTTTCTATTATAACCGTCTTAAGAAACAGTAGATGGCATCAGAAAGCTTTTATTTTTTTACCCACAAATGATTATTTTACAATAAACTATCAGGGACAGTCTGTTTAAGGGCAACACAGGTTTAACACAGGTAGACTGATGTTAGCTCACACTTTGTCTGTATTTTTAAAAACAAGACTCAAACTAGAAGGACTAAATGACGGTGAGAGAAGGGTTAGCTGACCTTACCTTGTGACATAGAAAAAAAAAAAAAAATCTGTGAAATACAAAGTTGTCTGAAGGCTGGGAGAGAATAAGATGTGTAGCTTTGGGAACGACTAGAGGCAGCAGTGTGCATGAACAAGGCCAAGTGTGTGTCTCAGAGAGTGTGCAGTGGGACCGGCTCGTGCTCTGACGCCTCTGGAGCTCAATCATGTGTGTGATGTGTTTTTTATGAAATAATAAAGGCACCTTTTGAAGCAGAGCTGACAGAATTGGAATGGAGTCAAAATCGAAAGAGTACAAGAGGAATGGAGAATACAGGCGTGCCATGTGTCCTGGAAAACCTGGAATTTAGCTGAGTCGTTTTACATTGTGGAAAACAGGGCGATTCAAGGGTTACGTTCTGTGTGGATGGTTAAGATGTGGTTATCTCTTTGGTTTATTTTAAAAAGATTTTTGTGCTTTTAGTTCAGTTTTCTAACACAAATTTCTGGTCTGCGTTGGATTTACAGTGTTCCGCAGTAATGATAGCACCAGAGCTTGATGTACTTGTGGAATTTTGTTCTTGTTCCAGGCCCAAGTATTGATAGCATTCACGCTTTAACATGCCCCTTTCTTTCCGTGGACAGAATAAATGCCACGCAATTCTTATTCTTCTCTTTTTTTTAAATTATCAATCTGGGCAGACATCCATTGTAATCCATTGATTTCACATTTTACATTTGATTATTTTGTGCACAGTTATTCTATTAGTCATATCAAGATGAGTAATATCATCTTTGTGACGCTTAATCGTTGGAACAGGTTTACCTTCATGCTTTATGCTGCTGTAGCCAATGACAGGTCGACTTGGCCTTGTGCTTTGGATCGTTGTTGTGTTAAAACCTCTAAGTACGTCCCATGTGCAGTTTCCGGGCTGTACACTCTTCTCCAAATGTAACTGCTCAATTTTGGTCTCATCACTCCAAATGACTTTGTTTCAGAAGTTTCGAGACCTGTCTCTGTGCTGTTGGGAGTTTTGTAAGTGGGATGCACAAATGCTGTGGCATTTGTGAAGTAATGGCTTTCTCAAACATGCTGCACATTTTCCTTCAAGTGCCTCTTTATTGTGCATCTGGAAACAGCCACACCACTTTTTTTTTTTTCAGAAAGTCCTGTATTTTAGCTGAAGTTATTTTCCTGGCAGTTGTTGCTGATTTTTTCGTTGGTTACTTGACCTTGGTTCCCTCATTTTTCACTTCTTTATTAGAGTTTGAACACTGCTGATTTCTCAGTTCCTTGGATATCTTTTTAAAGCCCTTTCCTGTTTTATACAGTTAAATTTCCTTTTCCCGCAGATCCTTTGACAATTCTTTTGCTTTCCCAATGACTCATAATACATAGGTATGTTAAAGTGCTTGTTATGAATGTACCTATTTTAAAGTGCATATTTTAAAGTTTTTATTGTTATTTAAACATCTTTTAAGCTGTTTCTTAAATGAAACAAAAGTGAGGCTGCCTCTAATTACCGTTGGCATGTTTCAACGTGTGCAACCTTTAAGAGAGAGGACGACTGTGCAAAAGTAGACCTTTTAAACTGTACTTCCCCCCGAGTAGGTCACCTTGAACTAGTCTTGCTGTTTCTCTTTTGGATAAAACCCCTCCCCGGGGGCGCTAGGGCCGTTCCTTTCATCTATATTTAAGATAGCTACTTTAAAATACTTTGAGATTTTCAAAACTTAGGAGAAGTTTTCTCTTAAATTGAACAAAGGTGAAACAACTGGGGTTTCCTAAGTATCTTAACATCTTTTTGAAGCAAACAACCAGAGCCTGAAGCAGTATTCGATGTGAGAAAGAATCATACAATAGAGTTAAGACCTCTGTTATAATTAAGGGCTTGATTTGTTTGTAATTTTGTGAATTAAATTTTATAGCAATAGTTATCTTTTGTTTTGTTTTTTGAAAGTGAGGTTGGAATCTAGAATTGTACTCACTTAATGTAATTATTGTGTATGTATTCTAATATGAGACTGATTACTATATGTTTTTAATGTGTGTGTATGAGCAGGTTGTGACGTACGTAGGCTGTACAGTAGGCTATTGTGAGCATAGTTTGTGTGCTGTGTGCATGTGTTACAAATGGATGTGTTTTTACATGTATTTTTTAAAGTAATCTGTATTGTACTTGCTTTTATCGAGTGTAACAACGGCTGGAAACTAGCCTGAGGCTATAATATATGCTTATGTAACAAAGGCATGTTTATATTCATGATCTGATGTTTCATGCATGTCTATGAACATGCACTGTACCGACCAAATAAATTATTATCATATTATAATATCCCAAAGGATGCTCGAGGGTTCATGGGAGTTTGCCACAGTAGCCTCCAGGATAAGGCCCTGGAAATGTAAAGAGTGAGAACCTAGAATTACTTGAAGAAGGACAAACATGAGAAACAGTTGGATTTATTCTGGCACATAAACGGGTAATCCAGCCCAACGCCCTGCATACGTCCAGAGGCCTTGTCAGGGCAGATGACTATCATTAGCAGGTAAAGAGCAGGCTGTACTCTCAGCTGCTCGCTCTGATGTGATTTCTCTTCCCCATCATTTTCACGCTCCACCTCCGGCCCATTACTGTGCCCTCCGCCTGTGTGCACACACTCACTTTGCACAAGTACACGCATGAGAGAAGGAAATGGAGGTATGCACCATTAAAGCAATTCACCTTTCTCACCAAATGGGCAATTATTTCAGCACAATCATACTTGAACTGCTCTGTCGGATAATGCGCTCTGAGAGGTCCGTGCTTTTGGATAAGTCTGTTTCGGTAAAAAACTAAACCCTCATCTGTGTCAAGCTTGGAACAGTATTTTTTTCAATTTATACCTTTAGTCTTTTATTTATTCTCCTTGGCCACTGCCTCACAAATAAAGTTACAACAGTCCTTATTGATCTAAGGGTGGCCACAGCCATCAGTCTAAAACATGCTTCTGTGTCCACAGGAAGTCTTTTCTATTCACTGAACTGACAATGACATTAGAAAAGACCCCACACTACGTCGGACAACAGTCTAGAACAAGACTGCCCAAAGTGGGGCCCTGCATTTGACCTGCCAGGGGTCGCCATGTTTTTGCAGACTGACTACTGCTTTAAATTGCGATGACGGCATTTTTAGCCATTGGTAAGGTAACTGAGGTTAAAGGGTCTTAGAAACGAAAACATCAGTAAATATTCGACAGTTCAGGTGTGTGTGTACAGCACATTTGCACACTTTATAAATCCACAGCTCGTCTTATTTTGGTGGGTTTTTGAAAAGCTTAACTTTCTGTGCTTCCAATAAGATGCTACCTCGTTAAAACAAAATGGAGGCAGAGCCAGTGTCGCAGACAAAAGGCATTTTAAACAAACCTGTGTTTAGACCGTGACACAAAATACACAAAAATCACAATTATTATTATTTTGGGCCTGATTTACGAAGATCTCCTACGATACCAGGCAGAAACCTTTATTTTTTATGTATTTTCTGGTCTGTCAAAGGTTAACAAAATATTTTCAATTTGTGCAGGCAATGGATTCAATTTTTTTTATAAATCAAAAGTTAGGAGGAACAAACCAGACATGTTTGTTTGTTGGTTATGGCACTTTTAATTAGGAACAATGTGCGTGTGTCACTTACTGATGATAAGTTAATAATGTTGGATGCACACCGGAGCAGACCACGTACCATTCAATGAAATATTATCCAGAAACGTGTTCTGGTTTTTTAGATCAAGTTACCACAGCAACAGGACTAAGGTGCAATTTGCTTTTTTTGGAAATCTCCATTTTCTCTGTTCTTTTGGCAACTCGAGACTTCTTTTAATGCAAGTGTAAGGATTCAAATCTTTCATAATAAAGCTTAGCTGATGTGTTTTTTTTTTCACAAATGATATACGTAAGGTGATTAAACATTTTTTTCTCAAATACAAAGAGCATACCCTCTGTTTAAGTAAAGAACTGCAGGACAGAAGCCTTACTAAAATATGTAGGCATGAATGAAATAGTCAGAGAGTCCGAGGTGTGGGTTCTTGTGGAGACACATTGAATAATTCATGACAGAAGCGTCGCCGGGCCCTTCTCTCTCGGACTCATTATGGGGGCCGGCCAGGTAATAGAAGGACCGTGGAGCAAAACAGTGGCAATGAGAGCGAGTGAAAGCTCTGTGTGTGTGCCCTGCTCCTGCCTCGGGCCCTGGAGCTGCTGTGGAGAGGTGACCCTGCCACAGTAATAATATGCTGCGGATTACAATTTGATGGAACCCGGCCACAAGGGTTCTTTCCTGCCCACTCTAATGACAGCTTGTTGCTGTTGGGAAAGCTACACAAAGTCCACTGTGGCTGCTGCTGATGCGAGTGTGTGCTCACAGACCGAGAGGTGAAAGGTAAGGTATTTCTGTCACATTACTCTTCACACAGTTGTGTTCCAGTCCAAATGTTCTGCAGATAATGTATTTGAACAGTTTTAGTGCCCAATATTTACCTGAGCAACATAAGGCGTTATTATAAAGCAAACAGGAATTTATGGAAAGTTTGGAAAAATGCAATTTAGAAATATCAGAAAAAAAGAGTCATACAAAATGTAAAACAGTGTAATCTGTGTTTTTAAACCCTGTTTTCTCTGTTTTCTTTCGTTCTCTCTTCTTCATGAGTTTAATCGGCCGTGACTTCCTGTATTTGTTCTAAAGTCTGAACTATCTCCAAACTCTCTTTCACAAATGACCTTGGTTCAGTTTGGTCCAGACCGAAATCAAAGAAAAGAACCAAACACTGCAGCTGTGAAAGTTGTTTTAGTCTTGAGCCTATTTAATGGTAGCACCTTTAATGTTTTGTAATGTTTGTTGCTCACACTAACAAGTAGGCCTCCTAATTATAACATTTAGACTATATAGGCCTAAAGGATCTCATTACCTTTGTACATTACCTTCTCCTCACTGTCTACAATCTACACTGTTTAATTAACAAACAACAATTTCCCCAATTTTACAAAAGCCCTAAGGTCTCAGTTGTGAACGCTCCTGTTTGTGTCTGCTAACTACCTGCTCTTGTATCAAATTAATGAGACAAACGTGATGCTGCCATTAAAGATAATTGTTTGTCAGCTCATCATCTTACAAGCTGAAGAAATGCCAGCAGCAATTAGACTCAGTGACTGACTGTCAATCAGCCCAATGAGTCAGGGAGCCGCGTGGAAGTGAGATGTGCTGGTGTTTACTGCCACTGTCAGCTGTCTTCAGTACGTCTCCTTCATCTGAGCACTTCACTTACTCTCTGCATTGTCTGGTATTGTTTTTCTTACTTTAATCTCCTGTCCTTACACACATGCACTATCCTTCGAGTTCATCCCAGTACAACCACTGTGAGAGTGCCATGTATGAACAACGTCTGCAAAATCTTTATGAGGAGATAAACCAGTGTACTAAAATACATCCTGGTTTTAATGTTACATTTTGCAAAATAAAACAATGCCTCATTAAGTTATTAATGTCACTTTTGTGTAGCCTGAAGGTCTCAGTCTTTGCAAGTTTTTGAAGACCACAGAACAACCTTGTAGGTGCTAGAGTTGATGTGCTTTTAGCCAGACATGGTACAGGTCCTTGAAGGTGTCAGTAGTCCAATAGATATGGGTGTTTAATCTGACTTCAATGATATTATGTTAAAGCAACCCTGCATAAACTTTAACCAGTAGAGGGCGCACACCCGTCTACTGTCTGTGTTGTAACAGCGGCGCAATATTCAGGGACATTGTTTGACAAGTTTGAAGGAAAAAACATGCCTTTTTAGTGTATTCTGAACAAATGTGACTCTGTATCACCGATTTCTGTTTTCTCTGTTTGAGCCGTAAAGTGTGTCACTTAGTAATCTCTTAAAATGAGTCCTCGTCCCGGGACAGGAGGGTTACAGGAGGTATCCAGCTGAGGGCGCTGTGTCTGTGAAATAGACATGATTCAACTGATCTCACGAGTCTGAGAAGCATCAACATGAGTTTGAGAATATACTATATTTTTTGGGCTAAAAGTTATGCAGTGCTGCTTTAAGAAATACTTTTTCTCTGTGGGGCAATGGCAATCAAAACCCCAAACTAATCCGAAACATTTAAGTGAAATATTAAATGTAATCAGACCTATTGTAAGCAGAACTATTATTGTGAATTTAACATTTAAATTTATAATGTTTATGTCACAGAGTGAGCTTCATTTCTGTCAAATAAAAGAAATGCATTTTTACCTCAGACTCAAAGTCCCACTACATAAAAAAATAATAATAATAAATTTAAGAAGGAGCTCTATTTATTATTAACTTACTAACTTAATTTAAATAATGACATGAACAGGGCTTAATAACTGCAGAGCCTCATTCTTATTGTTTATGACCTAAAAAGTCGTGCCACCCTTTGACAATTCCTGGCTCTAAAATTAGAACAGGCCCCAATTATTTCCCCCCAAATCCTTCTTAAATGGTCATAATCTCTTGTTACACAAACAGTTTGCGGTCCCTTTCATATGTTGACTCGCTCACTCAAAATAAATGCATTAATCCTTCTCTTGTGGTAGAGCTTTTGTCTAATAGCTCTGGGAACGTACGAGTAAGAAAGTGCTTCAGAAACACTTGTTGTTAATGGGACTAAGTGTCTGTGTTTGCCTGTTTTTGGTTCTTGTGAAGTTTAAAGCCTGTCTAAAGCCTGATTATGCAACAGGGGCAAATGACGCAGAAGCTACAGTGGAATTTTGGTCATTGTTCCATAATTTTTCACTCAAGAGAGATTAGAGACTTTGCAGAAAAGTGTATTAATTCTGTTCACAAATAGGAAATGCAAACCTACGTCACATTTTTTAAACCTTTTCTTGAATATGTCCTGGATGACTGAGAGCCTCCACACACTTATAACTATAATGTTTTTTTACAAAAGGGGTTAATTTATTTTGCCCACTTTGGCTCAACAGCTTTACTTTTTGGTGGCACTGTCCACGTGACTGACGCAGAAATTTACTTTTACAACAGAGAGGAAAATTGTCTCAAAAGATATATATTGCCCTTTATATAATAAAATATTTGTGCTAATATTTGTGCCTCTTGAAACTTAAACTGAAAATGTTGTAATTGAATATATGGTGCTCAAAGTTGAATAAATGCTTTTTAAAAACAGAATTTAAAAAGTGAAATCTAAAACAAAACTACATTGGTTTGTAAATGAAACCATTTGCAGTAAATTGAAAATAAATGTATATTTTGAAATTTAAATCTTTTGCTTTGGAACTGCTTTCTCTCAAAATGACAACTCAGTTCAACAATACCTTCAGTTTAATTTCTACAATTTAATTTTCTGAGCTGTACATCCGGGTCTTGGACAGAGCCTTAGATATCGAGCCCAGATTTAGAGAAGTGTGGTCCTGTGATGTGTAGCTACCGTTAGTCTACATTAGGTGGACTATGTTAGAGCAGGTGAATGTGCCCCCCCGAGCTGTCACCGGAGCTGACTGTGGCAGTGGGCAGGTACGGTAGAGTCTCACTGAAAATATCACACCAAGAGCGAGACTAATGCACCCACATGATCACATGATCAGATTTCAGGTGCATTGGAAAATGTGGTGTGAACATATTCTAAACTCCCGCTCTACTGCCTCCTCTTGTCTCCCGGGACAACTGCCCCTCTTTCCCCATACTGAGCTCCCCCAGCCCTGGTCTCGCCTGTGTTTGTCTCTCTAGTCTGATGAGTTATGTTTAAAAGGATCTGTGCACTAATCGTCCCAGCTGTGTTCCCCAGACGTTAGCTTCACGGCTACACCTGGAGTTAGAGCTGAACTGTGGTTGTAAAGTCTGGGGCAACAACTGTCCGGTCCCCGCTGTACAGGTCTTTATGGAGAAACCCACCGTGACAATTAGTGCACAGGCCTTTTTAAACATAAATACTTCACATGTTAGCCTCATGGCTACACCAAATGTTGGAGCTAACAGCTAAAACTTTACTATGGCCATAGTTTAAAAGTAAATTTACCACAATTCAAATTAATGTATTTGGCATTCATTCTACTTGAGCAATTCAGATTCAGTTTGAGTGCTTCAAATAGAACATATTTAGTTTCAGTTTCAAGTGGCACAAATATCAGCCCATAGTGATTGAGATTTATAAAATTGTACCTGTGACATGCAGCCAAAATGCCAAAATAAACCAGAGAAAGCAGAAGCATGGCTCAATGGAAGAACAGGTAAAACAAAAACAAAAAACAAATGCACAAACATTGCCAGACAGCAGCGGCGAGAAGTGACACCGTAATTGGGCTCGTACCAAAGAGGCAAATAAAAGAAGCCCCTAAGCCCTTGTAATCAGCAGAGGAACAGACGAGGCCAGCCCTGGTGGAGTTCGGGGTCCAAGGCGGGTCTTTGGGGAAGCTTTTGCCAAATGGCAGCACACATCAAAGTCTTTAGCCGTTAGCCTCCTTGCCTACTCACGTCGATGTCCCAGGGATTAGCATTAGCATAATTGAGGTTTATGTACAGATGCTTAGTGTTGAGGCTTGATGGATCACTGTTCTGGAATGGGACTGTGTTGTGTAATGTGGGTTTTGGATCCATTCTGCTTCAGACTATAAACACCACCCCCGTAGCCTATTACACCGTGTAAAGTGAGCCCAGACACACTCTCACTGTGAGAGTGTTTATCAGAGCAGCACAAGGTGCACTAGAACCTCCCGTGTAGAATAATAACATATACATAATATATTCCGTACAAGCGAGCCACATTGTGTTTCATTCATGGTTTTAACTCTCTGTTTTGTGTTTAAGATGATATATCCTCATACTGTTTAGCTCGCCAAACCAACAAGCTAACGTGTTACAAGAAAAACATCTCAATATTTTATATGATGTTATTCAAGCTTTATTTAACCCTTGAACCAATAACTTCTGGATCCGTCAGGGGGTCATTTGTAGATTTTACATATATACTTTAGCTTTAATTCTATAAATTGTGATGAAATGCGGTGTATTTAAATACCTTAAAACAGGGGTCCACATCCCCTGGTACCGGTCCACAGATAATTTAGGCCAGAGGTATTTTATTTTGAAAACCTCTGCTCACTCTATGTGTCTCACTGAACCGAGCTAAAACGAGCAAAAAACAACTGCTGGAGGGCTTTTTTGGTCAGAGAGAGAGGCCCAATAATGAGAGGCAGAAGACAATATTCCAACAAAAAAATTAAAATAAAAGTTGCATTTAAAAGCAAAAAAAAAAAACCACTAGTAAACCTACTTAAATTACGAGTTCATGGCAACAGGCAAGCTACAAGCCCCAAGACTGCTCTGTGTTTGTGTCAAGCCGCTCCAACGAGGTGGAAATGTTTTAAAAGAAAACGCAGAACATGAAGGACAGAGGCAATTAATAACTTAAAACATTTTGGATTAAAGTCAAAAACTTGCTTTTATTTCCATTTGAGTTTTCTGTCGTAACAGCAACTAATCAAAGATTACAGAGTGAGCTCAGGTCGCACTGGTTATAGTGAGTTTTGTTACATTTACATTACAAGTGTAGTAAATAAATAAATGTTGAAACTGTAGCCTATAATTCATTCATTCATTCATTTTCTACCGCTTAGTCCAGTTAGAGGTCGCGGGTGTCTGGAGCCTATCCCAGCAGCTTTGGGCCTGAGACGGGGTACATCCTGGACAGTGGCCAGTTAGTCGCAGGGCTGACATTTAGACATAGACAGTGACATACAACCATTCACTCTCACATTCATTCACTAGGGACACTTTAGATTTGCCAATTAACCTGTACATGCATGTCTTTGGACGATGGGAGGAAGCCGGAGTACCCGGAGAGAACCCACAGTAACACGTGGAGGACATGCAGACTCCTCACAGAAAGACCAGAGTCGGCCCAGAATGTTTGAGTCGGCCGGGTTTTGAACTCACGACCTTCTTGCTGTGAGGCAGGAGTGCTAACCACTCTGCCACATACATTTACATTTACATTTATCATTCATAAATTAAATGATATGCATGTTAAGGGTCTGTGGTTATTAAGTGGTTAAGGTATTCCTTTTCGAACGCAACATCTTTGTTTGCATCGGCAACATTTAACAGTCTTGTCAAAGTGGGGTAAAAAAATGACCTCTTAGCAGATTAAGGCAGAAAGTATCATTTATTTCAATAGTTTATTCCTCAAAGTTCAAAATACACTGTACACACAATAAAGACGTCATAGTGGAACATGTCAGGGTCGTATACTAATAAAGTTACATGAATTTAAAAAGAGGTCAAAATGACTCCTGTGTGGCTCTAACGTTATAATGTCTGTGCACTTTATCCCAGTCATCACATAAACACATGTACAGAAGACAAAGTTTGTCTCAGTATCAGTATAAAAAACTCATATCTCTTATTAGCATGGTAAAATACAACTCTGTTCATTTTAAACATATTTTTTATAGTTAAAAGTAAAAACAGGAATGACGACTGAAAGGCAGAGAGAACTTGGACGTACTGCCAAAGCATTCGTCAATCCTGTGTCCTCTGGAGCCGGCTGCTGCTGCCGAGCTCAGAGTTATAGATGAACTAATTAGTGGCAACACTGAAAGCTCGGCTCATTAGTGGGACTCTGGGACTCTTTTTCACGGCCAATCACGGGACTCTCCAGCTGCAGACAGGAGGAAGTGAATGAATGTGAGAAATGCAAATACTATACCCACTACTGTGATCATTGGAAATTTTATTTAGGATATGTTAGCCTGAGCTGTTATGAGAAAAGGATTCCTATGTTGAACAAGAGACATAGATGTAATAAACAAAATGGGGAAAGCAGTGAAATATGTCACTATTTGAAACATCCCCGCCTGCGTCCTGCTGCCCAGTCCGAGCAGGTGAGCTCCACACAGACCGTCCCACAGCAGCTCGGTCTGCGTCCTGCTGCCCAGTCCGAGCAGGTGAGCTCCACACAGACCGTCCCACAGTAGCTCGGTCCATTGGGATGGCTGCCCAGTGCCACTGTGGGTGGGGTCATTAAACTCGATGAAAGTGGGAGCAGTGCCAGTCTGGGTCTCCCTCCTGCTCCTACCTCCCGCTCGCTGCCCTTTAATGGGCTCTTAATATGGCTGACACATTTACAAGGCATTTAAAAATGACCCAGTCAGCATCGGAGAAAAGAAGAGGCAGAGAGAATGAGACGGAGGAGAGTGTCCAATCTCATTTTCTGCTGCCGGCCAGGGCCATAAATGAACTGGATTTATATCAGAGCGGCCGTCTGGGATGAGCCGTGTGTGTTTTTACTGTGCACTACAAATAATTCACTCTGAACACCTGTCAACACCAGTCACGACTCAGGAGAATTCCTGCAGTTGAGCTCATCCAACTAATTGGTGGCAGACTGCCAGACCCCCCCCACCTCCACCACCAGCCCACTCTCTCTCACTCTCTTCGCTGCACTCCAACACTCGCCCCAGTGTGGTTCAGCCTCATATTTTAACATAACATTTATGGCTGAATGATTTAATGGTGCTTATCAAAGTCATCATTGTAATCGTATCTCTAATTAGACTTAATTAAAACAGTTTAATAGCTGCTGCTGAGTTGGTTTTTGAAAGTAAATCAGCCTCTCTTCTCTCGCTCAGATTCCTCTCCTGACTTAGCATTCAGGATATCACTCAACACCTCCACAGCCAATCAGCTCTAGATTCCTTTCCCAGCTCTTGTCAGCTTGTTAATTAAGCTCCCGAAGTGTCTAATGATTAAGATAACGTAGCAATCTCACAGTGAACAGTCTCTTTCCTCCCTCTTCTTTTTACAGTCTCCATTATAGCACCCTGGAGGTGTTACTCCATCCTGAGGAAACACACACAATTGACAAATCAGTTGTACTGAGTTGGGCTTATTAGTATATTGCATATTCATGAGCTGTTTGGAGAAGGTTGGGCTGATTTTTAATCAAAGTCACAGAAAAGATAGTGAGAGGGTGGTGTGCACGCACACTCACCCCTCCCTCGTCTCAGCGCCCCGCTGCGAGGAACATGCATCATTCATTGGAGTTAGCTCACATTTGTGTGGCTGCAGTATGGTGTGGCTCTGGACAAATGGAGGTGCCACATGCTCGGACCAGATGTTCTGGTTTCTTATGTGCATAGCTCATCAAAAACAACAAGCGCTGCCACTGCTGGGGCCTGGTTTCCGGTAGGGCCAGCCAGCCCATCTGCTGCCTGTGAGCCTGGGCCAGGCTATTTATAGTGTGTGCACTTTTCAACAAACTGTTAGTGTCTGACAAGAACATTACATTTACATTTAGTCATTTAGCAGACACTTTTATCCAAACCTTAAATACATCAACAAGCGACAATAACTTCAATAACTCTTCTGTAACTTTATACAATAACTATTCACAGGTAACAAATCATCACAGTCATATCCATAACTCACATCTGCACTGTTTGGTCCACATTTTCAGACCTTCCTGTTGTGTCTGAACCCAATTTGGATGGTAAAGCCGACTGTAGTTCTTTGGGCCGACAAACAGAGGTGTTAAAGGTACGGACCAAACAGAACCCCGGTCCAGTTCGTTTAAGCACGTCTGATAATATGTGACGTGTTTCACCAAAATGACCGCATCATTTTGGTGAAACAAGAGGCTGGTGAACACTACACAGCAGTTCATAGTTTGGTCAAAGTCATGAGCTCAGTCTTGTTTAAACAAAGCTTGTCTTGCTCCTGTGCGAAATAAACCATTTTGATCAGTTCCGTGATGTACTGATGCCACTCGACCTACACACCTGCGGTCAAACGTTACACAGACTGATGTTTCTTGCTGTTGGGCTCAAAGGCTCAAAATGTTGCTCCGCAGACTGAACTTGGTTTGAACCCCAGCATAGATCTGTTGGCTCCATGTCCTCCTCTCTTTCTCAGCCCTTGATTTCCAGTCTGACTTTAGATTCTCTCTATGTCTAAATTTTAATTTAATGTAATAAATAGCTAAATAACAAAATCTGATTCAACTGTGTGAACGAGTTATAATGGTCTCTGAAAAGTTGCACAGTTGCTATGGTTACTGGTGCACTGATCAAATGGGAAAGACTTGAGGTACTAGGTAGGAACCTTCTCACGTTCAGATTCAACTAATACCTGTTAAATCCAACTAAAACCTGTTCACATCTGACTAAAGCCTGTTCACACCCGACTATAACTTGTTCAAATCCACCTAAAACATGTTAAATCCAACTATAACCTGTTAAATCCAATTAAAACCTCTTCAAATTCTACTAAAACCTGTTAAATCCAACTAAAACCTGTTCACATCTGACTATAACTTGTTCAAATCCAACTAAAACATGTTAAATCCAACTATAACCTGTTCAAATCCAACTAAAACCTGTTTAAATCCAACTAAAACATGTTCAAATCCATCTAAAACCTGTTCAAATCCAACTAAAACCTGTACTAATCCATCTAAAACCTGTTAAAATCCAACTAAAACCTGTACAAATCCAATTGGGGCGGCAGTAGCTCAGTGGGTAGAGCAGTCGTCCGGAAGGTAGGCGGTTCAATTCCCGCTCTCCCCACAGTTCATACTGTCGTTGTGTCCTTGGGCAAGACACTTAACCCACCTTGCCTCCAGTGACTGTAACACTGGTAATTACATTAGAACAATGTAAGTCGCTTTGGATAAAAGCGTCAGCTAAATGAATAAATGTAAATGTAAGTAAAAGCTGTTCTTGTGGACTAAGAATAAAATCAGAGACTGGAGGACCTTGGAAGTTTTCCTCTCATCAAATGTTTTTCGACACCGCTGGTTTATAATTTTGAACTACACAATGGTTTATTGAACATTATAATAAACATTGCTGAACATGAAGAATAATGACGTTTATTACACCTAAATATTAAACTGCATGACACAAAGTCACAGCAGAAGCCAGGCAGAATAAACTAACGGTGTAATCCAGAGGAGCATCCAAGCGTGGGTGTTTGACCTTCACACATCTCTGAAAGTACCGGCCGACACCATGAACTTCTCCCTTCCTCGGGCTATTAGAGGCCTTAAAATTCTGCTCATCTCCGCAGCCTTTCACCTACAGGAGGAGAAGGATGTAGCAGAGACAAGTGCATAAATCACACTAATATCCTCCAATAAGTGTTGCGCTCACGCCTCGGTGCAGATGGCGATCCTGCCTGTGTCGGCATCCTCCGTTAACCTCACACAAACTACAGCTCCTCGTCCATGTTTCATTTAGCTCACGTCTCTCATTATGGAGGCACGCAGGGCAGAGATTTATTTATCATTAGCGCTTGGTGGATGTAGGTTTCACTTGGGTGAGCCCATCTATAACCACATTTATTACGGCTGCCCGCTGAGCTGTGGAGTTATGATGACTGATTGCTGGGGCGTAATTGTTATAGCTGGAGCACAGAATAATATTTTAATACAGCTGATGGAGAGAGGTGTGTCTGGACACGTCTCTGTCTTAAAGTCATATATAATGTTAATAAAGTCTTCTATATAACATCATATCATTTTGTATATTCCTGGAGTAGACTGGAGAACAAAACAAAAGAAGGACATGAAGACAACTTACTCATCAGTCATAATTTTTATTTATACTTTAAAGCACTTTTAAAAACATGGTTTACAAAGTGCTTAACAATAAAAACAATGTGTACAGTAAAATCATAAAACAGAAAAACAAAATCAGAGTTTGTACAAAATCAGTGACATAATTTAGTGGCAAACAAAACCAGGATTTAAGATTTCAAAAGGTAAAGTGCTAGGAACATGAGAAAAAAATGAGAATAACTTTAAAAAGTAATAAATACAATAGATAAAAATAAATATAATTAATGAACAAACAAAATAAATATAGTAGATAAAAAATTATAATATATAAAAATAAATAAGTAGGTAAATAAAAATAATAAATATAACAGAGATACAAAATAAATACCTAATAAAAAAAATCATAAAAAAGCCGGACTATAAAAATGGGTTTTAAGAAGTGATTTAAAAGATGACACTGATTCTTATTTTCTGGTTTTATGTTCCCACTGCCAAACTCTTTCTTAAACCTAATCCCTAACCCACAAATCTGGGCAGTACTTTTTACGCAATCCTGCTTCTAGACGAACACAGAGACAAAAAATAAATAAATCTGAAAAATGTAGGATCATAGGAGAGACCCCATTGGTCTAAAGCCCACCTCTTCCATCATATAATGAACATTTATAATTCACAAATGAACAAAGAGCGCTCTGTTTGTCTGTGGAGCAGCACATGTTCGCTGGAATTTGGGCGTACTAAATATTTATGTCTTTGAGGTCAAAAGGACATCTACGCCTGTTTTGAACTCGTCATTTGGCAAGTTCTGAAGTCGATAAAGATGTTGCAGTGTTTGTCAAATAGGTGTTATTGGAACTGATTAGGAGTAAAAGTGCTAAGCTAAAGGCTAGTACTTCACCTGGAGTTTTTTTATTCACAGTGCAGTGTTTTATTTGAGTAGTACCTTGGCCCTTCCTCAGAGTCACGTGATTTTTCTGAGACGTGTCTTGTTCGAGCATCTCTCATGGAACCTCTTAAAAGGTCCTTGTGTAAGGGCGCCGCCATAAAGCCATATACAGCCATATACCACCGTCCACCAGAGGGCAGGCTCCAAAAGCGGAAACATAAGGAGAAACCCAGTTGCGACTTTACAAACTCATGTTTACAGCCTGCATTACAGTAGCATTACTTTTTAAGAACAGTGCCACAGGAGTGAGGCAGCATGTAAAGCCCCCTCGTCCTGGTTCAACCAAACCTGTGTTTACAAGGGTTAATGCAACCAGGTCATATCAACGATTAATACAGTTATAAAGGCGCATGACACATTCTGATAAAGTTGTGTGAAATGGAGCATCAATTATTGATGTTCTTCACAATAATAGGATCCCAAGGCGTCGACTGCTTGCAGTTTTTTTGATGAAGAGTCCATTGATCCAGTTTCTCTTGATAACTCATTCTTTCTGTTTCTGAAACGCTGCTGTTGTCACTGCCTGCACCGTGCGCTCACAGCCCTCACAGTCTTCTCCACAGATCACAGGGACCAGATAAAACGGACCTCCCCGACATACTCCCCTGTCATTCAGTTTGCATCAAAAGGAAATAAAACACTCGACATCCTGTATTATTACAGATGATTTCGTACACATTAGGAGCTCTTTGTAGATGATGAAAGTGTGTAAGCCTGGCAAACATAACGCTGTCGAAGCAAATACTCTGCATACACCGCACTGCACCGACAGCAGCCTGGGCTTTGAACACGTTTAAAACACTCGATGTAGATACAGCAGGGTAAGCACAGGTTTGAGCTCTGATAAAAGCCTATTTAAATATTAATAAGGCAATACTGTTTTATACTCACAGCAAGACGATTGTTGTGCCAGGGCTTTGTCTTTTTAAGAGCCTAAGTCATGCGTATAAGCCATCTTTTGTTGAAATTTGTGAGGATTTTTTAAACTACGCTAATTTATGGACTACAAAAGTGTCACATGTAATACCATCAGGTTTTCAAAACATCCACAAATTCATCTATCATCAAAGACTATAGAGAGTATGGTCATATACTGTAGAACATGACATTAGGAGCTAAACAACACACGAAAAACAAAAAAGTGTGAAGATTTTCCTGGTATGACATCACTATTCATGCAGAAAACTACGGTGGCCCAGAGAGCTCAACGAAATATAAAAGCCAAAACACACTTTACAAAAAGGAATTATAGCAATAACCACACAACATTAACCAGAGGGTATTAAAACATTTGTCCTGCACCGGTGTTATGCGGAGAATTGCATCCCTTTATTGAAATGAGTGAAATGTGTCTTTGTAATGCTGTATGGTTACTGTTGTTGTAATTCAAATTCAATTTCTTTTTGTAAAGTTTGTTTCGACTTTTGGATTTCATTGAGCTCTCTGGGCCACCGTAGACGACGCAGCAATGCTACAGTACAAAGCCGAGTCCTTCCATAACTTCCTTCCTGACCTGAGAGACTATATTTGATGGAAACAAAACAATAAACACAGAAAATACTCATGTGAAAAGCATGAGAATATGTCTCTTTTACCTTTTACCTCTTTTAAAAGTACATCTTATGGTTTTGTCCAAACCATCCAAAACAATTCATAACCCAAAATAAACCTGGATTTGAGAGAATGGAAGACTGGACATGTTTACAAGCATTCGACTAGAAATCCTGCCTGTGTCTTAAAGTGTATTGTATGTATGCTTATTATAAACACATTATGAGTCAGCTCCTGTAGCTGCACTAAAGTCCTGTGCGTGCGCTGGAATCTGGTGCAGTCACATGAAGATGAGTCCTCTGTTAATCAGCCTGTGTTTTTCTGACTGTCAGAGCTTCGTGTTTGAACAATGCTGTTGTCTTCTCTGTGTTTGCTCATTTAGGAACAAACATTTGCACCGCTGCCGCCGCAAACAAGCTCTCCCAGGAAGGGGTTATTAATAGGATAATTAAGCAGACGGTAATGAGCTGGATTATGCCTAATTATGACAAGATTTGTTTTGGCATTTTGTCTTGTGAGAAGCCATTGAAGTCTACCTTGCAGCTAATTACGCGGCGCTGCACGTGCACCTGAGAGGCATGATGGGAGCAGGTGTGGAAGAGGGCACAGGAGGGGGGCGCTGGGCCAGCACTCAGCAGACAGAACGGGACAGTGTCTGAACAGAGTAAACAGCGCAGTGACCCAGAGGAAGATCCAGACCAAGAGGCTGCTGGGAGCCAAAAGTGCACCTGCTGCTGTCAGTCTCTGCTCTCAGCACCTGTTTATTCTGTAAAATGTTGTTGAACACAGTTAAACTAAACACAGCAGCCACGTTTTTAGTGGGGCTTAATCATCTCAATAACAATTTTTACATCTGTCTATCCTCAAAAATGTAACATTTAAAGCTCCTTTGAACCCATTGATTGTTCCATCACTTCCTGTTTACCTCCTGCTCCGGTACAACAGCCAAAGCCCATACTTCAGAAGCATATTTCTACCAGGTCAGAAAAAAATAAAGACAAAAGCGCATAGTGTTCACCAAAAACGTATCTTGTAACTACAGGAAAAGATGTTTGGTTTATAGACAGTGGCTTGCTGCAGTGACGGAGGTAATGTTTGAAGCAGAACAGAACAAACACAAATGCCCCATCACAGTCTGTACAATAATGGTGCATTCATGTGTTCCTCGGGAACTCGGGAAAATGTTTTTCCAAGTTGAAAAATGCACAGTCGGAACAAGAACTTAAAAAATCGGGTGAGTCAGAGTTGCCCGACATTTCGTGTTGACGTTATTTGCATCATGAACATGGCGGAGGAAAGCTAACGTTAAAGATGTCAGTTATTCAAAAATATTTCATACCAACCGTTTTGTGCATTAATAACGTGATAATGTGATAGTACGTCCAGTCTTTTGTCCATACAGGCTTATTTTGTCCAAATAAATAAAATAAAATAAACATTTTTTATTTATTTACAGATAATCTTTAACAATTTCTTTTTAGCTTTTGAATAGACTACCTTTTCTTGAACTTTCTACTTTGACTTTCTTAACTCATTAAAAAATAACAGAAGCACATTTTTGTTGCAGCGTCCATTTTGTTTTTTACTTTTCTGAGCTGAAAAAACGTGAACCCATCGGAGTAAGGCTTTCTAATTCGGATACTCTGATTTTCTGAGGACTGCATGAATGCACCATAATATTCATATTAGTACATTGGTCTCTATGGAAACCTGCCGCTAAGAAGAAGACATCTTATTAACGGTTTGAGCGAAATATACAAAAATGAAAATATAGTTTAGATGAAAAGCTCTACTGTCTTTGGGTCAACAGAAACCAAAACCATGTCAGATGTCCGATTACAATATGACAAAATAAAAGGCTAGAACAAGCTCATTTGTGACAAGACTTCACAAGATAAAATGTTTTTGTTTTAATGTTTCCATAGATTGTCCTTCGTGATAACATAATAAATTGTAAATGTGGTATTAACGTGGTCGGTCACTATTGTAAGCGATGTTTGTGAGCTCGTAATGGCTTTAATTAGTTTGAGAGTTAATAAAGCCTCGGCTGAACTATCATGTAAAATACAATATCTTGTAATAATGTGAAAAAAACAAGAAGAGATATTTTAATAACAAACAAAGCCAATATTTATCCACGTTTAACTTCTTTTTATTATTATTTTTTGTGTATTGTTTCTCACATCCATCACTGGAATAAACCCTTTTATTCTGTGTTTTTGGCAGCCATTGAATAACTGTTGACAAGCTTCATAAACCAACAGCCAATGGGGACGCCCCACACTCAAGACCCCTTTCTATGCGAGCATGTGATTGGCCAACATTTCCTGCATGATCTGAACATTCTCATCTATTAAAATCCTTAATAATAAAGCCTCTCATTCTTATTAAAGTGTGTTATGTTAAAACAGTTTTCCTCAAATACAAGAACAAAATAATTACATACCCTCCGTGAGTGATTGTGAGTGGTTATTGTACTATTTTCAGTTAGGGTTTGATAGCATGTGACCTTAATCATACAGGAATTCCGTAAATGCCTCGACGTGTATGTGCCGTACGTAACTCTAAAAAAGAAGAGCAGTCCTGTGAGTGAGGCGCCCCATTAGCCGTAAACACACAGCGCTAAGTGCCATGACGTGTTGTGAAATGTCATTATCAGTGATTCACCGCTCAGCTCAGCATCTTACACGACAAACATCCCATAGGCCTGAGTATTTCCACACACATAATGGCTGTGTTGTCAATCACCTTTATTAGAGCAAAGAGTCTTAATTCTTTTCAGCTCAACCCATCCACTTCTGGTGTGCATTTGCATTTATAACCCTGACAGCACTTTCACACACACACACACACACACACACACACACACACACACACACACACACACACACACACACACACACACACACACACACACACACACACACACACACACACACACACACACACGCCACGTCTTGTGTTGAGGCGCTCCATTCACTCCTGCGACTCACGATAAGGAAGCTAAGTCTGGGATTTAGAGCTTTAGCTTATCGTCATCTTTCTTTCCCTCTCTTCTAAAGTGCGTCGAGCTTGGCCCAGCAATCTGCGAAGAATTTACAGTGGAAGCGAGAAGAAGGAGGGAGGGGGGCTGTTTTAGTGACAATAAATACATTTGTCTGAAAAAAAAACCCCCGTCTGTTCCAAAACAGGTGGATTTACATTCCTCCAAAATAAAAAGCTGGCTGGTTTGCTGAGTGTGTTTGTGTGTGTGTACGTGTACACACAAATACACGCTTATTCCCACAACAGAAAGAAGGAGAGCTCACTTCTGTAACTGGGTGCTTTTCATTTACTCCTAAGGAAGAGGAAGAGGAGGAGGAAGAAGAAGAAGAAGAAGAAGAAGAAGAAGAAGAAGAAGAAGAAGAAGAAGAAGAAGAAGAAGAAGAAGAAGAAGAAGAAGAAGAAGAAGAAGAAGAAGAAGAAGAAGAAGAAGAAGAAGAAGAAGAAGAAGAAGAAGAAGAAGAAGAAGAAGAAGAGATTAGGGAGAAAGCTCATTTCCTGCTAAACTTGGACTCTGGTTTCCCAAATAAAATTGCTTTTATTCTCCACAACATGTGTTCCCGGAGATTAAGGCCCTGTAATCTTGCAAGGGCTTAATAAGACTGAGTATTGCGAGTGCAGGCTAAAACAGAAAATGTGGAACGAGCTTCGCTTAGCTCCGCTCTACCCAGTGACTTTAATCCTGTTTATTAAATTATAAAGAACCTTAAAGGATAAAGATAAAGAATATTGAGTCGAGGATTTGAATGATTCAGGGAGATTTTCTCCTCCTGTCTTAGTGTGAGTTATTTGATAGCTGTGGATGATGGCAGACTTTGTTTAGTTTTTTTTTATAACCGCTGCTTTCTGTCCTCTTAGTACAAACCTGCATTAAGTACAACCTCAGCTGTGGCCCGGGTCTTGAGTCTCGGGTATTAAAGTGTTACCCATTGGTAATCCGGAGTGTCACTGATCCCTTCCATGACTGTCAAACATTCAAATCTTCATGAATATGCTCGAAAACGGTTTCATTTATGCTGCATTTCCAACGGCAAGCTGACGTTAATATCTTTTGCTTTTAGAAACACTTCCACTGGAGTGGCACGGTCTGGGCCTGTGATGACGTTTCAATTGTCTAAAGGGTTAAAAGGTGTCCCAAATAGGCTGTGTGTCACAGTCACTAAAACTGAACACTGCAGTCTGTGGATTGGACGACCGAGAATCCCATGTAATTAAAACATTGATTAACATTTCTTAATTCTAGGTCCAGATCACTGAAGGCGGACGACAAATGGAAACAGTGTTATATAAAATGTATTTAATGGTATAGTCCATTTTTATGTATAAAAGGGGGTCTATGAGATATAAGCCTTATTTCTATTGTGGGTCAGTAGGGGTTGGTTTGAGTTCCTCCTGAAGAGGCTTGTGTTTCCTCTGCTCGTTCCAGAGAGAGACGTCTGCTGCAGAAACACACACTTTTATCATGTTTTCTGTTTGATTCCCGCTCTCCTCACAATTCATACTGTCGTTGTGTCCTTGGGCAAGACACTTAACCCCCCTTGCCTCCAGTGGTGTTCCAGCTGTAACACTGGTGAATGGAACCTTGATGTAAATCCCTTTGAATAAAAAGCATCAACTAAATGTATTGTTTTTACTTTTACCTCTCGTTTTCTCTCGAGTGAGGATTACTCGTCCGATCAGCTGACTGCAAGGTTTAACTACACTCCTCCCAAAGTGTTCCACAAAGCCAGACCCACTTGGGACCTCAGACCGATGTGTCCCTCAAAGTGGGACACACCTGTATTGGGAACCCTTCAGACATCTTTTGGTGGAAACACAACAGAACCGACCCGACCCATATCGTCCCGTTCCAGTGGAAAAAAGCTTTAGGTTTGGAGAATTGACTTCTATAAAAAACGTCTATTGTTGCAAGTGTATATCGGGTATTTCAGTCTCTAAATATTTTTGAGTTCTTGTTCTGATTAGAGCAGCATTTAAACAGGTCAACTCCCGGCACATACCAGCAACATGACCGTCTTGTTTACAATATTATTCCATAATGTATGAGCAAAATGTCCACAGATATAAGCGGCTTATGTGTAAACTGTGAAAGTTAATGGCCAAGAGTGCGAGTGTATGTGGACTTGTGAACTTGTCACTGAGAAGTACTGCGCTACTGAGCTAAGAGGATTGTGGGCCACTAATCCAAATCAAAAGACATACCATGTGAATTATTACATTCGGAGACGGATTATTTTAGTCCTGGATTAAGCAGCAGTGCCAAATCTTCTCATGTCTTGGCTGATGAGAAATGCTACTCTATTTGAGGTCGTTACATTAAGACTATGTTCCCAGTCACATAATGTGTCCATGATACAGCCCTAAGAGGAAAGAAAAGACTTGCTGTACTTACTTACAGTGATTTAAGACAATACTATATTACCTCCAAAAGTCCATTGTACAATAATTTTGGTGAGGTAAAGAAAAAAAGAAAAAAGAATACCCTGTTTAATCAACGATAAGCAACTAAAACAAAAACATCCAGAAAAACAAATAACAATGCATAACCATTCCATTATGCATTAAGAAGAATTTCTAGGAAAAAATTTAACCATTTAATATTAATGTAATGGTATTTATTTGTTAAAAAAAAAAAACAGCAGAGGGCACAGATCCCTCTACAGCAGGCTTTCTCAAAAAGTGGTCCAGTGGTGGTGTGTGAGCGCCCCTTAGTGGTCCAAGTGGTCCTGAGGTGACATGGACCAAACATATGAGGATTTGAAATCACAGTTTCTCAAAGTGTCTGCGAGTGACGTAGGTGTGTTGTTGTGCTGTTTTTTGTGTTTTGTCGGACTTAAGCAGTGCAGTGGATAGGTTTGAGACACTTTTATCAAAATAACCACAAAATTGAATCTAAGAATGGATCAGTGGCGTAGGAGAGGGTTACTCTCTGACAAGTCCCAGAAGGAAGGTTTACCGTTAGCGACGTCGTCTGTGTTTGTTTGTGTACATAGAAAAGTCTTAGATGTTTGCGTTTAAATATTTGTTTGATATATTTGTCACTGAACAGCATAGACCACATTTTTCTGTTTGTTAGAGAGAATCTTATTCTTAGGGTGGACCCGTTTTAAGTTTTTTGTCTGTGTGGATTCCTCTTTTTGTTGCTAACCTGAGCTAGTAACACTGGTAACACTGCCAATAGTGTTACCAGGCAGATATAACACACTATTATGGCTAATATCTGGGTGTGTTCTGTGAAAATGTTTGTGTAGCTTGACTGGATCCACAGGTGATCAGCTTTAGTTGAGTCAATGTTTTTATTACAATCAGTTGCTAAACTGTTGCTACAGTTGAAGCATCAGTTCCAGCAGAAAGTAGAACAGTGGCCTTGTAAATATTCAAATTTGGTCCAGCTCCTTCCTGATTTTGAGTGTTGCAACACCTGCTGTTATGAAAATCAACACTGTTCATAAAGATATCACAGCTTATCATCAGAGTCTGCTTTTTTATGAAAACTAGCCCTCACATCCTGCTGTCAGCCATCTGTGACTAAAGCACTTCCCTTCTTCAATTCTTGTCAATAATCTGTTATTTCTGCCGCTGTGTCTTGACTGAAAATGTTCAGAAATGATAAGACCGCATTGAGAGTCATGTCACGTGCTCTTCAAAGATATTGTTTTGCATTGGCAACAAATCTGAGAAGACAAGCATTGTTTTTCGAGGTCTATTTTTTCATATTTTAGTCCTTTCATACAACAGCACAACCACAAACTCAAACCAAACTGTGCCACTGCGTGACTTTTTCCAGTAGAGGGCGCACACCTCTCTACAGAGTCTTTGTTGTTACGACACAAGCGACATATTTACAGACGTCAACTGTTTTCAAGTAGAGACTATCCAAGCCTTGTCTTCTGATTAACCTATATTATCTCATTGATACATTTGCATGAACTTAAAACATCATTGATTTGACCTTTGCAGATTGTAGTCTGCACTTTTCCCACCAGACGTTGCTAAAAACACACGTGATGACTGAAGTGGAAAGCAATTAGCGTAGCGTAGCATTGTTTTATACAAGTCAGGTTTAACGGTAACACTCCTTGTTATTATGAGACCATGTGAATGCAGCATTAACCAGAGCAGAGCACTGTGGAAGCAATAGTTCAAATGATTCCTGTGCACGTAAACTTGTACAAAGACAGTACTCCGGTTAAACAGTCGAATATGTAAGTGACTATAAAAGACTGTATACACAAGAATCACAATAACATGCTACACCTTACCCTCCCCTTCGCCTACTCTTATCAGCCGCAGATAGTCCGAAGATGTGTCCAGAGACAAGAATCCATGCTTATCTCAGTTTTCCCAAGTCCTACTGTGGCCTGCATGTGAGTAATTAAAGCACAGACTCGGGCAGGTGACGCCAGGAGCAAATGCAAACTAGATGCAAAGCAGAAAGGTGCTGCTCCCCATTTATTTACATTTATTTGTTGACAGACGGCTCGTGGTAAATTCTCCCGTAAACGGACACTGCTATGTCTGACACTGAGGCGGGAACAGACGCTCACACATGGACACGCACAAGAGCAAAGAGTGGGAAGAGAAAACCTGATCAAATTATTGTAAAGGCATTAAACGTTTTCACATTTCCTGTTGTTCCTTAAACCAGGGTCTAAGGTGAGAGTTTATGTGGCCCTCAGCTTCTGAAATAAAATGTATTGTTTATGACCCCAACAGCACAGCTTTAATCCAGGTTCAAATCCCCCTAAAACCTGTCCAAATCCCCCTAAAACCTGTTCAAATCCACCTAAAACCTGTCCAAATCCACCTAAAACCTGTTCAAATCCCCCTAAAACCTGTCCAAATCCACCTAAAACCTGTTCAAATCCACCTAAAACCTGTTCAAATCCACCTAAAACCTGTCCAAATCCACCTAAAACCTGTCCAAATCCACCTAAAACCTGTTCAAATCCATCTAAAACCTGTTCAAATCCACCTAAAACCTGTTCAAATCCCTCTAAAACCTGTCCAAATCCCCCTAAAACCTGTTCAAATCCACCTCCATCTAAAACCTGTTCAAATCCATCTAAAACCTGTTCAAATCCACCGAAAACCTGTTCAAATCCACCTAAAACCTGTTCAAATCCATCTAAAACCTGTTCAAATCCACCTAAAACCTGTTTCAAATCCATCTAAAACCTGTTCAAATCCACCTAAAACCTGTTCAAATCCACCTAAAACCTGTTCAAATCCACCTAAAACTTGTTCAAATCCACCTAAAACAATAAATGAAAAAATGTAATCTACATAAGTGTTAGTGTGTTTGCTGACATGTTTGGCCGGTGTCCTGACATGATCCTGCTGCTGTGTAATTACCAGGAGCAGCGTGGTCTGAGGTGAAAGCGGTTTGGAGCCAGGCCCAGGGACTGGGCACACGCTCTGTTTCATCCCAAAGTCTCTGTTTATGTGAAAACAGTAGTGAGACCTTTACCCCCAGATTACCCCCTACTGGCTGGATAAAGACTCACAGAGACTGGGACCAGGGCCAGGGCCAGGGATAAAGACTACAGACCTTCAGGCAGGTTTACACGCTGCAGAAGAAACATGTGTATAACAGAACAGCCTTGTTCTCCCTGCGTCCAGGTCCGCTTCACAGACGAGACAGAAAAGGATAGAGCAAGAAGAAGAGCTCAGTTTAGGAGTTCCTCGTATTTGGAAATTAGAAGACACAGTGCTTTGTGTTTACTGTTTACATTAAATTTTATTTCAGGATGCCACAAGGTACAGCACATCTATAATCTATGGATAAAGCTTGTTTGTTAACCTGAGTAAACCCGGCTGTTACCTGATACAAACTCTCCCTGGTGTTCCGACCGAGACCGTAAAGGGATGGCTTTATTTAAGCTGGTGATCAGTTTGTCAGGACACTGACTTCTTTTGGTCTGGTGAGAGCTGTGGCTATTTGGCAGAGTTAGCTTCAAGTGTAAGCTAGTCAGCGCTAATGTCAACTATTGAAGACTTGTTTGTTGCCCGCATATTTTATATGTTAACCTTGAGCTCCAGCTGGATTCTGGAGTTTACAAACTCACAAAAATCCATCTTGAACTGCTCCATGCAAAGTATTCACATCCAAACAATGGCTAAGAATGATATTGATGTGGACAAATAAACCAGGAATGAGATGGCTTTGGGTAATCAAATTTCTATCATTAAATACAGCCTACGACCGAGCTGAGCTGGCAAAATGTCAGAGAAAAGAAATAACATGAAATCCGATTCTTGGTCAGCAGATCATATATTTGTTAAATCATATTTTGTGTAATGTTAGCCTGGTAGCCACAGTAATGACACCTGAATAACACAAAACAGCCGTTATTTTGCAGCGCTAATCATTTAGCCTACAGCTTTTATGCTTTAATGTTGAAAGGAAGCAGTCTCTGTTTAAAATGGCCAACTTCCTTTTTCTAAATTCGTTGTACAGAGTTGGAGAATGGTTCAAGGAAATACCTGAAAACAAGCATTTATATTTGTAATTTTGTACATATGTAAATGAACACGGACCATTTTGACAAATACACCTTAAAACCAGTCCAGGACCTATGCCTACCCATAATCCCTTCCAATTGTTTCCAAGCAATGAAGAGCCATGAGTGATTACAATCAGCCACTACTGAAAAAGGAAAAGATGTAAAAACAGCTAAAGAAAGAGAACAAAACGCAGTTCACGTTTTACTTTAGAGCTCAAGTGGAAGTAACTAATGTCCTTTTATTGCTTTATCAAAATCAAATATTCAAAAGCACATATTATGCCTGATCTTCTGATAAAAACTTGACTCCAAACACCACTAGAACCATGAACACAAAGCCAAAGACAAAAGGACAGCGTTGAATAAAATAAGTGTTGACTCTGCAACAGCTTGCTCGTTGGTGATAAATGCAAATCATAAGCATTTTCCGACTGGCGTTTAAATATGTGTTTACCTCTCCCAATGGGATGGAGAGATGGTCCCCAATCAGCCACCCACCCATGCATGCCTGAAGCCTCTGGAGGGAAGAGAAACGAGGGGGAGGCTTAAGTAAACAGGCGAGAACAAATGAGCTCTGTGACGTGCCGTTCCCAGTGTTGACGGCTGAATAGCGCTCTAAATATCCCTTGAAATCAGGGCTAGAGCCGCCTCTCTTCGAGCCGTGTTCCGCGGCTCAGGCCTTTTCTCATGCAAATGCTGGTACAGAGGCGGGATTGGTTCTGGCCCTGTGGCTGCTGTGTGATATCGGACGTCACATTGAGGTCAAGGGAAGGAGGGGGGGCGGAGTAATGAGTAATGGGACAATATTTGGTTTCTCATCTTTCCTTTTAGCTTTTGGAGTCTCTGCTTGTCCTTGGGGTTAGGGATCATTGTGAGCTTATTGGTGCTGCTTTGACAAGATCTGGTGTTTCTGAGGCAGAGGAGCAGATGGCGGCCTGTGAGCTGCTGTTTAGCATGGCAGGAAGAGCGCTTTGGGTCAGAGCGATGCTTAGTTACAATTCACTGAAGGATTAGCGCCGGGGCTTGTGTGTTTGATAGGGACATATCTGAGTGCGAGGCTTGGCAGGGCTTTCATTACGACCTAAATCGCCAACTAATGCCCTCTGAGTTTCCCTAAAAAGGCCCGGCTCCTCAAAGCACACATTCTGCAGAGGATTTAGCCAGTGACACATTTCCATGCTCAGACACAAGCACACCTGTTCCAAAGATCTGCAGCTACAAGTCTGGCCCTGGGGCAAATCTTGGCACAAGGTGAGATTTTATGCGGCCCTCAGCTTCAGAGATAAATGTATTGTTGGTGGCCCCAGAAGAACTGTCACACAGTTTTAAACAAAATCTGAATCTTTACTGTCATTATACTTGAAGTACAGTTGTGTGCCTTCATCTGCCTTTGGTCGAGAAGATATGCCTTTATTGTCTCCAATTGGAGAAATTTGTCTTGGGCAATCATGGAGCAGTTCATACACACTGTTCACAGTCCATTCACAACACTGTCACAAAAAGAAAAACAAACAAACACTCTGGCCTCCGAGACTTATTGTACACATCCCATAAAAAACAATTCACAACAATAACCAATTTACAATAGACACATGTTCAGTGTAAGTGCAGTTGGAGGTCCTCATTGAATCTGAAAAGCCAAAAACTTAAAGCGACACTATGTAACTTCTAGCCACTAGATGGCGCAGATCCTTTTATAGATTGAATGTGTGCGCCTGAAAAACGTTCCCGTGGTCAGGCTCACGAGGAAGAACTGAGCGACCGGTGCAGGGTGCACGGACTCTGAACTGTTTTTAAAAACACAAAGTTGAGTTTATGTACAGCACTTTGGTGGGGGCTGGGAGGGTTTGAGGGCAGGGGGGCAGGGGGGAGAGGGGAGTTTTTAAATGTAAACAGAAAAGTGACAGAGTTTTATTAACTATAATGGTCAAAGTGGAAAAATGAACGTCTCTGACCTTTTTCTTTTTCAATATTATGATATTTTGTATTTGTGGGCATTATATTGTATGATTTATTCCTCCCCCAAACAGGGCAGGGATAATTGCTCAACAAAGCAAAAGGCATTTCCAGCTCATAACAGTGTACTATTATTCTTCTCATGACCCCTGGTGCCTGTGTGTGTTTGTGATTCCACTTAAAATGCAAATGAATCCATTATAACTCCGCTCTAATTACAAGGCTGGATCAGAAATAGCAATAGATTGAGTTTTAATGGCTTTGTGCCTCCACAATTACAGTCATAATTCTCTTTTAAAGAGTCCAGTGATCCCTCAATCACACAGACTGAGGGCACACAGCCCTGCGCCAGACACCGGACCAACTTCCAAACATCAAGGGAGCTGCTACTATTGTCAGTTATTCCAGTTCTATTAGGACGTCCTGATGTTGGTGTGAAAGGAAAAGTATGTCTTAATAAATTGCACAATGCCCTATTCCTGCAGTTTTTCAGGGACACAAGCCAGAATAAAGTTTTGTGAGTTAATGCTGCTACTTGAACAGATTTGATTTGAACAGATTTTAGATGAATTTAAAAAGGTTTTAGATGGATTTGGACAGGTTTTTGTTAAATTTAAAGAGGTTTTATTTGGATTTGAACAGGTTTTAGATGGATTTAAACATGTTTTAGATGGATTTGAACAGGTTTTAGATGGATTTGAACAGGTTTTAGATGGATTTAAACATGTTTTAGTTGGATTTGAGCAGGATTTAGCTGAATTTAAAGAGGTTTTAGATGGATTTGAACAAATTTTATTTGGATTTGAAAACTAGTTTTAGATGGATTTAAACTGATTTTAGTTGTATCTGAATAGGTTTAAGGGGCGCAGTGGCTCAGTGGTAGAGTGGTCGTCTTTCAACTGGAAGGTAGGCGGTTCGAATCCCGCTCTCCCCACAGTTCATACTGATGTTGTGTCCTTGGGCAAGACACTTGCCTCTAGTGGTGTTCCAGCTGTAACACTGGTGAATGGAACCTTAATGTAAGTCGCTTTGGATAAAAGTGTCAGCTAAATGACTAAATGTAGATGTAAGATGGATTTGGACAGGTTTAAGGTGGATTTGAACAGGTTTTAGGTGGATTTGAACAGGTTTAAGGTGGATTTGAACAGGTTTAAGGTGGATTTGAACAGGTTTTAGGTGGATTTGAACAGGTTTAAGGTGGATTTGAACAGGTTTTAGGTGGATTTGAACAGGTTTAAGGTGGATTTGAACAGGTTTAAGGTGGATTTGAACAGGTTTTCTGAGTTATTGCTGCTATTAACAAATGACTCAAAGACTCTGGTGTAAAGTCTGCATTAGGACAGTGTTCAAACGAGTCAGCTTTAACTTTATCTCCCAACACCACCTGAATGCAGCATTAGCCTGGCACGCTATGGACACAATAGTTTACATTACACCCAATGACAAGGACAGAACTCCAGTTAAACAACCTAATTGAGCCATGAGCAAGTCCAACTAAACTGTGCATGAAAATGTGGTGCGTCTGAATGAAAAGTCCTGGTTTAGACCTGTTTAGTTCTGGATCAGTCTTTAAATGTCACATCTCGTAGAGGAGGACGGAGGGAGTCATGGAACCACCGGGAGGACATACAGACAGACTGCTGTTCCAAAGCTACTGCAGCAACACCTTTAGAGCCGTAGGGAGCATCACCTTGGCGTCCTTCATTATTCCAGCGCTTCAAGGCTTCACCGAGCGTAGATGCTTTTCAGTAGCCCTCTCCACACTGAGATGGCATTATAAGAGGCCCAGGTAATTGCCCTGATTCCTTCCTCAGAACAAAGCCGAGGCCCGCTCTGCTCTGAAGTGAGTGCTGAGTGGCAGATAAGGACTTTTCAAGGCTAGGAGGAAATTATATACTAGTCTTTCAATGATAACTCACCAATACGAGGATATCTTCTGTATGTTCTGTTCAAATACCATTTAGAAAAACCTGCTTGTGAGTAGAGCGATTTTAGTCGAGAAATTCTATTGCTGTATTGAACTGAAATTAAAATGGCTTATAAACAATTTTTATTTCAGAAGTTAAGGGCCACATAAAATCTCACTTTGTGCCATGTTTGGCCCTTGAGCCGGACTTTAGACACGTCTGGTTTAAGGCAAACTAATAAAAACATTTCTGGACCAACTCTGGACAATTTACTGAAAGAAGAAACATTATAATATTGTGTTTGGAGGCTTGTGAAATGATTTGTCGGTGATATTCCTGTCTTTGTCTGACGGCCAGCTCTCGAGGACAATAGCTGTGCACTGAGGTGAGACCGACTGCGGGAGGAAAAGCATTTATCCTGGCAAAGTAGTGCTGATGAGCCTCCCAACTGTCTCTGTCTTGCTCTCTTTCTCCCGGTGGGTGAACACAGGGGTTAGTGTCACACCACACACAGCTTTTTCAGGACACAGGCTGTACTTTTGACATGTGTCGACTGGCATTAGCCCTGATGCCCCCCCTCTCCTCTGGCCGGGCTGTCTCCTGGCCTCACAGGGGTAATGGGCTGTGAGACAGGCCCGGCAGAGGGGACGGCACTGGGAGTATGTCCGAATGTGACAGCAGGGCCAGAGGAAGGATTTAGCTTCAGTCTGGCAGCTCTGGAAGTCAGCAGTAATGGCTTTGTTAGAGGGACAGTGTTTTTTTATTTTTTATTTTATAAACATGACTCACATGTTCTTGTAGCTGGGTTTCTGGATCAGTTATACTCAAGCCGTCTCACTGCTGTCACGCCTTTGTCACTATTTCCTGTTGTGGAATAAAACCACTCATGACGCCACCTTTTTGGGATGAGCTTGGATGTAAGATAGGTAGGGTATATCCTGATCCTTTTTTACAAAAACGCTGCGGAGCAGATAAGCAGTCTGTCAAAATATAAACAAAAGCATGTCTCTTTGTGTCCAGCTTCAGGAGAGTCAAGTTAAAGAGAAAACAGCACTGCACACTCTTTTGTACGAGATAAGTGACAGAGGTTTGTTTTTCAGGCCTGTCCAGCCAGACCCATTCACTTTATGAACAAAGCGTGTATGTAATCCCCTCCCATTGAAGTCCATTTCCACCAAAATCAACCTCACCTGACCAGTAGTTACAGTTCTGAAACAGGTCGGGTTTCATGCAGTGCTTTATTTCCTTGATTGGTTGCACTGTTTTCCTGAGGCACTTTATTCTTGTTGTTGCCCCGTAACGGATTAGATTAATTATTTACATTTACATTTAGCAGACGCTTTTATCCAAAGCAACTTACATTAAGCTTCTTTTCACCAGTGTTACATCTAGAACACCACTGGTGGCAAGGTGGGTTAGGTTTTTCAGGCCTGTCCTTGTCCTCGGACACAACGACAGTATGAACTGTGAGAGCGGGAATCAGAGCCTACCTTCCGGTTGAAGGAAGGACGACCGCGCTACCACTGAGCCCCTGAGCCACTGCGCTTTGTACGTAGATAAAGACTTAGGATGGATGGCTGTTATTCCGCTCACATCCCACAGTTTTCTTCTTCAGTTGGTTTAATAATAAACAGCAATGCCGCAAATATACTTACTTTTACTTGGATTTATTTGCTTAATCATCAGCAACAGCTCCTGCGCCTGAGCAACTAGAACCAAACCGGAAACATGAGCTTGAATATACATAACAGATAATTGATCTAGGCAGGTGCCGTGACTAAACCTACATCTCTGTAAGGCTTGTGGTTGTGTTGCAGGCACGTTCCCAGGTGAGGTTTACAGGTGTGTGGCGTCACCTCGAGACAGTGATGGTCACAAAATAAATCTCATCCAAACTTGCAGTGTTGACACCACCAAACCAAAAGCTCTGTTTGTCTCTCGTTCTTGTACGTACTGTGCCTTCTCGAGGAGCGGATGAGTGTCAGTGGTTGTTTATCGTTAAATGTGTCGCAACGCTTCTTTCAGTTCATGGAGCAACATAATGATTCTCAGGGCGTTTTCTTCCTGAAAGTCCGTACTACGGACTCACAAAGTGTTTAAATACGAACTATCAGACTTTCCCTGACACTGTGCTCACTGTCGTCATGACAACGGAGGGCGTGTCTCCTGCTTTCACCTGAACATTTGGTCCAAACCAAACGTGAAAGTCTGAAAGTCTGAATCAAACAGGGCAGCTGTGTGAAAGACTCCTAATGACTTGAATGACTTGAACAGATACATTGCATATTTCCTCATTCTTGACTCACAGGCCGTTGCCTCTGTGCTTCCAGCTACAGCGCTGTTTTGTTTAGTGTTGATGCCCCAAACCTTTGCAGTTTTAGTAAATATGCCACTCCCTGTCTCTCAATCTGAAATAAGCACATTCTGTAAAAATGCGTCTTTTAGTAGCTCTGGCCCTGGGTGTTGCTCTGTGAAGCTGCAGCCTCTCACTGCTGCTGTAATTGCACTCATGCATGAACAGGCACGCTCAGATGTGCTCAAGTGAAGATGGCTCAAATTGAACACAGCGTATATTCCGGGATACACTAACTCCAGGGCATAAACAATCATCACAGGTTGTATAGGAGTAAAAATTACAGGCGTCAAACCCTATCATTGCACCACATCAGTGTTCCCCAGCGTTACTCATCAGGGCAGCTGGCTCATTACGCAGCTTATTTGACAGAACTAACCCTTTCTAAGCTGTTTTTGGCAGTGCACTCTGAAAACATGGCTGTGCCCACTTGGCTGTTGGACTGACTCACTCTGAATGGCCTCATGCTTTTGAATAGAGCCTCATAGAAACACATCCAGTCCTTGTTTCCTGTCGCATTAGCCTGCCACCTCACTTTCCTCCGTCCCAGACCCTGACAAATGACCCTGTGCACCGCAGTGACCCCCGCCCTGACGGCTAGTTTTCCGGCTCATGACATGCCCCTCTCTTCTCTCTGACCCCAGTCGACCTCCTTTCTTCTTTTCTTTATAATCGTCTGTTTGCTACGTAGCTCAGTGCGCTCCTAAGCAGAGTGCGGAGAGTCACAAAGGATTGCCATATTTAAAGGAAATGTCATGAAAAGAGAAAAATATAAAGCAAGCTGTAGCTAGTGACGCTAACAGCTGGGAAGTATGAGTGGAGCATATTGTCAACCTGATTAACTTGAGTTATCAAAGTGTTGATAACTTAAATGACTAGTTTTTAGGGTAGCTTTGGTGGCATCATAAATAACATTCTACATTGGATTAAACTGACACATCTTCATTATGCAGCAGTGTAGCTCAAAGTCAATACAAAATGTATTTTCAAACCTTTTACAGCAGAAAAGAAAATGATTAATCATCTACAAGTATTGTAGAATACAAATATTCAAATTGAATTGATTTACTGTCATATTGAAAAAAAAAAAGGTTTGGATTTGGTGAATTTGACATGTTCTTCAGAGTTGGCTAGTAAAGAGTTGGGTCGTTTCTGGAGCTTTTTTACCAAAAGGATCCAAAGTGTTGCCAAAATTGCCAGTCAATATTAACAATGAGCCAAGTTTATAAAAGTCTGCTTCAAATACCTTTTATTTCTCAAGTAGAGACAGGACTTTTGTGTCTCTTCGATGACGTCTCTGTTTCTGCTGCAGACGTCTCTCTCTGGACCCAGCAGAGAAACACAAGCCTCTTGCAGACGTTACCTGACCCAAACCGTCCCATACAGACCCATCCTGTTCCCACAGACTTTACATCGCAGTATATCGACGTGGATGCTCCTCTCCATTGATGCATCTCTGTCCATCCTGATACTTACTTTGTCCATGGCTTCAGTGGTCAGAACTGGGTTTGGTTTTAAACTGGACTTTCTGAGACCTGCTGCACATAAATCAGAAGTCACTTTTGCTTTGCTGGCTGATTATATGAACGGACTTCCAGCTCCGACCGATGGAGGGAAGTGTATAATCAAGCTCATTTAATGCTCCTTCACATTGTATCTGGGCCTTTTTGACGGCCCTAAAGACTTTTTTGTTCCAATGATTTGCTTTGCTGAACTCGTTAACCTCCGTGTTCACCTCGGCAGCTCCAGCCGTCACTCTGAACATGTGTTTCTCCTTTTTTAACTTCTGTACTTTTGTGCCAATTACCACAGGTTTGACTGACTGAAGGTGTTATTCTGATAAGGTTGCTGGAGTAAAAAAGTCATTATAATGAGAAACATATTCATATTTAAATTCCTACTTGGGTAGAACAGTTTTAAAATATATATTAAAAAGCCAGCTGGAAGCTCAAATCAAAACACACTGATCTTTTGAAATGACTTGTTAATTGAACCCCCAATGGGTCACATGGTTTGTTGGATCTGTTTTAAAAATCTCCACAGACGTCTGTAACTTGACAGAGAATGTGATATTGGAAGCAGCATGTATTATTCAGAGAACAGTCACTGTTTTGAGTGACTCTAGACTGCCCTCTGAAGAGATTTGGAGAACTCTTCTACCTGGAAGACTCTTCACTGTTTAGTTTGCCTCAAATCCTTTCAAGTCCACCCGATACCTCCCCAATTGTTCTTACCAATCTGCGTCGCCCGAGATCAAGGGCAAGGCTTTCCCAGCAGCAATAGCTCTGAATTATACATAACAACACAGACTCTGTCACACACAAAAGGGCCTGGGTCTAATTTCAGCGGCCGGACTCGAGAGGACTCTTGTGAGCGGGGATGAAAGCGTCTCATCTTCAGGACAGGTCAGAAGATGGAGGGACGACCGGAGGATATCAAAGCACATAAATGTCTTCTGCAGATGGAGGGGAGCGGTTCTTTAATCTGGTGCTGCTCCAGACAAGCACCAGCTTTTCTGAAACAAAGTGAAAAAAGAAGCTTTGTCCATTTCATAGAGATATATATTAAACCTATAGGATTTTAATGCAATTTTTGTTTATTTCTCTGAAAACAACGCAAACTCTCCTGTGCTGATCTTTACTGACAGTTCTTACACAGTTTCCCAAAGTAATCTCGCTCTAGAGTGGGTGTGTGTGAAATATAGCTCCTCGGAGTCACACACATGTCGTCTGGTTTCACGAGTTTGTGGTTTGGCAGCGCTGAGCCTGATCTTGGTCTCATCTCTTCCTCCCACCATTTATCTTGTCAGCAGGCCTGAAACCGCTAACCGTCCCATCTGGAAGCAAAGCATTAGCATTAGCAAGTCTCTCTAGCAACTAACTAACTTCACTTCTTATTCCCCAGCTCAGCTTTGACTCAACAAATGTTCCACCAACACTGCACAGTTCCTCGGAATGGACATGGTTCTTGACTATTTACAGCTACTGTGGGTTCTTTCTGGGACTGTGGTCCAAAGACGTTCATGTAGATGACCTGACAGAGTTCAGACTTCTGCACAGCTAATGGACAGACGGCCGACTATTTCCGCTTTGGTTTCTTATTCAGTTTTTTCCAAAACTTTGAGTACAAACCCTGTAGAGACCTGACAGACCAAAGCTCCACATCACAGACAGCTGTGTAGTGCAATCTGAAATAGGACAGCACAGTCGACTATTAAAATCATTTAGTCTGAAAAAGACATTAGTCGCTCAAAGCGTGAATAAATCTGTCCGTCTCTCAGTGTTGTCCCGGGCCCACAGCAGCTGGGACAGGTAGAAGACAGAGGTAGCACATAAACTGTGAGCTTCAGTTTTCCTCGTCTGTGATTTAACTCATACAGAGTGAGATGGGGTTCTATTTGAAACACTCAGTTTTAGAATTATACTGTAGCAGATGAAGTTTGAATCAACTGATTTGCTTCTTAATTTGAAGAGACCTACTATATTTTCTTTTGGTGATTAATAAAGTTGAATAGAATTGAACTCTGTAGTCCATGCAGTCCATGTAACACTTCACAATTCAGTTTTCAGACCATATGCTGTAAATGGAACATTTTCTACAGTTTTTCTTTCAGTTGCTTATTGATTATATAACACTTCTTTTCTTTGTTACATTTTCTAAATTGTAAATACAAATGTGTTTCTATTTTTTCAGTCTGGTCATGGTGCATGGTGATGGGCGAGACCATTATCATTTGAGAGGAAGGGGGCGGGACGGAAGTGGTTATGTCATTGGAGAGCATGAGAGCGTCCCGTTGAAGACGAGGCGAAGCATTTTAGAAATGATGGATGACCTGTTTCATTTCTGCTCACATCATGACACAAATCCGTTATTATGGCTGAGTTGGGTCTAAAGTTTGGCCAGTGTGTTCACCTGTGAATGTTTTTCTGGGTTAGGGATTTAAAATGGAGTAAATAAATGAAAAATGAAAAAGAACAGATACAAACAACAATACATAGGCTATTATTTAATGTTCTATGAAGTTAATGGACTTAATAGTTTTCGTCACACTGAGGTTCTTGCTACAAAAGATATGGTTTATAAAATTAATGATAATAAAGTAGGCTTCACTGCCCTAATACGAGACATTATTGTATTTCATATTTGTGTGTGATTCTTTGATCACATGACACATCTGGCTTTGCTAACTCATAGTATCGCTGGCATTCATGTATTTATCTAAAAACACCAGACATGGATGTCCCAGATTCAGCAGTGTCCCACTTCCAATTCACCTCTGTATCATTTATTGTCAATAATGCAAGAATTATGAAAACAGCCTCTATGGCAGTGATTTATATTCCCAAATATTTTATATCCCAGTAGGTAATAATAGGAACATTTATGTTATATTAACACAAAACTGTATAACACTGCTAAGTGCAGGCACAGCACACGCTCGGCCGCTGGATGCACAGTTTAACCTTGTTGCACTGCTTCATTACACATTTGCACAATTTGACTTTTGCAGCTACGATTATTGCTGCATTTTTAAAACAGTGCATTATTTGGGAGGTGGAGGCAGGGACGGATTAAGGGTCGTGTGGGCGTCTGGACAAAGTGTTCGTGGAGTTCTTCCCCCAAAAGGCTTTCTGAAAGTATGCCCCCTCCTCCCTAGGGCTTATGTTAGCCAGAGTCAGGCCCCCTGTGATCAGAAACACCATCCCTCACCTGTTTCTATAGCAGGACTGGGGGCCCTCTGAAAGTACCCCCACACACATTGGGCCCTTGGTAGCCAAATGCCAGAAGGGCCCCCTCCCTTCCTGTTTTCATCAGTCCCCCCGGGGCCCCCAATCCAAACCCTAATTCCCAGGGTACATTACACAGTGTACATCATCAGTAAATATAATTCTACAACTATTTTAATCAAAATGTTGGGGTTCCGCAGTAAAAGTTAAAAGTCAAAGTTTTACAATATAAAACATGTTTAGTTTCTTTTTCTAAGAGTTCCATTTGCAACATACGGTCTGAAAACTGAATTATGAAGCGTTACACGATACACACAAGAGGCCATCTGCAGAAAAGAGATGTTGTTGTGGATGACTGTTACACTTCCTGGAGACAAAACGAGAGTTAAAGCTGCACTGGCCTGAAAACTCACATCTTAAAAGTATCTAAACTTATTATTACACTGATGAATTCCTGTGTGCACTCAAAAACAAAATGAGTACAAGCAACATTTCTACAAAAAACATTTTATTGATTTATGAACAACTGTACATTTCTTTCTGGTGCTAACAGCGTTGATACTTTGGTGTGATAAAAGTTGGGCAGGCACTTTCTGCCGCTTCTGTTTTTCTAGAACAAGCTCATAGGAAAATGTTCTGCACAGTGTGGACGCCAGAACTATTCACAAAGTCCGTCAGAAGAAGAGACGACTGGTTTACTCACTGGGCAGCTAAGAGAGAACAGTGTGGCCAAACATATTCCAAGAACCGGGCTAAGATAGCTCTGTTTGACTTTAGCTAACAAGTCAGTGGTGCAATCCAACATCTGTAGAGTTCAGTTCAGTTCGAGAAAAAAAACTAAAAACCCGCACATGGTAGTTGAGTCTGCTGCTAGCTGAGGGTCAAGGGTCGAGTTAAACATTAAACGTTCCCCGGTTTCCCAAAAACCTAATGAGATAAAAACAAACAGAAGCGAGCACGGACAGAGCAGGACATTAGTACAACTTTTGAAAGCTTTGTATATAACATGAAAATGTACATCCAGGGGTTTTTGTCGCAGCGTCCCGGCGGTCCACCTCTCAGCGCTCCTTACACGTCAGAATCATCAAGTAAAAGCACGGCGACAAAAGGCCATTAAAAATTGTTCACAAAACGTTCCACCAGCAATGTCTTAGATCTCACACTTGAGTTTTTAAAAAGTCATCCTCTAGAGTGTTCTTAAAAATCAGTACAGCCATTAAAAAGTCTCCAACCATGTTCTTTTCTTACTGAAGAGAGAAGGGACAAAATCATCACAATACACCCAGGACATGAAAATATATATATTTTATCATATATATAAAATGTCTTTTATTTAATCCCATATGTACACTTTTCACAAGACGTCCTGGAAACAAGGTTTGAGAAATGAAGCACTGCTCCATCAGGTCGACCCAAACATTCTCCCCCCAAAAAAGAAAAAGGAAAAAAAAGTGCAACCCAAAAAAGTACAGTGATTCCAATAATCCGTTTGTCGAGGTGTGTCCCGGGTCGGACGGCGGGGGGACGAGCGGTGGGTCTCTCAGTAGAAGTGCGGAGGCAGAGTGGAGGCTCTTCTCTAATAGATGACCTCGTACACCGTGGCCTTCTTGTCTCCGGAACCTGTCACGATGTATTTGTCGTCTGCCGAAATGTCGCAGCTCAGGACGGAGGACGACTCCTTTGACTGTTGGACACAGGGACGTTAGCTCAACACCGACAGTCAGCTCTGTTAGTGCTACGGCATGAAAACCCCATTGACTCATTTGAGTCACTGTGTCCCCAGCTTCCACTCAGACTAATGATGTGTTCTGTTATTATTGATTTATCTAAATGTGTTACAACATTACGAGAAAAAAAAGAAGCGACAAACAGAAGCCGGAGGCATTGTGACCCAAAATCTCTCTTTGTTGGACTAAAAATTATCATCTTCATGTTTTTCTGTTTCCGTGTGTGTCTGTCTGACTCTATAGCTGCTCAGAGCTGTCTGACCTTTAACCCGTAGCAGAAATCTCACAATTAACTGCATTTTCCAGACATTTTAATGACTTTACAGCAGTTTAAAACTATAATCAAATTATGGAAATAGTTCAGATTTCTCTACCTGCAGATAAATGTACTGACGGACATGTTGACACTTCTGCTGAGACTCACCTGGAAAATGCTGGCACCGTAGGGCGTCCTCCAGGCGTTGAGCAGGTTGTCCTTCCCTGTGCTCACAAACCATTTCCCTGCACACATCAAAAGCACACATTTGAGAATATCCTCGAGAAGTGTTTATCGACACTGACACTTAACCCTCCACAACAGAACTGCTGTGCCAGTCCCAAGAACGGCAAACAGCGCCGTGTAACCACTGACTTGGAAAGAGCACTACAGCAGTGTGAAATAATGAAGGAGAAAGCATTTCCACTCAGATAATTATTTTAATCAGCCTCTGATTAATTACCCCACTGACTATTGGCTAATGATTTAATTAGTGACGTGAGGGCTCTCGAGCTGCAGCAGCATTTCAGTGTGTGTGTGTGTGTGTGTGTGTGTGTGTGTCTGTGTGTGTGTGTGTGTGTGTGTGTGTGTGTGTGTGTGTGTGTGTGTGTGTCTGTGTCTGTGTGTGTGTGTGTGTGTGTGTGTCTGTGTGTGTGTGTGTGTGTGTGTGTGTGTGTGTGTGTGTCTGTGTGTGTGTGTGTGTGTGTGTGTGTGTGTGTGTGTGTGTGTGTGTGTGTGTGTGTGTGTGTGTGTGTGTGTGTGTGTGTGTGTGTGTGTGTGTGTGTGTGTGTGTGTGTGTGTGTGTGTGTGTGTGTGTGTGGTGCTCAGAATCGGGACGCTGCTGTGGGGGGTCTTCAGAACTGACAGTTTTATTGGAAACAACTGTAATGCAACCTGGTGTTCTACCAACGGGCTCCAGAGTAACACTGACAGAGACTTCCTCCTGATTTAGACACAGAGCTGTAGCTCCAGATGTTATTTGAGGATGCAGAATAAATGAGCTTAAATGAAGGCTTCAGACATGACATTACAAGAGACTAAACAGGTTTGTAGCCATGTTATCCTTTTGCAAAAGCGATACTTGGGATTAGCATATGTGTTTATAATCTACTGACGACTACTGCAATGTGCTCTTTCATGATTCTTAGTTGAAAAGGACATTTTTGTCAAACTGAATGTGTTAAAAGTCTGTGTGACTTAAAAACTTTACTTAAAATCTGTTTACATTGTTAAACTGACAAGTAAAATAAATGTTGCATGTTCATTTAGGACAATGTGTAGCAGGAGCTAGTATCAGGGTTCGTACAGATACTGTATAATGAAATTCCAGGACTTTCCAGGACTTTTCAAGCACTATTTTGGGGATTTTCAAGGACTACAATCAGAGGTCTCACTTATCAAACATATACTTTATTTACTTTAAATTCTAAAAAAGGAAAACAGATGAATAAAAATTAAACAAGATTGTACAAATAAGGTACAGCACATTAAAGTATTCAATGACTGTGGCAACTCTAAGTATGAGAACATGAAAGTCACGGTACTCTGTGCACCGTGTTGCTCTGTGACTGTTGGGGTGAAATATTCTCGGACGGATGGCGGTCCAGTGCGTGCAACTGCACTGACATGACGCTCCCCTTGCATGTGACTCTTCAGTGCCGATTCGCCCATGTTTGAAATCTCGAGGGATTTGCGGCATATTTTACAATGTGCACGATGCACACTTTTAGGGTCTTCAAGAAGCCACTTTTTATATGGTTCCTTTTCCAGCCAAGCTGGATTAAATTTACACTTCCCCGGCATTTCTTCGTCTTACTCTTTACCATTTCGTAAATGTGCTCCAGGTAAGTGATGTCAGAACGAGCGAGTTAACGTATAAGGCGGGTAGAAGGAGGGGGATGGGCTGAGGCGTTAATTTTGAGCGTTAATTATGTTTTATAGAAAAAAAATATACACTTCAAAATTGCTTTGTAAATTCATAAATATTGCCTTTAAATAATTCAAGCACTTTTCAATTACCTCGTCATTAATATGACTGTTTTCAAGGGTTTTCCAGGACTTAAATTTCAAAAAGTCAAATTCAAGTACTTCAAGCACTTTAAGCACCTTGTACGAACCCTGTAGTATCAATGCAGCGAGAAGACTTAGTTCAACAGTTAACACACGGAGCTGACCTGACGTAATAGTCAAAAACAGAAGGTTTATAAAATCACAACCACTTTATCAATAATTTTTTGTGACTTTCTCTGCTCACAGTCAAAGCCAAAGTAAAGGACACTCCTTGCATTAGTTCTTCTTTCTTTGTACAAATAAAAACAGCTGCAGACCTGAGTTGCTCTTGTGACGAGTGGCTTACCGCAGTAGGCGAACTTGAGCGACAGCACGCAGCTCTCGTGCAGGTGCAGCTGGTATTTGTCAGGTTTGGTGTGGTGTAGAACCTCCACGTTGCTGCTCTCCATGCCCACAGCCAGCCACTCCCCGGTGGGACAGTACCCCAGTGAGAAGATCTGCAGAAGAAGCACAATCCATTAAGACTTCCGAACTGGGATTTTAAAGCAACACTAAGCATTTTTAAGCTTTTTAACCCTTTAAAGTTTTCACTTGCCTAGATTTTGATAAACATTATTCATTAGATGCACATAAAGGTTAAATACATTGTTTTTTCAGCGGAAAATTAAAAGTTTTGTTGTGTCTGTGTCTCTTCACAGACACAGACTTTATCTTTATACTGTCTATATTATCAATGTTTTGTACATGTGTATTTATGCTGTTTATATGCATTATTCTGGTGTTTTTTGGACTTGTAAGGTGACCGGGGGTGTTGTGGTACCTGTGAGGTAAAGTCGTGTTGCTGAAGTTGTCGCCCCTCTCTCAGATCCCAGGAGCGCACAGTGTTGTCCAGGCCGCCCGTCCACAGTTTGGTCCCGTCGTGGGAGATGTCGATGCAGCTGGCTCCGTCGGTGTGGCCCTGGAACTGCCTGAAACATTCCCAAACAACAACCGACAGACCGTCACAAACCGTTATAAAAGAGGCGGACTTTTTGAGATCACACACACTCGGGACTGTCGCAGCTCTGACCTGACGAGGGTCTGGTTGTGGAGGTCCCACACAGCGATGTTTCCGTCCGAGCAGCAGGAGAAGCAGACTTTGGCGTCGGGGCTGATAGCCAGAGCGTAGCAGGCCGGGGCCGAGGACGTGAGCTCGGCTTTGATGCGCGGCGTCTGAGAGGCCAGGTCCCAGATGGTCAGAGTGCTGGCCTCGCCGCCTACGATCAGGGTGCGACCGTCGGGCAACAGCTTACAGGAGCGGATGTAGTTGTCCCGGTTCTGAAGAAGACAAAGAGAAGTCTCAACTGTCCTTGAATACAGCCCCAGTTTCTTAAATGGTTCAGAAGTCATTATCTAGACGTTTCAGAGTGCGTTCATTAATATGCAGCTTGTGTAACAAAACAATCATAAAGTAAGTCAGATATTATAAAAGGACAGCGGCTGTGAATGAGAGTTCTTTTATAATGCAACAGTCCCACTTCAAACTCGTACTGGTCTCATTTAATATTCTCAGTATTTTTAATGAAATCTCAGTGCTGACTTAGACTCAAATTTAGTGTCAAGTGTTAAATACCACACTACAGCAAATCGTTTTCTCTCCTGAAAGTCTGCACCAAGTGTCGCACTAAGAACTCACAAATACGCAGTGTTCATTAGGTTCAATAAGGTTTGTCTTTTTCTCTCCACAGTTTTTTTCAAACAGACTTTCCCTGACGCTGCGTTTACTGTCGCACGATAACGAGGGACTTTTACTGTGGTGGACGTGTCTCTGCAGAGGCTCTTTTTACAGTTGAACAGTTGGAGAGATTCAGTATAAACTACTTTAAATGCACTGTTTAAGACAGGATTTAAATCACTAAAAAGGCTTCACAGGAGGCTTCTGTCGTAGAGGAGCAAGAAAAACAGAGCCATACAAAACAGAAAACAACATAATTTATGTGTTTTATGTGTTTTTAAACCCGACTGATATCTTGGTTCCGTTTGGTCCGGAACAAGACCACCTCTTTTTGCCGGAACTAAACAGTGCAGGTGTGAAAGCCCCCTTATGTAGGCAACTACTAACAGTAATCCCACAATATAATGTCATATCAATGTAAATTATTACCCTGTGGATGATACATATCAAAGAAAAGACAGGGAAGAATTGTACAGCTCCTATGTCACGACTTGAACAGGTTTTTGTGTTCTTTTTTCATCTTCAACCTGACATAAAAGCAGCATTAGTGTCTAATATAAATATTTGTTAAAATATAAAAAGCAACTCTACAGAGGCTTTATAATCGGGGGTCAGTCCGATGCTTCTGGTTCTGATTCAATTCATTAATCTCTTTGAGTATAATATGAAAAGGCCAATCTTAAAAGGTGGAGTATCATTTTTGTTCTGTCCCGGTCTATTTAAAAGCCGAGCTGTCAGCTTTAGGTGCGTGAGAGTGAGGCTGCAGCTTTGGCGGGTCTCTGAGTGAACTGTAAGATCTATACAACTGCTTTAGCTCATGGGTTGAATTAAAACAGTGTCCCGATGGCTTTGTAAGAGGGCCGTCTGCCCTCCGGACGCATCTCGCAGCTATCAGAGACCGTACGAGTCGAACGGCGAGAGAAATATGAGTCAAATATATTGAGCTGGATAATTTCAGACAAGCTCGACCAATCGGAACGTCATTACTCAGTAGGATTTATTTTTTCTTCAGAGGAGAGTTACTGAATTATGAATTGTCAGACTACATTTGATGCTCAACAACACTTGTAATAAAAAAAGAACAATTGGGCACACATGAGTAAAGGACGTCTGTGCAACACCAACTCCGTCTTCTCCACTCACGACACAGAAGAGAAGAAATCCTTACCAAGCAGTCGAGCTGGGACACGGGGCTCTTGCTGCCCGGCTGGCTGATGTCCCAGATCTTGACGCAGCCCTTGCCGCCGGTGTAGACGTGTCGCGTGGGGTTACTGATGGTGACGGCGCAGACGACTTCTCCGTGGCTCAGGGTGTTGATCTGACGAGCGTGACGCGGGATGCCCGGGCCAATCAGAGCGTCCGGAGGGAAGGGCACGGGCTGCATCTGACCGTCTGCGCTCACGTGGAAGGAGTAGGCTCTGCAGAAAGTGGACACCATTTTAATCTCTGAATGAGACACATTTTTAGATATTTTTACCCCAAGCACCAGTTTTGGAAACAGTATTTTCTTATTAAAAAGTGAACAGTTGATCTGTTATTGAGTACTAATATATCTTGGGTTATTGCCGTGTCTGTGTCTTCAAATGATCAATGAACTGACTGTAAAACTCTTTTATGGATTAATTGATAATTGATTGGATTAACTGTATTTACCTGCCAAGTCCTTTAAAAGTCCAGCGCACTACTTTAATTTGTTTTTGTAAATACAGTTTTATTCTTATCATTACTCTTGTTATTTTTGTGGCATATGGCTCCTTGATTGTCCAAGACAGATTTTGAAGACAATAAAGATTATTAAATTAAATTATGACCAGAGAAAAAGCCTACGTAAACCTACACTAGAGTTATTACACAAGCAAATATCTAGTCACATTTATTTGATTTATTTCGACGTGTCAGTGATTGGAGAGTATTTGTGTTGGAGCTTTGTATCTTGATAGTTGCAGACTAAAAAGGTCTTGTAATGCAGTTGAAGCACTCACGGTTTTCCTCCAGAGATGGAGGTGAGGCTGGCAGGCAGGCCCGGCGCTCTCATGTGAGGATGAGGGTCAAACCCCGCCTGCGTAAACAAAACAGTAAGTGATGACAAAGACGTATAGCTGTGAGTAACAACCTGGAAAGAGAAATTCTGCTAATTCTGCCTAAAATGAAAAAAAAAAAACTCTCAGAAGGTTGTTTCCAGGCAAATCCCCTGCATTCAGACGAGCTTTACACAAGGCTGCAACACCGCGCTCGCTAATGCTAATGAAAGCCTGGGAGATTTTCAAACATGAAGATAGGGAGGGGGGGGAGTCTTTTTTAAAGCCTTTAGAATGCTAACTAAGTAACTTCAAAGTCAAAGAGCGGTGCTGTCTTTGTACTTTCTCATTACGTACAACACAACAAGCCGCAGCCAGTGGAGCAGAAATATTTGGGACGTGGGGAGAGAAAGAACACTGGAGTTTTACAAAGTCGTTTGTTAAAAAGCCTGTACAAGCAGCAGCTGAGGTTACAATCCGACAGAAAGAGGGTGAGAACATGTTGACTCTTTATATCAAAGTTATTTTCATTTAGGGCTGCTCCATTAAAAGCCAAAATGCTACACAAATTATCTCACGATTTCCTCAAATGCAAAGATAATTTACTGCGTAGCCTAAGATTTACTTTTATTTTTACAGCTTATATTAGATTTTCTACAATTATTCCCCATACGTCTGCTCTTAATACATCAGCCTTTTATATCTGAGGCTATTTATCTGAAAACATCTACTCTTCAACTTATTTTCTCAGAAATTCAGAAACTAGTCTTTGCTGTTCCAAATAGAATTGGGTCATATGGCAATTTTTTTTTTTTTTATATAAAATTTTCTTTCTTGCTATTGAACTCAAAAGGGATTTTTCTTTCTTTTTTTTTTACATTTTTTTTGTTTTTCTTTTACTTACAGCAGAAGAAGCTACTTAAAAAAATGCTGGAAAGCAGTCGTTAAGATAAATCAAATATTATAATAAAAAAAGTATACATTAATATTGCTTTTTTAAGTCAAGAGCAACAAACACAAAAAAAGTTTTAAATTTTTTGCCATATCATCCAGTTCTAGTTGGAAAACTGTTTAACCACAAAGACTAGTTTCTGAAATTCTGAGTGGTTCTGAAGAGTAGAAGTGTGACCCTCTTCTGCTGCTCATCTTATATTACATCCTTTTTGTATCTTTTATCCATTTATGCCTTTATAGATGTTAGAGACAAATGGGAGACAATAAAGTTCTGTTCTATTTTTCTACTCAATGTTATTACAAAATAATACAGCAGCAACAGTAAAAATAAACCAGTTTAGCTTGGATAGCTTTAGCAATGAAGCACATAAATCAACAGAGCTGCACAGACTCTACACTTTTCTTGTTACTTCACCAAACCAGGGGTTACACAAGGGTTACACAGAGGTTACACAGAGGTTACTCAGGGGTTACACAGAGGTTACACAGAGGTTACACAGGGGTTACTCAGAGGTTACACAGGGGTTACTCAGGGGTTACACTGGGGTAATGTGACTCCATTCTCTGGTGTTTTTGGCATCTGCAAAGTCAGCTTTGGCGCTAGCAGCAGCATTAGCTTAACATAGTGTAAAGTGCAGGGTTAGATATAGACACCTATACAAGCTAAACACTACACCCCAGCTCTACTTCAATTATGTGTAAATTGTAATAAAGTTAAAAATCCTTACAATTGGGGATCGTCCATAAGCGGCCGCAGCTGCAGCGCTCATCTGAGGTGAAATGAGGCCGGGATAAACCCCGGGGCTGGTCAAGGCGCCGTTCATCTCGTGGTGACCCATCATAGCAAAAGGCGCATAGGAGCCGGCGATGGACAGAGGAGTCCTCAGGGCCGGGGCGGCTGGAGGAGGCAACAGACATGTGAGTATTACACACTTGGGATGACTCTGCTTTTAAATTCCAGATCCAGGATTGGCTTGTTATCATAGTTAAATACAAATAGGCTTCTTCCAAATAAATAAAGGCAATTCCATTTGGCCTTAAACTGACTTTTCCACTGGTTTAACTGGTGTTACTGGGCTAAAAGATTTCAGAAAGAAGACACCAGTTTGTCTAAAAAAGTCTCCCAAACCCAGATACTCATGTAGCAAGAGCAAAAATGTGTTCATATCTCCCTTTCACTGGAGCCGGACTGCCTCGTCTTTATCGTAAGCCATACTTTTGAAAAAGAAGAGGCTAATTTTATTGACTTTTGTTTGGTAAACAAAAGTTATATATCAGCAGCTTATATATTACGATAAAAGCATGTTGCAGTATTAGTAGTTTCCATTTAACCCTGACTGAAAGTTCAATATAACTTTATCGTCCTATGCTTAGACAAAAGTAACAATCTATTTCTTTTCTGGGGATTAAAATTTAAACCCAGCACATCATTAGAAGATGAGACTTGTTCGGCAGCTGAGTCCTACCTAAAGCCTCCATGCCGGGGGGCTTGCCCATGGTCAGAGGCCTCAGTCCTGGGGTGCTGCTGGTGCCCGGTGTGGGGGCCTCGTTCCTGGGTGTGGGTGTGTTTGATTTCAGGCTCGGTGTGGATGACTTGTCGTTCTAAAAAAAAACACAGAAATGCACTTTAATAACGGCGTATCTTCTCACAGAAAGCTGTAAAAACAAACATGTTCTCTGCTTGTTTATGTCAAATAAATCCCTTCACAAATACCCCACAGGCAAAACAAATTATCCAGAGGCCAATCTAAGTTAGTGCTTTAAAATGACACAAGGTGTTTGTTCAGAAACGATTGGTCACGTCAAGCTTTTAACATGAAAGCGCTGTTTCTAATTTGGAAGAGCTTTCAGACACCAGTTGGTATCTGAGAATATGTATTTTGGGGTTAATTGAGGAAGACACAAGCACAATATCAGAGAGAGTTTTTAGTGCCGGATGGAGCATTGTTAGCCTTCTACAATCGTCTCTCAAACCACATTAGGCGACTATTATTCACAACAAGAAGACGTTGGTTAGGGACAGTTAGTTGGGGCAAGCATCGTCTTTTCTTTTCAGATGTGTGTCCAACAATTGATTAAAATAATTATATAAAGATTAGGCTGAATCCATGCAGCACATTGCATTGTGCCACATAAAAGATCACCACACCAGCCCTAAATAAATACTAATTAGATGATGTTGCACACCCATTTTAACAAAGGAAACCAAAACAGACTGTACTGTGATAGAAACAGGGCTTAAGTCAGATTAGACACTCCTCTCATAGTGGATCCATCTTTTTCATGCTTTGCACAACAGGTTGGAGGACATGGAGCTTAAGTCTGTGACTCACGGTAAAACGTCATTGGAGGAGCTGGGAATGAAAGGTGGGCGTAGAGAACTGCTCCAGGTAATGGCCCACTATAAATCTGTCCCATGGTTTATGTTCAATGTCGGGTTAGAGAGAGCGGAGCAGTTAGAAAGAGGGAGCGTAAGATGAGCAGGGCCCTGGTGCTGCGTCTGTGGGATATTTACAGCCTCAAGTCCAAGAAGAAATGACCATTTATTGGGAAAGCCATAAAGGAGATTGAACGGGGCAAGCCACAGGGTTGGATTTCCTCTGAGTCCATCCACCCTTTGCTCCTTCAAACCCGTCAGAGCAGCGACCGCTAAGCCTCCCGAGCATTAGTCCGTCAGACACCCACTTCACTCGACAAATACCCCTTCAGGTTTCCCTGTCCGTGCCGTTATCATTATCAGGGTTTTCCCTGGCACTCACATGGGCGTGCTCCTTCGCTTTGGACGACGGGGTGCTCCCTGAGGAGGCCACGGAGGCGGGGCTGTTCGGGGCAGCGTCTTTCTTAAGGACTCGGGACTTGTCCAGGCCGTTTTCCGGAGGGGAGTGCGCGGGGCTGGCTCGAGGAGTGGCTGGATCCTAAGGCGGACAAAAGGAGACAGCAACACAGAGACTGAGCAAACACAGAAAAGAAAAGCCACTGGCCTGTTCATGTAGGTCAAACAAACTGGGCCTCATGTGCAAACACTGATAAATATACTCCTGTGTGCTCACACTTTTCATTCACCTGTCACGCCCCTTTTCTTTGTATTCTTTGTCTTGCCTTATGCATGACTGGCTGAAGAAATACACCTCGTTCAACCACACACACACACACACAGCCGTGCACATATCCAATATTATGACAGACTTTTTGGCAACCGTGTGGAAGGTGTTGAGGCTTATACAGACAATTGATTAAAGAGAGGTGTGTTGAGTCTTCACGAGATGTTTACGCTCTGGAATGTGGTTGAGCGGGTCCGCACAAAGAACTCTTACCTCGTTGGAAACATCCACCACCAGGTCGTCACTTTTGTCTCCGTCACTGTCCTACAAGAGAAGACACGGAAACCTTCATCACTGGAAAAACATTAACACATTCTCGTCATGACGCAATATGTTGAAATTCAACGCCAACTTTTGACCGCGCTGAAGCCAAAAGCTGTGGTTTATATTAGAGCACTGTTGCCCAAACACTGGGTCGGGATCAAAAAGTGGATTTGAACAGGTTTTAGACGGATTTGAACAGGTTTTAGACGGATTTGAACAGGTTTTAGACGGATTTGAACAGGTTTTAGACGGATTTGAACAGGTTTTAGACGGATTTGAACAGGTTTTAGACGGATTTGAACAGGTTTAAGATGGATTTGAACAGGTTTGAAATGGATTTAAACAAGTTTAATTGGATTTGAACAAAATGCTCTTTCTGTAAAGGCCTGTGAGATCTGGAACAGTCTCCTCTCTCCATAAGGGAGTGGCCAACCTCCAAAACTTACCTCAAGCAGTGACTGAAAGCAAACCAGTCTTGTAACCTTTGACTTTTAACTTCTCAGGAATGTACTGTCTGTGAAGTTATTGTTATCTATTGTCCTGTCCTATGTCTCATTATTATTGTTTTTGTATTACCTGTCTGCGGATGCAAATTATCATTGTTGCTATAATCCGGCATATTTATGTCTATTGCTGTTTGAATAGATGTTTATTAATGTGCACTGTCCCTATCAAATAAAGAAAAAAAACATGTTTTTTTAAAAAAGGTTTTAGATGGATTTGAACAGGTTTTAGATGGATTTGAACAGACTTTATATACAGTATCTTTGCAGCAAAAACTGGCTTAACCTATAAGATTTTAGGAATAAAATAAATCAAAGACATTTGTGGCATATAGGGCTGCAACTAACAATTATTTCTATAATTGTTCATCTGACAATTACTTTTTTTGATTAATCGATTAATAATCATATAGTGAAGCACGTGTAAATGTATGAGGACCTGGTGGACTGACAAAGACAAGTGGTCAAAACCTTGAGGTGTTTATGGCTGTTAAAACTGATGATACTACTACAAAAAAAAAAAAAAATTTCCTAAATCTGAACCCGACGAAGCTCAGGACCTCAGGACTCAGGACAGAACATATAAACACATAATGATGTATTTTCATCAAAAACACAAAATGTACATCTCTTTTGCCGTTTCTGTGGATTTACTGCTCTGTCTTTGTAATAAAACCTTCTGAGCACTTGGCAGGAGTCTGAGACAATTATTTTCATAAACGATTATAATCAATTAATCCAGTTGTTATAAAACATTGGTTCCCTCGATACATATATCATGAGTTCTCAGGGTTGTATAAACGAGAAGCAGAAGTTAGTTTGTTTGAAAAAAAAAAAATGGATGTGAATACTTTCTACACACTTTCACTAAAAGTACACTAACAGAAGAATAAGTGCTACAGAAAACACAAAGCCTGTGTCATTGCTCCTGTCTGCTTCTCCAAACTGGTAGTAAACAATTATCTTCTTTAGGGAAAAAGTTACCTATCCCCGAGTTTGTCATAGACGCCATTTTGGAAAATACTGAACTGAACTTGCACAATCTCAAGGTTACTCCAGCTGAGCCTTCAATTTAATCCATTAAAATACTACTAAAGGACGTTTAAATATATGCAGAAGATTAAAAAGAATGCATTTTCTCGTTGAGTATTTTGTAATCCACACCAGTGATACATTAGTGATTAAAACCCACTCACATATCTGCTCATACTGTCTTTGTCGTCCACTTTGCGTTTCTTGGACTCGAGACTGTAATCCGAAGAGCCTCGGTGCTTCTCGCTGGCGGCTCGTAGACTGTCCGATGGCGACACTGAGTTATTCTGCCAAGTACATAAAACACAAAACAGTCACTTGAGGTACATGTTAAAACTTATGATATACTGTATGTAGTGTATATGTTCGTCTTGTTTCCACTGGAGCGGGTCAGTACGGCACAGTGCAACGATAAATGTTTTTCTATTAGGGCTGCAATATTATCGTGATATCTGTATCGCAAAGACACAATTATTGTCCAAACATTGTTAAATCAAACTCAAAAGTAGTGCGTCTTAAAAAGAAATTCCTACATTTAGTCCTAGTTTAAAACCGTTTAGTCTTGATTTAGTCCTGGTTCAGTCTTTAATATTGATTTAGCTCCTGCTTTGACGAGTGGAAGCTGGTCCAGAAACTTTTTTTTTTGTCAAAGAGCATTCAAAGATCACAGCTCATGTCGTTATAGCAATATTTAACATAGTTATGACAAATCGCAGGTTTTTCTAATATCATAAAGCCTTTAACTGTATTTGAAGCAGACTTTCAAATCCTTGAGTGTAGGAACGTGGAAGGAACATTTTATGTTTTACTTGAGAAAGGGTTATCTATCGTCCAATCAGCTGACTGCAGTGTTTAGCTCCACCTTTTGGAAAGAGGACCACACACCTCAGGACCTCAGTCCAAAGCCTCCCTCAAATAAAAATGTTTCACTAATGAAAACCTACCTGTACTGACCCGACCCATTCTGTACCGCTCCAGTGGAACAATGCTCTTGTAACATGTGAAAAATGTCAGTTGAATGTTGTATTAATGATTCATCGTGCAAGATAGAAAGCAAAGGATTACTGGTACTTGTGATTCAGCTTTAATGTGGGAATACTTCTGGCTAACAGAATATCTGCTATTGTCTGAGAAAATTTCCTTTAAAGCATAATCCTACCAGCATATGCTCTTTCATTAAAGGGGTGTTTTGGCGCTGAACTGCAGCCAAGTGACAAACCCTCAAAAACCAGAAAAGCCAGAAACCACCAAATGGCAAGCTTTAAGTATTTGCCTTTGCCTTTGTCAAAAGAAGAGACACTGTTGACTGTAAAGCTTAGACACACAAAGCTCCTGGACTTAACTGGACACATTCGGAATAAAAGGAGTAGAAAAAAGGCCTCTGGGATGGCTTAGCCTTGTCACTGCCAAGGCACTGGACGAGAAAGGAAACCCACAGACACAAAACACCACAAATGACAAGCACATTAACCCAAGCGCTGAGTTATGTCGAGGAGGAGGAGATATGTTTATACAGACACACACCTTGACATCAAATCCTCAGTCACAGCCTCAGGTGACCTCGTCTGAGACATGCTTGAGCTCGCTTTAACAATTTAAACAAAGAATATTAGGAAAAATATTCATTGTGCTACTTCAAAAGGTGTCCATTTTGAACTTCAAAAGGAGTGACAAAAAAAAAAAAAAAAAAAAAAAAAAACACAACAAAGCAACCGACGAGTTCACCAAAGTCCACCAGAACAGAGAAGAGGAAGGAAAGATGAGGCCATTGAGTAACCTTTAAACTGTTCAATGTGAAGACACCAAGAGGAGGTGCCAGTAGGGAACAGAAGTGAGAAAATGAAGGGGAAACAAGAAGACAGGAAGTTGTCACAAAAGGTCACTAGAGGGAAATGGATAGACAGGCTGTGGGTCTCAGAGGCTGCAGCGGGGCTTTTGTACTCTGACCATTTGTGTGGAGTGGTGGCACTGCCAAACGGGCACAGAGACAAAGACTGAGGGAGAAAAAAAGCTATATTCGAGGCTGGTAAAGGCATATTAACCAGAAAGAAAATTAGCGAATGAAAAGAAGACTCGACTTGAAAGGCACTTGTGATAGGTACAAACTAAGGAAGACGTTCTCGGCTGTGAATAATAGAGCATGTGTGGTCAGACGGCTAATGGCTCCACAAAGTGCCCCTTTTCTCTGGCTGCTTCACAAAGAGGCTGACTTCCCTCACTGCTTTAGCCAACACAGCAGCTTTTCTGCCATTTCCACATGCCTCGAAATGGAAATTTGTTCAGCTACTGCTGGGGAAGTAAAAGCCACAGACTTTTAGTTAGGCTTGGTGTGAGGCTGTAGCAGGGGTTGGTCATGTGACAAACAAACCTCTATTTTCTCATCTAATAAAAAAAAGTATTTCCAGATTTGAAAATATATGATGTCACTATATGGTTAAAAGAAAAGTGAGAAAAGTAGAAGTGACAACACAAGATATGTAAAGATCCCACAGATTCACTTGGGACTTGTTTAAAACCACAAACAGCTGTTTAGAATAAACACTGTTTGAATATGACGTTTATCACAAGAACAAGGTGTCATTTATCTGAAAAACATTTCCGTTTAATGTTTTTACTTTTGCTTGTTTTCTCTCAAGTGAGGATCATCTATCGTCCAATCAGCTGACTGCAGGGTTTAACTACGGCCCTCCCAAAAGCGTGCTGGAACTGACCCGTACTGTCAATCCTTTTTGTTTTCTGTAGTGTCTAGTAAAAATAAAACACTGTCTGTATATCTGATCCTGTAACCTTTGAGGTACTACTTGGACCAATAAAGCCGTGCTTGCCTTTCGACTGTATCGGATGACCTGAGACAACAGGACAGGAAGACTGTGCGAGGAAGAGCGGTGAAGAAAGAGAGATCAGGTGTTGCTAGTATTGGCGACCGCACATCAACTGCAGAAGGAGAAGAGCCCGAGGGTTACTTTCAGACATGAGAGGACTCCTTTCAGGCCGGCCAGTCAATGGGAACTCAATCTGGCCGAACAAATCCAGCAGAGCGTGACACTCCGGCGAGACGAGAGATTTAAGACAGTCCAATAAACGGGGCTTTAACATGAGAGGGGAGAGACGGAGTGAGAGAAGGTGATGGAAGTAGTCAGTGAAGGAGTGGAAAATAAAGCTAAAAGAAAAGTTGAGCGGCAGATAAAGGGAGATATGAGAGACTCAGGTACTGGATGCAAGAGTAAATCCTTTAAAGCAAAGAGGAATGAAAGTCAAAGTCGCTTTTAATTGTGCTGAAATTAAAGGAGGTAGCTGACAACTAATCCCTGTCCAGTGATTGGAGTCATTTTCCACCTGGATTAGATGGCACCGGCTTATTTGGCCAGACTTCATTATTTGATTTGAGTCAGCCTATACTCCTCTGAGCACAAAAAGGTGTGTGTTCTGACACTGGGAGCATGAGTTTCTGCCGAACAGCGGGCTTAACTCTATGTAAAGTACACCTAATCACCACACACACTGCGAGCCCGACACTGGCAAAGTCAAGAGAGACTCGAGATGGAGAGTTAACGTACCGTGCTGGACTCGCGTTCTTTCAGTGGAAGGGCCAGAGGCGAGTGAAATGATGAGGGGCCAGGAGGGAGAAAAGCAAAAGACAAATTAGTTTAGCTGTCAGTAAATCTGTCAAAAAAAAGCATAGTTAATGTTGAGAGAATTGCGAGGCTGAGCAATAAAGCCTCAAATTAACATAATAAGAAGTTATATTTTATTCTTTCTTGCTCTGTCAAGTGTTGTTCTATAAATATGCTCTGGAAGTGCTTTTTCTTTTCTGTTAATGTGAGTTCTTATGTAACTGTGAATTCATATAAGCTTTTTCTTTCATGCTTTAGTAAAAATTACAAATATACACAGTAGAAATTGATTTCAACAAATTATATATTTGAGTGTTACAGTTGCTTAATGTCAGAAACTCATAATATAAATGAGCTATTTAGCAGGAGTGTCCACCATACAGTAAATCCTGGCGTCTGTGTCTGTCCCTGAATGCATTTGGCCAGACCTGTTTTTGGCAGAGGACTTAACAGGCTCTAAACGCTGAAGGCAGGCAGCGCTGCTCACCTCTGTGCTCCAGGTCGTGGTGGTTTTTCTCATCCTTCACGGGGAGGTGGGCCTGGCTGCCCAGAGCGCCCAGTGCCAGCAGACCCGAGCCAGCGCCGCTCACTGGGGGCAGGCCGGGCGGCTGGAGGCCTGAGGGGTGTGGGGGCATTTGGACCGGTGGGCCGTGGGCCGCGTGAGACAGGTGCTGTGCCTGGAGCTGCTGCTGCTGTAAAAACACAAAGAGAAAGAAGACACAGGACAAGTGGGTCGACTGGGAAGAGCATTCGTGAATGAGCACAATCTACTGCATTACAGCTGGCTTCAGACAGTCGAGCTGACAGTGGCTGCCAACCTGCTGATCCAGCTGGTTTACTGTCAGGAGGAAAATGATGCTCTCACTACACTGTCACACAAACAAGCACCTAATCAGTAAGTTTGTGGCACAAGAAATGCTGGGTTTAGATTCAACAGACTAAACTAGCTACAGTATCTCGCTTTGCAGTATACCCCTAGTATTTACATTTAAATTCACTCTGTAAAGTGCATTTTGGGAACAACATTCTCTGATGAGATTTATACAGTACCATATTCTAAAATAAAGTCTATGAGGAGGCCATGCTGAGAGCAGTGTGCATTTTGTGGAAGAAACATAATGAAATCATGCTGGGAACTTGTGATAAAAAAAATATATATATTCATCTTGCCTCTTGCCATTGACCATGCCCATATTTTAATTATACATAAGTGAGGTCCAACACAAAGAGTTCGACCTAGCCTCCTTCTCCTTTGTTTTCATTCTACTAAAATTTAAAAGGTGAATAACCTCTGTACAAAGACATGGAAGACGTGACGAGACCACACAGGTTGAAGTTGTTCTCATGCAGCTTGACAGCTCTGACCTAAAAACATGTCCTCTCTAGCCATCACAAATATATTAGGAATGTTGGTTCCCTCCCAAACTACTCATCGTGAATCAGACATTCACTTAAAAACATCAACGTTTCAACATCAGCAAAACCAGGCAACAGCACAACCACTCATTTAAACAGCTGCTGTTTAGCACACACAGACAGAACAGGAAACACACACACACTTCCCAAGAGGACGTCAGTGTGACAAGCAGCCAGAGAGAGAGGAAAGCAGATAGACAGGAGTTAAATAGCCACTCAGACCAGAGGGAAGCAAGTGCTTTAAAACAAGGTTAAATAACACTTAGCACATCCATCAACTGCCTCTCCAAACAGGAACTAATCTGGTTACTATTCTGCTCACCACATACAGTTTCAGAGAGCCTCATCCATACCGGCTTTAGAAACAAGCCCAGGGAGCGTCCAGAATTTTAAAGCACCAGGCTTATTCCACATTATTCAGCTGGCTCATTACCTCAGTCTGCAACCAGTACCTCCCAGTGAGCATAAGCAGCTAACATAGCAGCATTTTCAATCCATATTGTTTCTAGTGTTTTTTTTTTTGTTGTGAAAAAGGAGAAAAGGGTCAGCCAGAACAAGAAAAAGGGGGAAAAGACTCGAGAAATAACGAGAGAATGAAGAAGAGTGTGAGCGAAGAATTGAGGCAGGGACGTCCCCATAGAGCCTAATGAGGAAAAGCGTGCAGGGATCATTATCAAGAAGCCTCATTAGCGAGCTGTGGCAGAGGAGGACGGGAGGGAGGGAGGGAACGGAGGGAAAAAATAAAAATCACAAAATAAATTGCTTCCAATTCAATATTCATGGATAAAGAGCTGGCTTCCTTTCACTCTTATCTTTTTTCATTATGTGTAAATGCCGCCACAGCTCAGGCAGCCTCCACAGGAAAAAGGCAATTAAAGTTAACTAGGCGAAGCTGGCTCCCTGCAGAACTGTACTGTCAGGTGGAACAAGCGTCAACAGCACCAGCGCTAACCAGCTGCCAGAGAGGCTTAATAAGTCTGCCGATGATCACATTACACTTACTCAAACAGCCACAAAGAGCTTCTGAGCCTCAGCGTATTTACTGCCGTTATTGGCAGGAGTGTAAACTTCTCGGACAATAGACCCGTTTGTTTTAAATGCAATGATATCACGGAAACATAGTCGACTTAGAAGGTTAATAAGAAGAAATTCTAGTCAATATTGTTTTTTAAAATGAAAATGCTATGGAAAAAAAATAAAATGTCCACACACAGCCAGAGCCACATTTCCAAACAGCAGGTTGAACATACTCCGTTAAAACTGGAACTCAAGGTTATCCTCCTAAGACCAGGACAACTCTGAGTTTAGTTTAAGAATAAAAGTATGTCAACTCTGAGCCCGTCGACTACAGGTCTACACACTGTAAGTCACGTGTATATGGAGAACCAATACATTCACAAATAAACAAGAAAACACAATATTGACTTCTGCCTTTAATCTACCTATCTGAGTTGGAGATTCTTTAAACACGGCCAAAGTAATGCCTTTTTTTTTTTTTTTTTTTTTAACATTCATTTGAGCTTTAGGGCAAGCCTGTAGCAAGCAGTTCCAAGACATTTCCAAACTCCAGCAGTCAACACTAACCATGAAAGCTGGAAAGGCACTATGGGGCGGTTGCTGCTGCACGGCCAGGGAAAGAGGAGTTTGTCAGCCAGGAAGGAACATCCAGCCCAACATTAGAAGAAAAACACAATTAATGAGGCCAATAACAATCACAACTGTGTGTTTTCTACAGATGCAAATAGCTTCCTTTCTTAAAAAAATCAATGTTTAAAAATCATGTAACACATACTCTTAAATGATGGGTTTGCCACCTGCAGCTAAATGTGTAATAAAAACTGTAAATGTCAGCTGGAAGAGTATAACCTTCTCTTGTAAGAGCAATATGAACACAAAACAAACATTGCTAAACCACAGTAAAGCATTATGTGTGTTCGCAGATGGGCATTTACCTAAAGATTACTGATAACGACCTATAACTGACTCTTTTACCGCTATCTGCAAATACAGCCGTAACTATTTGTTTAAATACAGTAACGAACACTTTAAAACAACACAAAAACCTGTCGCATCACAATAAATTACACACATATGCAAAACCTGCTGTGTAGCCAAAGCCGCTGATTTGCATTTAGCAAACATAAAAATGTGTGTAGTCGTTTAAAAATAGGGAACAATTTTGCCTTTATTGCTGTTGTTATGATCTACGTGTTTATGCTTTAAGTAACAATATTAGGAGTGCAGTAGAAAGAGCAGGATAATGCCTTAAACAATTTAAAATAAAAGTGATATACAGTTATGTACAGTCTGTTAATCATTTAAAGACAAATGCACCAGGTTTTGCAAACATTAACAGTACGACATAAACCTGTGGAAAACATTTATATTTTAATGGAAATCTTAAAATTTGGAACATTCCATCAGTTCTTAAATTTAGCATTGTGGCCTTTGGACACTGACCCAAAAATATAGAGGGTCTGTTCTGAGTAAAGACCTGACGTGTGTTTGTGTCAGAAGTCCAGTCTAGTTTCTGATCTAATCAAGTCTCTGAGAGCCTGATTGTCCCTGAACACCTCCACACTGGCAGATTGATCACCTGCCATGTCCTGCTCAAATAATTAAAGTCTGTGTGTGTCTTCTATCTGGCCCTGCCCAACGTCTAAGGCAGGTCAACCCTGGTGCGGACAGTCTGAACAGAAAAAGTAATTACTTTGAAAACTGGGGACGTGCCTGTGGCTCATTTGCTTTAATCGAATTTTGATATCCGCCTCTCATTAGACCCGACCCTGTGCCACTGGGACTGGCTAACCGCTCACTAACCTCTGCTACAGAGGGCTAATCAAAAGGGTCACTTATCCATCTGGGTCCATCTGGCTTTTAAAGCAGCTAGTCTCCTGGTTTTTAAATAAATGCCGGTGGAAACCACTAGTGGAAAGTGTATTAGTATAAGTGGACTGAAAACAGTCTGTAAACAGCAATGTGGCTCTAATTAAAAGGTCACTAATCTATAATCTGCCTACTTTTGGAAAGCTGTAATGAGAGTTACTTATCTAGTTTTTAGCAAATGTTTTACTTTTTTCATATGTCCTTTAATATATGAATTACTGATTATTGGCTCAACATACAGTATGTGCTCTCCCAGTGCCTTACCTAAGCTGACCACTCTAAATCCTTGCATTATCTGCTCAGAGGTTAAGGGAAAGCCTCTTGGCTGCATGCTTTATCTAATTAAAGTGTAGCCAAAGTGAAATGTGAGAAAGATGCTGATCTGATCTCAGCTTGGTCCGTTTTAGTCTGTGTGTGAGGTTCACGGGGGCAGTGTCCAAAACCACTCCCTGGTCCCTGACCCCTGCTCTATACTCTGGACTAAACAGAGTCAGGGAACAGTTTCAGACACTAGTATCATGTGACTGTCCACCAGACTCTTTTTATTACAGCCGGGTCAGACTTTAGTAATGAAACAAATTCATACAAAATTAATTAGAATTAGAATACTATTATAAGCTAATGCTTCCAGACTAACGGTTCCAGGTGTTATTGTGACTGGATTAATGTTACTTTTTTTTTTTTTTGCTTTAACACGTGAACACTGTAAATTATCTGTCTGGAAATGCTAAGTTAAGCTAACATTTTTACACCATAATAAATTTACATGACACATGATTAGTTAATATTGTGCTACAGATTTGTTAGATTGTTGTTTAGATTGTTATTTAAACATGTTGTGTACAGTTTAAAAGACATGTTGCACTCTATTTCTTTGACAAACACACTACAAAATGGCATAAACAATATAGTCAAACATCCACAGTGCTTTAAACATTAACAACTCAAAACACATCATGAACCATTGGAGTCGGGGCAATCCTGCAGTAAAGAGGACAAGGCAGGGTTAGTTTGTATTCTGTCAAAACATTTCAAAATGTCACAATGTTATACTGAGCTAACTTCACCATGTCCCTCCTGAATCTACTGCCCTTTCCCCGGCCTACACTCGAGCTGAGATGTACAAAGCTGACAAAGTGTAATGTAGCATGCTTGAATGGCTTGTGTCTGTATTAGAGTGCCAGTTGTCCACTGTGCGTGCAGGTTTGCCCCTGGCCCCGGGTCAAATGAAGGAAGAAAAGGGGGTATACACACAGTGAGAGGCAGATTGGGAAGTCCACGTACCCCGATGATAGCATTCAGCTCGGTCATAGTCACCTGCTTGGCCCGCTCCACAGCCTGGGCCACCTGCTGCTGGTGCTACAGACACAAGAACGCAAAGATCAGACACCGTGGAGGAAAAACATTTGAAAAAAATTAACTATCCTTCTGTTTGCTGATGGTTTACCAAGAAATTCTCACTTCTAAAAGCAAATCAAGTTTTTTTTTAATAGTATTTTTATAGTATCTGCCATTTAATCAAACCCTCCCAGATCTAAAAAACAAAAACAAAAAAAAAAACTACTTTGTATAAACACTATTGCTGCAGCCAGTATTTCCGCCGTTTTGAATAGGAAACTGACAAAATGGTGGTCTAAATAGGTTGTTGAGATGTTAAACCCTTTACAGGATTCATCAAAGCTTACTGAATAAGTCACTTTGCTGTCCTGTGCTCATGCAAATCAGATTAGTCAGATTTTAAACTGCTGCCATCTTGGACTAGCCTTACCTCTTGAGACAAGAACGGCATGATCTGTGCAAGGATTGCATTGAGGCGTTTGGCAATCTCCGTCTGCAAGAGAAAAAAAACTAAATGTTATGGCTCTGATGTAGGATCACACAAGGACAAACACGAAAGAATGTTGAAGGCGCGGGGTGCAGTTTTGGTGTCTTAGCAGAGAAATGGCTGTTTGAAATTCCACCTCTCACGTCTCTTTCTAGACCTACAGGAGCCCCGGAGGGACATGCTGTTGTTTATGAACAAATGCAGTGGAAATATGTCTGATGATGAGTTAACTTCACAAATTTAGAAACCAAATGTATCTACTGACAGTTACATAGATGTAATATGCTTTCATGCAAGATTGTGTGTTCAATTAAGAAACATGAATGTGCTTCACCATCAGCAGTGCTCAGTTTGGTCTCTGGTAAGAACAGTAGGAAAAGGAAGTAAAACAACAGGCAACTTTCACTGAGTTCTATGGAGCTTCACATGTCTGTTTTCCCAAGAAAGGACAAAGAGTCCTTTTGTCCTTTTGAAGTATAAAAACCTCTTTGTTAAAATGTATACAACAAAATTTCACACAATGCACCTTAACTATACAAAATGTGTATAGTGAGTTTTTGTATTTTGTCACACATTTCCAGCATCCATCGGGGAAGATCGTTTCTTAAGTAAATTGGGATTGCCTTAAAACAAATTTTCTTCCCTCTCTTCGGCCTCCATTAGACCTTATTTCATTAGGAGGCTGAAATATGCTAATGCCATCTGGCTGGAGCGACCCTAATGAGGGCTATACTTCATAATTATGGCACAGAGAATGGGCTGGCCCGCCCCGAGCAGACAGGTTAACTCCCCGACCCGATCTATCAGTGGCATCTTTGCTATCGACCACACAATATTAGCTGGAAGATGATACCGTGGGGCCGGACTGATGTGGAGCACTTAGAGCGCTACATTTGGACAAATGGATACGCCACGCTGCCCACTCTTGACTCTCCAGTGTCCCAAGACATTCGGCCTGAGCCCATTTCCTTTTAGTTCTTTTTTTTTGTCTTTTTAAACCTCTTCTATAGAAAGATGGTGGGGAGAAGCGAGGAACACCAATGTGGAGAATAAAGGAATGGCTTCTGATTTGACACTAAAGTAATGTGCTTTGACTAAACCGTGGGAGGTGAACTAATTGATTGTGAGAATAAAAGTGGGGGCTCGGCAGGTGTGTAGGGGGGTTATGCACCGCGGCATTCCTGTCATTTAAACATGTTTGACTGTGACGGAGCTAGGGAAGAGAGAGAATAATAAAAAATAAAAAAAAACGGGGGCAGGAGATCCCACTTGTCTTTTCAGTCTGAGGGAAGGGGGCTTAGACCTTTGCTGGCCCGTCAGGAATTATCTCACAACCCTGTCTGACCTTCGGCACGCTGTGTTTTCTCTCTTATCCACCTCCTTATACTTCACAGCCCGACCTGCTAATCTCCTCTGCGCCCCCTCCCCCTCGTTCTTCCCCTCTTCTTCCTCTGTTGCCAGGGCAACGCTATCTGGCATGGCTGATCGTTATGTAAATTGGACTGGGGGCCCTGACCAGAACAGCCTGTAAAATCATATTAGGCGCAGCACAGAGGCAGGTCATTAAATTGAATTTTCGGCCTGTCGATCCGATCGGCACAGGAAATTAATGAGGGATAACTGGGAGTGGGTTGAAGAAGGGAGGGGTGAGGAGGTGTGGGGGTGGTGTGGCAGTGGGGGTGCTGCTCTATAGAGACTCATAAAGCATCATCATTAGCGGGGGCGGGATACAATGACACACAGCAAGGATTAGTGTTTCAGCATCATTCCGCTTCTCGGGAAATGGCTGCAAAGGGAGCAACATGAGGTTTGAAAGAAAACACGCCGCGCCATTAGAGATCCGACATTACACAACCCACACCGCAAACCGTTCTTAGAGAACACCGTGCACGCGTTCATTGAAAACCACTGCACCAAAGTCTATCTGATCCTCCAAGTCTTGTTTCACGTTACATTCTGAATAATTGCTTAGGGGTTTGGGAGGCTAAAAACTCCCAAACTCTTGGTTTCCCTTTACATTCAATGCTTGAGGTGAAAAGCAAAACAATAGAGCACTTCCTTCCATTTTTGTTTTTCCTGCTATGGGACTTTTATTGCAGGGTTGACAACATTTTCTGCAGGCCATTTTTTATTATTTTAAATAATGTTAAAGGGAAACAGGACTAACAGCACTATGAGGGGCCATTTTCACAAGATAATAACACAATAGTTGCCCAATTCAGAGGAATCTGTGTTTGTACAAATACCCCCAGCAGTCAAAAAAGATGTCTGCCAGACCAGTAAGGGGGGGCTGTTAACCCTGCTCTTAGCTTACACAACAGTGATTAAATACAAGCTCAGCAGTAGTGGAGCTTTCCTTCAAAGTCTTTTTTTTTAATCCCGGCGTTTTTTAGAGCAGCGGTGATAAATGCTGAATTCTCAATGTGAACCATTTAAGAAATAGAAACATTACATTTTGTCATTGTTGTTCTACTCGCTGTTTTTCAACAGAAGCCAATAGAAAGCTGTCTAGGGATGAGTTCACATTTGTAGTCCGCTTCATTTAGTTCGCACCAAAATGAAGAAAAAGATTATTTAGTTTCCACTGAGTGTTCACAGCTGGCATTTTAAACAATTCCTTACTCAAGAAACACACTAGATGGTGCTGTTTGTCCAAATGCTAATGTACCTCCTCAGTGCCTCAAGTTTGCCCTCGGCTCATTTTATTTAGTTAGACAATATTATTTCGGTTTGTTTTTATACACTCTCAGGAAAATTGAACGTTATGTGATAATTTTGTGTTGCTCCAAGACACAGCGTCTGTTTGAACTGCACAGAAAATTAAAAGTGTGAAAACAAACTCGGACCCCTTTTTAATGACACCACCATCTTTACAGTTTACATAACCACATAGCAAGTGGCATTCTCAGACAAAAACACCTCAGTAGCCGTTTCTTGAAAGTTGACGGTTTTGTGGAGAGTGAAAGTTGCCCTCGTGTAAATAAAAAACAGAATTTTGTAGAATTTTCTCATTTTTGTGTAAAGTTCTCTTGTGTAAACAGCCACTAAGATACATGCTGTAATCAAGAGAGAAACCCAATTTTCTTCCTTGTTTATCAAATTGTACATTTCACTCTTTGATGCGAGAATCAGACCTATTAAAGATCAAATAATGAATGTTAAGTTTCATAATGATTGAGTTCCTGTGGGATTCCAGTGTAATATTTATAATCAAACCTTAACCTAGACTGCTTCAGCAATTTTCTAGAAAGTTTTCTTCTTTCTAAATGTGCTAACTTAAAAGGCTAAGAAGATGCACCTTTTTTTCCACAACGAAATATAGATGACACATAATGATCCAGGCACTCTTAAGTGACTACCTTCTCTTTGGAGCTACTATTTTCCACAGTGCTTTTAGGGGCAGTGCAAAGAGTTTATTGTCACTTAAATCCACTGAAAACAGAAGCCTTTGAGCTTGCAAAAGCCCTTTCACTGCAGCACCACAATTACAGGTACTCAGGGTTGTCTAGTAGCAGCAGAGCTTGGAGAGGCTCTCTCCACTGCATCCCTCTGTCAATGGTGCGTTGAAAGCCATTTGGCTGTTTGTCGCTGCAGGCATTAGCCCCCGAGTGGACGGAGCAGCCTGACGAGGATTCAATTGGCGAGAAAAACAAGTGGCACATGATGGGAGGGAGGGCAGAGATGGCTGTTTGAGAATTATCATCTCAGCCAGCGCCGAGCGAAGAAAGAGCCACTCGGGGTATCTTGTTCATTACAAATGCATGAAGGATATTTTGCAAGTTCGTGTCATTCTACTTTGAGCTCAGACACATGGAACTCAAGTGCTTTTCTTTTTCTGCAAGAACATATGGAGCTTTAATTCCAATTAGTCAAAACCTCTTCTCTTTAAAGCAACTTCTACTTGGTAAAAATGCTGTCAAGTTTTTAAATGGGACTTTGTTTTTGCAAAGTATAAAAAAAAAATACTTTGGATGAGTGGAATGTGTGTTAATGTGTGCGTGTTGTTTTTTCAGTTTTTTTTGGTGGAGCAGGGCAATTGATTGAATATAAATTAATCAAAACGTTTGATGAACAGTCTTTGTCAATTTTTTATGCAAAAAGGGATTCAAAAGGGTGCAAGACAAAGACATGATCTGGAATTGAGACTTCCTTAGTAAAATGAATATTCCGTCTTTAATGATTGAACATATTCAGTGAACCATTCTTGTCAGTTAACTATGTGTATCTCATAATGATTTATCAAATGTAAAAAAATGAATTCTTATACGTGAGGTCATCCCAATTGAATTTCTTCAAGCACCAGAGCTGCATACAATTAAGAGGAATATTTTTAAAGATAGACGCACAAAGCTGTCTTGTTTCTGGCTAAGTTTCCACAAAGCTCCGGAAACTAATTGTCTAACAGTGTCCTAGCAGCCTTTCTAACCCAACTATCAAAATAAACTAGGCCCTGGTAACCCTCCCCAGAGAGAGACTGTGTGTTCTTGTAGCCAGTTTGTTTTGGCTTAGAGACAAGTCGGCCATCATCACCTTGGCAAACAATTCCCGAAACCCTGTATAAATTATTCATTTGCACAAGCTGGCCTTCATGCTCCCTGTGCCCCTCCTCTCCCTCCCTCCTCCCACCATGAGAGAACGGACATGGCTCGCTTTTAAAACACCACTTTCCTGTTTCCTTTGCTCGTTCAACAAGTGAGGAAATGGAGGCACTGGGCATGAGGTGCGACCGAACTAACAGACTTTACATCCTTACGTCCGGTTTGTTTGCATATCTACTTTGCGTTCACCAGGGATATGTGATCACCAAGTACACAAGATGAGCTGCAAACCAGAGGAGCTAGATCCGAGAAAAACAAAGCATATCCCACCACGGCCATACCGCGGAGTCAGCAGGGCACACTTCTGAGGCCGCCTAATGAGCTGCGCTAATTAAAATCGCTTATTGACAGCGAGCGAGGGTGATTACCTCCAGCCTGTGCTCTTTGCCGTCATAAGAGACACTGTCAAAACAAATTACCCCCAGCTGCCACTGCATCAGCTGGGCTCAGCGAAAGCTCTGCTTCACTTTAACGATAGCTGTGTTGGACAATATGACAAAACAATTTTTATGGCAGGATCACAATCTGATTTTGCAATGAAGATAAGACTAACAATATTTGACTTTTCCCTTTTTAACTGAATCAGACAAAGACATGGCTCTGGACTAACTCCCACTGGTGTCACACAGAAGCCATTTCATTCGGTCGCACCACAGTGTGTTCAAGCCTCAGATTGGCTAAATATCTTGAAATGCAAAGGATAAATGCATGTCAATTTACATGACACCAACACACAAGTGCAGCACTGTGGCTTATTCAAAACAATCTGCCTTCACATAAATACACTCCGATAAAAACACTGTAGTATGTCTGCCAGGCCAGTAGGGGGCGCTGCAAAACCCATCACTACAATTGCAACAGTGATGACTACATGACTGTTTCTCAGTCCGTAAGTCATGTGACTATGGTTGATAAGGGATTTCTATAACACAGTCAAACAAGTGTGTTTTTTTTTTCAAACGCTGTGTTTTTTCCGTCTATTCAATTAAAGGTAAGCTAACGTCAGCAATTTTACATCGTAGTGACTTAACCCTGCATCACTATGTTTTTTGGTCCATTTGGGCAATATTTTCCTCCTCATCTAGCCATCATTTTGTGTTGGTGCATATGGCACAATTAACAATCTCTCTCGAGAAATTTTGGAATTTATATTTTTATTTTTCTAAAAGATCATTTTATCGTTTACATGCACACTACAAATCCAATCCTTATCTGATTATTGGAGTTATCAGATTCTTCAAGTGAAAACAGCATAATCTGATTTATTTATCTGATCTGAACGGCAGTAATCTGATTATAAGAACACACCTAGATTTCACCCCATTACCCGATTTCTAGTGCATGCATACCCGTTAATCTGATTTATTTTGTTCTTTTACATCTGCGCATGCGTTTAAAATATATATATTAATACCCTTTAAAAACGGAGGTAAAGACAAACCCATTGGACAAACCACATAAACATGGCGTGCAGCAAAGGAAAGTCAAAGAGCCACTTTTGGAGTAAGTAGGATAAAAATTTTATGCTTCATAAAATCTCTCAAAATCCTCCATATTATCGACAGGAGGAAGTACAGGAATGGGGACACACTCCAATGGGTGTTGGGGAGAATGGCCGAGGTGGTGTTCCCACATTAGGACAGTTAACGCAAAGAGCGTAGCCGTCGCCATGTTCAACATGAGAAGACCGGATGTTTTGAAATAATGGAAGAAAATCTTACGTCACTACGTACGTATGTACTCTGAAAGAAATCCGATAACGGACTGAAACATGTAAACCAGAGTTTTTTGATTATCACATTTCTGAAGTGCATGTAAACGCGTCAGATCTGATTATTACAATTATCTGATTACTCCCAGTTATCAGATTATTATGGCCTGAATTCTGAATGTTTCTCATTCAAAGTCATTGTGTACAGATCTGTTTGTTGTGCTCCGCAGATGAATGACGCAAAACATTTTGGTCTAATGTCTAGTACTCATCCCTGTTCCCTTTATTCTGAAGCATTGTAGGAAACTTTGAGTGCATTACATCTGAGTCACCAGAAATTCAGACACCACTACAAAATGACTATACAGCACACTGTAGTGACGAGGGAGTGGTTTCAGACGCAGCCACTGTGTGTTGTCAACAGGTAATAGGTTCTCTGGGACGTCATTATTTTCAGCCATTCTCAAACTATAACGTTCTTTCGTCCACGTATTTTTGTGTAAACTGTCTTTGAATCACTTCACACATTGATCAACTTGTCTATATGACGATTGTATGTCAATCCTTTCTAATATAATATTATGCCACACACTTTTATCTACATCTCATCTTTGTAACAACGTCAGCTCAGTGTCTCTATAAATCTTTCTCAAAAGCATTGTAATGTGCCTGGTTGCATCCAATAAACCCTCTCTCCCTCGCTCGTCTCCAATCAAAACTCCAGCTAAGGGCCAGTCTGTTTACTTGGGGCCTGATGTCATCACAAACCCTGGCAATAACAGCGAAGGGAGGCGGCGGGAGTCATGCATTATTCACGGCCGCTCCGTAGGCTCGTTGATAAACAAAGGAGATTCACAGGAGAGGAGCAGTCGATTAAACCGTTTGCCCTGAGGCGCCCTGCTCCCTTCCTGTCTTTTTCTGCTTCCCCCCAGTGTTAATAGTCCGCTCTACAGCCTGCTCTTATGTGATGCTGAAGCTTTGCCTTAAGATGCAATCAAGATCTAGGCAACACGGAGGCACACACAAACAGCATCGACCAACTGAGGAACTGTGCAACGCGCTGCTGTTCCGACTGGTCTCACCTCCCACCGATGCTATTAACCTTCTGGATGTATGTCTCCTCCCCCTCCCCTTTGCGTTGACACCCCTCCTCTTCCATACATCATATCACATTGCTTTGTGGCACGGGGGGAGGCCATCATTCACAGGCCATCGCAAAAAAGAAAAGAAAAAGGAGGGCAAAGCAATGAAAAGACAACGGCGCAGGGAGGAGCTGGAGGCCAAACGGGGCGCGGGGCGCAATCAGAGAAAATGGAAGGAACGGGCTGCACAAAGACAAAAGAGGGGCCATTTGGAGCTTACAGCCATTTTAAGGCCAAGATATAAAACAATATGTCTGAAAGTGGCCTTGACGCGGCTAAACAGCAGCTTCATAGAGAAGATGGGTGGGATTTGACTTTATTTATGATGCGTGCCTCAATTTTTGGAGCTCTCGCCGCAAACACATGGCCCTTAAGACTGTTTACATTCCCTATGATGTTGCACATAAACCTTTCATTTAACTGTCTGTAGGAATTAAGTTGAGATACATAAGGAAAACAACTACAGAATAAACAGAGCTTGTGTAAAAAAGAAGTGTATTAGGGAGAATGTTTAGTCAAATTGAAACCTGGAAAGAGGCAAACACTTCCTCTTTTCAGTTTCTCTACCCCAGGTTTATCTGAGCCCCATTCCTCTGTTGTCTAAAGGAGCTTTCTGATTGGATAATTCACTTCCTCATTCATAGTAATACAGTTAAAATTCCATTTTAACCCACTAGCCAAAGATTTTAACTTTCTATTTTCATTATTCATCGTCTACTATTACACTTTTCATCAAACATCAAAATTCTGCTAAAAATAAAGAGAGGAGTAGGCTAAAGCTCCGTTTCTAGCATGTAGTTTTGTTTAGAAACTCTTACTTTAGCCTGTGCAGTTACTAGGCATGGGGTTCTAACTGTACGATAACCATACCTAATCATGTTATAACAGTTTGACGATGTTGTGGTTACATCTTTAAATGGTTTTGATTTCCTGGTGAGGTGTCAAATTGGCTGAAAATAAATGTATGTTGTGTCTTAAAGCAACACTAAAGGCATGACGTCATCGCAAATTTACATTACAACTTAAATATTTCTAAAGATATGAAAAGATAACAATCTCACAAAAGTTTTGTTAGTTTGTCTCTTTTAGTCTTCTGGTGGGCACAAAGCCAGAGGTTACATAGTTGTTTTGATTATATCACCGTCTGAAAAGTGTCCATCAGTATTCTTACTAACCTCAACTACTATTTGATTCTATATTGTGAAAACACAGATGGTTTAAGACTTAAGTTAAATAGACAAACTATTTTGTCACTCTGTCATTTCTGCTTGTTGATTATTGTCACCTTAAAACCACCTTATACCTTGAAATCGTTTTTGTCCCATGCCTAGTCACTATTCTATACTGTCACCTGACTTTTTTCCTTACATCAGCTTTCAACTGATTACAAGAAAAGAAAGAAAAAATTATGTCTGTTGCTTCTCTCAATAAAACAAAGGTGAATCCAGACTGTGGCAGTAACGTTGGTATTTAATCAAAAGGATGAGTATAAACATATCTGGAGATTCCTAATGTGATGTAGGGATTAAAGCTAAGCTCTTTGGATGTCAACTTGGCACAAAAACACCACTAACGTCTAACAGCTTGTTAGGCCAAAGACCAGTGAAAGCAAACAAACAAGGGCGAAAACCCACACCAACGTGTTTTTCTAAAACCCAGATGTGAAACCTGGCTGATGGGAATACAGTATATTTACTGCCCTCTGTATAGGATATTCAAACAGCTTGTGTGTTGTGGGATGCAGCTGCAGATACTCTGTTCCATTCATCCATCCTCGTCTTTCTGTCGCAGCGGGCCGCCCGGCGCGAGGTGGCAGCTCGACTAATGAGCTTTTAGCTGCGCTGGCACCGAGGAGACATCCTCTGCTCCTGACAAGTACGCGCTCACAACGAGAAGGACAAACACAAAAAAAAAAAAAAAACGGAAAAAAAAAAATACACATCCTCCCAGACAGTCTGCCAAATACTTCACTTTAATCTTATCAAACCGTCCCCATCAGGCAGCGGGCCCTTCATGTGGTTTAGCCTGTCAGCATTTTCGCTACAGGAAGCCAGTGTGGGAATGTGTCCCGGAGGCGTATTAGGATGAGGGCACCTGCTAAGGTCAGGCGGTGTATGTGTGCGAGTGTTTTGGCTTTACACAAGGCCTCTGTGATATGGCTACATACCTGTTTGTGCATCTCAATGTTGAGCCCGTAGGACATCTCGTAGTACTGTAGCACACAGAAAAAAAAAAAGACAGTGTTAAGATATGATTAACATCCAGATGAAATGTTTGTGTGAAAACATGTCAATAGACTAGTCACACTACATCAGGTATAATAATCTTTTTCATAGAGCAAGGAAAACTCAAGGTTAAATGAACTTTCATACTTGACTTCATGGCATAATTCAGCTTCAAATACACTCACACATTCAGGAACAAGTTGCTCTTCTATGAAATCAGAGTCTAGTTAATGTACTATAGATATTTGACTTCCATAGAAATCTTAAAATTAGTACAGCTGCCTAAGTACTTCTTAACTAGACTTTGAGACTAAGCCAATAAATCATACTGAACCAACATTATCATCTACAAACTAATACAAACTGATCTTAGGAGTTAGTAAAGTCTGCTGTAGCAAACCACTAGCAGCCGTTTTAAGAGCTTCCCCTGTGCCAGACTGTGGCTTCTGACAGAAAAAACAACAACTATTGAACATGCTTTGTTGGGTTTCCTTTTAGGCAAAAAAGAGGAAGCTCTAGAACAACTTAGCATATTTGTAAAACACATGTGGTCACAATATGTCTGTTACATGGTATGTTTCCCCAAAAAGTGGGTTTAGGGAAGACATAAACATACAACCAACGAAACCCAACATCTCTGTGGCTCACATTTCTTTTTAGTTACACAACTACAAAACTTTCCGATAGAGATTGCTTGGCTGTATAAAACAACAGGTTGTCTCAACAAGAGATCTGACGTGGCCACCAAAAGAATTACTGTTCTTCCGCCCATGGCCAGCTGTAGGGCAGTATTACCAAGGGATTTTTATTTGACGCCCATCTAAACAGCTCAAATCTGATAACACCATAGCCTGAGAACCAGTTAAAATCATGACTAAAAAAGGAATCTTCAAATGTGGATTAAAAGAACCTTTAGTGCCAGGGGCTAGCGCATTAGAGCAGCTAGAAGTCAAACAATACACCCTTTAGTGTTTATTTTGGCAACAGAAGCCAAGCAGACCATAATAAATTTTGGCATTAGCCATCAGAAAATGGCAAATTCTGCTTAAACAAGATGGTTTTGGCAAAACATCAATGGAGGGCCCATGTGTGCGTGTGTGTGCTGTCAGTGAGTAGTAGGAAACATTAGGTCAGGGGAAGTTGTCTAGTGCTGTGGTTCCTAAACATTGGCTTGTGACCCATAAGTGGGTCACGGGAGATTTTATTTAGATTCACCTAAATAATTCTAACTCAGTAATAAAGAAAAAAAACTCTGAAAAATATTTGTAAAAGCCAAGGAATGATGTAATTATAGCTGCTTTTGAAAATGTATGATTGTCTGGAATAAAACAATTCAAGAATATAATTTAAAGGACACTATAAAAGGGACAATAGTTTCAATCGTTCAATTCATAATATACAATAGTATTTAAACTGAATTAACTTACTTACTTGATTAGTTAGCTGCACTATTTATACAAGCTTTAAGGCTACACCGGCTAAAGGCTACAAGCTACAAGTCACCAGCTGCTAGTTAGGACCATATTGTACTGAACTTTTACAGAATGCCACATGAAGCCCTCAGAGTTATACACCAGGACCTGACCTCTGTAAAGATGGTTAAACTGGGTCCTGCCCAAATGCACTTTATGAATAACACCCACCTACTTCGCAAAAATATGTGAGGGCTATAGCTTCTTAGCATTCTTGCTCCCACTAATAGCAACATACTTGAGTAGCACCACGACTAAAGGGTCAAGTTAACCAATTTTAACTTTTCATATGTTGCTCGTACCACAGTGGCACATTGTTTGGGTGATTTAGGACTTCTGATATTGAATTAGGTAGCAATTGGGGTAAAATCCAGCAGTGCTTCATTCCACTTTGTGAACAATAAAATGTGCAGTGTGACTTTACACCACCCATTTCGCCCAGTGGGTCGTCTCAGGGGGGAGGGGGTAGAAGTCCTGGGGGGGGGGGGGGGGGTTCAGCAGCACACCCTGTAATCAGTTGCTGGACATTTGACCCTTGCTTGTCGCCTCCAGCTAATAAACAGGCCTGCAACACCTGTGACTATTCACCTGGGGCAAAAGGGAGGCTTCCCGTCGTTAAAGTCAAAGTCTTACCATGACATAGTGACGCTGCATCTCCGTCTTCTCATTGGCCAGCTTGTCGTACTCCACCTTAAGACTTTCAGCAAAAAAAAATAAACCAGAAGTGTCATTTTGAGGCCCTTTGTACAACACTCAATTTGTATATTTTAACACAAGCCCACGTTTCAAGTTCCTTTTTGCATTTTCAGGAAGCCAGTGTTTTTTACACTTAATTACCTGTGGTACTGGGCTTGCAGGAACTGAAATTCATCTTTGATTCTATCACAAGACTCGGCCACAGTGAACTTGAAGCCAGGCTGGCCCGGTTGGTGAGGGGCCTGGAAGTGAAAGAGAAAGACTTGCACTGAGTAACGCTCTCTTTCTGCCATCTTCTTGTAATAATAAACGTTATGTTCGTAGACATTTGTCAGATTTCCCATGAGCCTTTTCAGACAGAGGGGGTGGGGGGCTTCTACTAAACTCCAAAGATAACGTTTTTAGTATGACATAACAAAAAAAGTGAAGATGACATTGATTAGGGAAGTATGATACATTGCAAATTTATTGTTACCGCAATATTCATTACGCAAAAAAACAGCGTGTTGCAATGTCATGACTTTCCGCTAAGCATTTCCAAATACTTGTCCAATCTAGAGTTTTAGCGCCACACAATAACGGAAGAACTAGCATTAGCCACAAAATAAATGGCATACGGTCAACTAACTAACTATGCGAGTGCTGTCGGTGAGTAGGTAGAAAACAATAACGCCAGCTAAAGGCTAAAAGCTTCAAGTCACTGGTTGCTTCAGACTATATTATGTACAGAAACAGAAGTCCCAGAGTTATACAGAGGGTTTAAGAACCTGTGCTTCCTCAGCAAAGACAGTAAAGCCTACATAAAATGCATCTTAGTGAGTAAAAGGGTGATTTAAATATAGCAAGTGGTATTGTTACCGCAGTATATCATCGTAATATCAGTGATTTTACAAAAGTGCACAAAGGCAGGTGTAGACAATGTCACAAAGAAAAAAGAAAGAATATGCAGACCATAAATAGTGCAGTCTGGATGAGCACCCCTCTGATGGGCTCATTAGGACACTTTGAAGGTTATTTACTCATAACCACAGACTGCTACTCACCGGATGCCTGCCTTGTGGATACATGGCGAGCTCTTCACACAATAAGCTTTAGTAGCCTATGTTCCCCCGGAGCTTCTAAATCACTGCCAGTCCTTTCCTGAACAGGACTGTGGCGAGCGGACAAAGCAGGCTGACCACTGCTGGACAGCCCTTCTGCTCAGGACCTACACACAAACAAACCACACAAGAGGACCACATCTTAAATCCAGACTAGAACCCACTTTACATAATCACAAAAAAACCTAACTCTGGTTGAATATTAAGGCTGACAGAAAGAGACTTAGGTATGCTATGTGGCATATCCTGGCCCCATATTGAATTTAATAGCAATAGTCTGAGGTAAAATGAAAGGGCCTACACTAAAACACACACAAAAAAAATACTTGTTAACATTAACAGAAACCAGTAAGTCACTAAAACTAACAAAATTATCAAAGGAAGCGCCAATCTACATTTTTATAAGCACATTCAAGTTAATAGTTTGTACTGGGCCCCACTGTTATAAAAATAAATAAACACGCCACTGGAGGAATCAAATAAATCCCATAGACTTTTAATCACACCGTGCTTTGTTTTCTCTCGTAAATCGATTGGGTTGTCACTGATTAATCGAGAAACCCGCACGTCGGTTTGTTTGTTGATCCGGAAAGATGAGAGAGAAGGCGGTGGTGGTGCGCAGCTCTCAAAAGAGTGTGCTGCCATAAACCCGCCGCCGCCTCGTTAGCGGCTCCTCTGCTCTCGTCCTCTTTACCTTTGTCTCGACTCGGTCCTCTCCCCCTCGCACAGGTAGAAAAATACTATCCACACACAGGGCGTAATATCCTTTAGACTTGTAGCCGTCGTTGAAACCTTTCGAAATCTGTTTTCTCGCGGAGTAGCCTTACTTCTTCTTCTCTCTCCTCTTTTGAGAGTCCTTTGAAAACCCGCTGCTGGCGGAGTGCGTCTCTCTCCGTACGGACCAACGGACGGACGTAGGAAGAAAAACCCTCAAATTTGACGAGTTGTTGACCGCAGGCAACTACAAAGAAAACGTCATTTAAATCCCGTGTTGAGTCCGACTCCTCGCGTAGTCCAGAAGTAAATTTTCAGTGGAAAAGAGGAACATTTGGGGCGTTGTAAAAATGTACCAGTCGTTAGCTGCTGGGTGTACTCCGCTCCTCCGCCGCTCCGTACCACACACAGACTGAGCACTGACACGAGGACCCGTCTGCGGAGAGAGGGCCACGCGTTGACCAATAGGATTCCTCCAAACTGTTTAGCCACGTCGTCCAATCACAGCGCCTTGTCCCCCACGTGGGGTACAGAGGAAAACAGCGCTCTGATTGGCTGTGGTGTGTGACCTCATATGTTCGCCATTTTGGATTTGAAGTGACATTTCAGTGGGCTCAACAACTTGTTCAAAACAAAGGCAATAATTTATATGTCCGTGAATTGCAGACTGTGTGAGATTAAGGGTAAAGCAGTGTGGATTTTTTAAATTAAAAATAAGACCAAATAGAGCAAAATAAAGTCTTATGAACACAAATTATGTTTAAAAAAATCTTTAAATTGAGGTATTGGTGTTTTTTGCACTAGTTTTACGATTTTATGTCATACATTATGAATCCAGTGATGTTTTATGGTATGTTAAGCACAAATAAAGGATAAAGAAGTCACTAATAAAGCAGAAAGTGAGCGAAAAAACAAAGGTTAGTAGCAATTCATTGGTGGTGTGTACACAGAAGATGTGAATACCGCTTAATCTACAGCAGAGTGTCCTTTGAGTGACTTGAATTGATCGACCTATTTCTAACGAGACCTCAAGCATCTACAAGCTTCCTATCAGCAGCAGCACTAGGTACTAGGCTACAACACGTCTGCGCCGTCAGCCAATCACGAGTTACTTTCAAGTCATGGCCCCACGTGGGATTCCTCCCGCCCTTTCAGCCGGTCTCTATCCAATCCCGTCGCTGCTGTCTGTTTTGGCGGTCTCCTATTGGTCCAGCGCTGGCGGAGCTGTCAGTCAGGAGGCCGGGACGTCAATAAAACCCACGTTGGTTTGGCGCTGACAAATGCCTGTGCTACTCTCCCTCCTGCCTGCGAATAGTGCCTGGAATGGCTGCTTAATTAGCTTCGAATGGCTTTTCCTTTCAGCTCAAACAATCTGTCACTACCATGTGGTAAAAAGAGCCTTGCATAAAACAAAAGCAGGGGAAAAAAAGCCAGTAGGGGCTAAATATCAGTTTGATTCACCCCCCTCCCCCCTCCAAACCCCTTCCATCATGAAAACATTTGCTGCAAAACAAAGCTTTTACCTTGCTCAAACATTGGTTCATTTTACTCATCTCCTCGTGCCCCTGTTTCTTTTCAGATTTAGACTTATTTGAGTGTAAACATGGTTAGAGCATCACATTTACATTTCAGGCAAAAGTCTATAGTTTGGTCATTATCTTACTTTTAGAATTTAAATAGTTTCCTCTATCAACTCCACATTGGTGTAAATATATAATACACAATGTATCTTAGAGTTCAACTGTTTATAAACCAAAATATTACATACAGACATGTAAGCTATAGGCTATTGTAATGAGAGAGAAGACAACCAGAGCCAGAGGATGAATTAATTATATTATTTAGCATGGACAGCACACAAATAAAACATTAACCTCATACCTAAGAGTCTATGTGTTAGCTCACCTGTAGTCCCTGAACAGGTGAATATACTAGAACATTCACAAGATAAAACTAAATGTGCCCCACCAACCTAAACAACTACATAACAAAACTAACATCACCATTTTCACTGGGCATTAAGTGCTTTGTAATCAATGTCTAACACCAAAACCTGACCAAGAAACACGAGAAGGAAAGTGAGGTGTTTCCATATAAGATCATAGCATATATTAAATGGTTTGTATTACAACAGTGCTATACATTTAGGTCGGTGCACTGAAAGCAGAGGTGTGTAATGAGTATTTCCTTCTGCTAAAAGCCCATTGCCTTCAATGATGTAAATGTCAGTTTTCTGTGAGAACACACTGGAGTAGCATGACAATGTGACCAAAAGAAAAATAACTGGGCCAAATTTTCATCATAACTGTAGTTAGCATGCTGCGAGCATTAGCTGTTGCTTAGCAACTAATGTATCCCTCCCGCAGATGCTTAGACATCAGTTCGGGTAATATTTCATGCGCTGGGGGCATTCAGAGAGCGGCACAGTCCCTGGCAGAATAAAGGAGTGTCTTGTTGTAATCACTGTCGCTCACTGTAAACCATCAAACATCTGTAACGCTCTGGCATCGCTCAAATCTCAGGCTTCTAATAATTTATAGTTTTCTTTTGTTTGTAGCTACACACAAAACACTAGTCCTGTGTGTTTGTTTGCATTTAGTCAAATACAAAAATAACATATACATAACTAACGCTGGATGTCATTACTAATACAATATTAATATTGTTTGACTCGCCATGATCAAAGAAAATGTATGCAACAAGAGTGGGACTACAGTTAATTACTCTGAACTGAACAATACCAAAATATGTATTTCAATTTTAATATGGATGGTACAATTGAATAAAAACTAAGAAAGGTTTATAATTATGTTCAAGGAAAGTTATCAACTTTAAAATCCACTGAAATAATATCCGGTCTGCTTCTCCAGTCTTTGGCCTTTGACCTCTAACACACTCATTTGCATGTGTTCAGTTTTAATCAAAGATACAAGTGTATATATTGATAAAGTGCATTTATATTTTTTCATCTGAACAGACCGGAATACAACACATGTATATTGATGTTCTAGAAACATATACTGCTCTTGTCCTTGTGGATATGTAAGCACTTTTCCAGAGCGTCAGATGCTGGGGGTAATATTTTGGATGAAGTTTGCCTCAGTGATAAGTAGACAGCAGCACCTCACAGCTGTGGTGCTGCCAAGTGAACAGGTGAGAGAAGAACTAAATATTTCAGGATTGCTTGTTAGTCACTTGCCAACAGACTTATTTTTATCACGGTAAAATGAAACTGACATTGGTTTGGAGAGAACTTAAGTTAACTGAATGTTTATCAGAGTTGGAATATGGAACAAGCAACATTAGATTAGATTAGATTAGATTCAACTTTATTGTCATTACACAAGTACAGGTACAAGGCAACAAAAGGACATGGACATGGCAAACATGGACGCTAAGATGATACTGCTGAGGTTGTAATGTAGCAACAGGGCGAATAAGTCTTTTTCAATTATCCAGGATATTCTGAACGTAACTTCTTGAGCCCGAACCCCCTCAACAAGACTCATAAATAATTAAAGAGTATAATATTAATTGTAACTTTTGGAAAAAGCATAGGGAGTGTAAACGTAGTACATATTACTAAAAAGTATTTTTTATTTACAAAAATATTTACTTTGTTTATGCTTTCAAGGCTACAGTTACAATTCCTTTTTTATTTACGTTTCTTTGATTACGTTTACGCTGCTAGGTTTCAATTCCTTTCTTTCGTTTACCTTTCTTTTCGTTGACCCCGTAATGACGCCATACGACTCTCCCAAAGTTTATTAGCGCTGTTTCTTTTTCTTGAGTGTAATTATGGTTGCAATAGCAGTGGTCCACAGTGCCCCTACTGGTATGGCAGAGATACTACAGGATTCACAACAACAGTGTATCTTTGTAGTTAAGCTACAGGTTTAAATTTATTCTTTAAAGTCACAGGGGAAACACGTCTCTGCCATGTCATGTTACATTCTTATAGAACAGAACCTGTCAAACCTTAAGAAGGTTAGTACCAGTGCATCCAGTGCTTAATGTTCATACATGACACCCACCTGGAGGTTATACAAGGTGCGTCTAAAGCAGAACTTGTTCTCTCTGCAGCTGTTTGTACTTAACTTTCTACTATTAGGTTTTGTTTGAATGAATGTAGTTCCGATATCATGGCAGTAATCACCATCACAGCAAAAGAGTCGGCTCATTTGTCCGTTAGCTCAGTCAAGGTAATTAAGCAATGTCCCCCGCCCTTTCCTTCTCCCGCTTCTCAGTGAAATCATCCGGACTGTTCATGGCATGGAGAGTCCGGTTGAAATAACCCTGATTACATCATCAGTAGAATGTGTGAAAAGGGTTAAAGTAATGCCACATGTTAGTTTTCCAGAGCAATAACGAGGTAAAGTGAGTTTTAAAAGTAATGTAACCCAACACTGTCAGTAGAATTACAGGATACACATATAGATGGACCAGATCTATGTGGCTGTCCAGTTCCTCTCCTAATCCCCATATTTGCTCTTTTTCAGCCTTTCTGGTTAGCTCTGCAGATATAGGTCAGCGGGCTCAGCACTGGGGGATTCTGGGACTGATATGTGTTGGTCCAGTGTGAGGTTTTCTGGGAGCTGACAAACACACTGGTGGTCTCAGACATTATCGTCCATGGCACACACCGAACATTGTTGATCCGTCCTGTACATAAACATGGCCACTTTTCAGCGCACTCTAAGGAGAGAGGCCTGGTTTTGGGCAGCAACAAAGCCTTCAGTTTTGGGACTGGGGGGAGGGGCGGGGTGTTCTGGGGTGTTCCACCCTTGTAGACCTCTGCTCTGTTTATTTGCACTAGAAACCCCTCTGCTGTGAGACTCTCGCTCTCATGCACTGCGTAAATATTGGAGCTATTTGCAGAGGTGGTTTTAATTCTTTACAGAGCGGCGACTGGGCCCTCTCTGTGAAGACCTGGCCAGTGGACTCTTTCAGCCCACCACGCTTTCCTAACTCCAGCCCCAAAATAAACAGAAGTGGTGTATATTTTAAATGGCCACTAAAGAGCCCAAATCCCATTTATTTTGTGTATGCTATCATATTTTCTCCTCCAACATCTTCTCAGTACCTCGACCGAAGCGTCTATGGTGAACCGGTGTGGGTTTCACGCTTCTGCTGTATACAAGGATCTTGATACTTCCTGAGAAGAGAGAGACTACTTTGCTTTCAGGGGCCCCCGGTGTGAAAATAAGGAGGGGCCGAGCAGAGTAATAAAGCTGCTCTCAGGATATTTGGTGGGTCTGTGAGACGATTATAGACCCCCTTCAGACATTGCATTTCAATCTGTTCTTTCTATCTTGACACTTGACCTGCTCGACTTGTTGTATTCACACTTTGTATTTACATGTGTCCTCTTGAGACGGCTTTAGATCACTTCTCAATTTGCCATTTCATATGCAGAACTACACTTAAAACAGAACTGTTTTAGATCTTTTGCTTCTGCTACCTTTCTCATATTGAGAGAGAGTTGGTTCCCGCAGCAGGTGTCATATCCTGTTTACTGTTATAAACCCTAAAAGTCAGCGGAGTCCACTGCATCCTGGAGTCACATGGTCTTGGGCTTAAAAAGCATCCAGCCTATGTTAAATAGTTAAGAGAACAGATGAACAACTTGGCCATACACATGTGTATTACCTCAACAAATCCTCTTTTTTATGAATGTTTTTAAAGTTGTTTTGAGCAAAAAAAACACACAAATTAGCAACAAAATTCTTTAAGTGCTTCGATTAAGCTGCTGTGTTCTGCGCAAATGTAGCTTAAACAAAAAACAACCGAACCAGATTGAAAGTTAAGTAGTTTGTCAAATTTTAAAATAACATTCTGGCTTTAGTTTATAGTGCTCCTCATTGTTTTTGTACTTTGTGTCTTTCTGTGTCTTTTATTCCACTCAGTACGTTTACATCCAGGTTGAGAAAACCGTATTATAGCCGTAGTCCGATTATAAAATGCTGTAAACGCCTCACTCCGATTGGGGGCGCAGTCATTCAAATTTCTCAAAATAGGAGTAACACAATGTGATTTGTTTTCGGATTCCTGCTGCATGTGCACGGCTTACTCCGAGTAAGGTCAACACAGCGCACTGAGCATGCTCCTGAGCCGGACAGCAGCACAAAGTCACACACGTAAACACGCACCGCAGTTACAGAGTAATGAATGTGTTCTTAGTTTGTTGTGTTTACGACTTGCTAAGACGGTGTGTTACTGTTGATATTTAATCGGAGTAAGGTCTGCATGTAAACGTAGTGACTGTTGAGGGGGTCTAATTTTCTTCCAGGGTCCGATTGTGCAGAAGGACATAAAGATAATTAAGTACAAACATCTGTACCTTCCAATGGCATTTTACATTCCAGTTGGATGAACTCAACATGTTTAAATCATGTTCTGATAATAAGCAGCAGTGGTGTTCACAGTGCCCCTTCTGGCCTGGAAGATATACTGCAGCTTTCTCTACAGCTGAGTTTTAAATGGCTCCTTTAAACTCTTCCTCAGACTGTTGCTGGATTGATATGGTCTATTTTTCTGCCTTTGTTTAAAAGAGAAGAGACTAAACCAGACTTGTTTTTTAGTACTGAATAACTTTGTAAATGGTCAACAGTCACATATATAAATGTAATAAAGTCAGGTGCCATGTCACGTAACCACACGACAGGACATATACCCATTCATATACCAATCCTCCACAAAGATCCCAATGCATCCGCATAAACACAAGCCTTGCAACTTACAAATGTTTCCTCACAATCTGATCTCTGAGGACACATTAAACCATTGGCTGCCCACATTTGATCCAGTTTAGATTTTAACACCAGGTCTAGAGAGTGCTTTTTGTCTTACGCGGGTCATCTCATCTTTGAATTATCAGCATCGATCAGGCTAATTACTAATCCCCCCTCCTTGTGCTGTCCTGTCACCTCGGCCCCTTCTTCTGAGGGGTTTGAAAAGGGGCCCATTTGCCGGTGGGGTGTGCTCAGTGGGATGGTCAGAGGGCTATTGTGAAGCGCCCACTGACTGGAGATTATTGACATGCTTTCACAGGCGAGTTGAGGCCATGAAAGGAGACATTCCTAGCCACAATGGGCCCAGTGTTCGTCGTGGGGGCCCGTCGACATGAATAGGGGCCGTAAGTGTATCACTGTGACTTGTCAGCCTGTAATCAATGCAAACAAGATGAAAGGGGTCTTATCAAAAGAGACAAACACAGACATGAGCAGGGTTTGACCAAAAATAATAACAATAGAAGAAGAAAAAAGCCTTTACCTTTGTCGGATCCAGCACAGGTTCATGCATTTGTTTGTCTTATGACTATATATATTGACTTTATGTTTCAGTTTGCGTGTGCATATACTCACATACACTAACTTTATCAACCTGTCAGTCAAAAAACAATCTCACACCAGTTTTTTTTAAAAAGTCTTCTTTATACTCACATGAGAAAATGTCTTGTCATGGCTCCAAAATGGTGGTCTGACAAAAGAAGAAAAGATTATAGCTTTGACATTCCAAAAATAACTTATAGTTTTGAGATTTATGGCAATCAATTTAAAAAGTGCTTTTTATATATATGCTACCAACACTAAAATACTTACATGCTCTACTCACTAGACTTTACTGACTTTATTTATAACGACTGCATATGTAAACTCAATCTATTAGTTGTTTTATTTTTCCTCAGAAGATGTCCTGCTGACAACTCGTACAACCTCCAGGTGGGCGTCATGTATGAACATGTGCAGATCCTCTAGAAGAGCGCCAACACAGGCCAAGTTGCTGGCATGCGTGTTAGTGATGTTTATATCGTTTGACTGGTGCTGTAAAGGGAATGTGAAGACTTGTACCTTCTGTAGCTTACATGTCTGTAAAGGTTCTCATATATTCTGTGTCTGTAAGTTAAAATACACATATTATTGATATTATCACTTTGATGACGTCCCTGTTGCGTTTTTTAAAAGTGAAGATTTCCAGACAGCCTTCAGAGGACATGAATGAAAAAAATATTTGAGCATTAAATATAATATAAACAATGTAGGCAAAACACACTTTGTAGGTGTGGGTTTGTGATGTGTAGATTATGTTACCAGCACAAGAAGCAGAGTGCAGACCATCAGAGAGTCTGTTCACACAATACTACTGTCACTTTATTGATGTATTGGGCTTACCATTGATTACATATATATAAAAAAATTAACAACATAACTGCAAAGAAATTAGCCACTTTCATCTGCGGTAGTCATTCCCTGATCCCACACTTTGCAAATCCTATATATTCAAGTAAATGTAACTAGCTCTGTATGTGTGAAGGTGTAGCATCAGGGTTATTTGAGCAAGCCTCTCTCAATCCTCAAAGGGAACCGGCCACAAGGGAGCTTTTTCAAAACACAGCTGTCCATCAGGACAATTGGTCTGGTACTTGAGATTAACAAGAGAGAGGAATTGAGACAAAACACAGACGCCTCCTCTTGAGTGCTTTGACCAACATACTTTTTATTTGAGTAAACCTGCTGATGACCGGATGATGACATTTAATCATCTTCTACCAGTGAAAACTGAATGTAAATTTTATTTGTGTGAATATTCTGATGGCTCAGTAATAGTCCTAGCCTATTATCAAGTACATATGTTAAAGGTCCACAGTGTATATTACAGAGGTACAGAGCTTAATTACACAAAAAATACACATGGATTGTCCTAAACAGGTCCCCAATGGAGGGAGCCATTAGTTATTTTACTTCCTGTTTCTACAACAACCCAGAGAGGACAAACAGAGCATTGCTGGAGGAGAGCTGGTGTTTAACACTAAATCTGAACAGGTTTTAGAATTTTAACCCAATATATTTGATTTTATGAAATCTTAGAGGTTGCAACAGAGATACACAAAACCTGTTCAAATCCATCTAAAACCATTAAATCCATCTAAAACCAGTTTAAATCCAACTAAAACCAATTCAAAACCAACTAAAACCTGTTCAAATCCACCTAATACCTGTTCAAATCCATCTAAAACCAGTTCAAATCCACCTAAAACCCATTCAAATCCACCCAAAACCTGTTCAAATCCACCCAAAACCTGTTCAAATCCACCTAAAACCTGTTCAAATCCACCCAAAACCTGTTCAAATCCACCTAAAACCTGTTCAAACCCAACTAAAACCAGTTCAAATCCATCTAAAACCAGTTCAAATCCAACTAAAACCAGTTCAAATCCACCTAAAACCTGTTCAAATCCATCTAAAACCTGTTCAAATCCAACTAAAACCTGTTCAAATCCAACTAAAACATGTTCAAATCCAACTAAAACCTGTTCAAATCCAACTAAAACCTGTTCAAACCCAACTAAAACCAGTTCAAATCCATCTAAAACCAGTTCAAATCCAACTAAAACCAGTTCAAATCCACCTAAAACCTGTTCAAATCCAACTAAAACCTGTTCAAATCCATCTAAAACCTGTTCAAATCCAACTAAAACCAGTTCAAATCCACCTAAAACCTGTTCAAATCCATCTAAAACCTGTTCAAATCCACCTAAAACCTGTTCAAACCCAACTAAAACCAGTTCAAATCCATCTAAAACCAGTTCAAATCCAACTAAAACCAGTTCAAATCCACCAAAACCTGTTCAAATCCAACTAAAACCTGTTCAAATCCATCTAAAACCTGTTCAAATCCAACTAAAACCAGTTCAAATCCAACTAAAACATGTTCAAATCCAACTAAAACCTGTTCAAATCCAACTAAAACCTGTTCAAACCCAACTAAAACCAGTTCAAATCCATCTAAAACCAGTTCAAATCCAACTAAAACCAGTTCAAATCCACCTAAAACCTGTTCAAATCCAACTAAAACCTGTTCAAATCCAACTAAAACATGTTCAAATCCAACTAAAACCTGTTCAAATCCAACTAAAACATGTTCAAATCCAACTAAAACCTGTTCAAATCCAACTAAAACCTGTTCAAATCCAACTAAAACCAGTTCAAATTCAACTCAAACCTGTTTAAATCCAACTAAAACCAGAAATCAATGTTTAAGATAAACTGATGTAATAATGACTTGAATAAAAATAAAACTTTCCAAATTTGCACAAAAGCTCCACAAGTGTCACAGTATTCGGCCACTGAAAGGATTCTGATTTACTATCACGGCCCCTCACCATTTTTAGTTTGACACCACTGCTCTAAACAATCTCCTGACAACATTTGCGATACTAATTACGCTGTAGTGTTATTGTCTCATCAATCGTCTGTTGTTGCACCTACTTCAGTCTGAAGCCATCCCGCTGTCTTTGTGGGAACACTGTGAGCACTAACACGTTCAGAATAGCTCTGTAGCCGTGCTGTGTGATTAATAAGCTCATCGAGCAGGCACTTCTTGTGACCCGGGATACAGGGCAGCTCTGTACAGCTATTTAGTGGGTTGGTGTTATTTTTTGTGATTACGGTCCAAGTGGCTGCCGTTAAGAGAGGGTCAACAGACTGACCTTATCCCGTTCTTCAACTGGAGAGTGAAAGGGAGCTTAGCATGTGACGCTCAGGCTTGGTCTGCCTCCAACAAATGAATAATACCACAGCGAGGTGCCAAGTAGCCCTTTTAGCATCAATAGCTCGGAATAAACTCATGGATATTTATACAGATCTCAATCAGTGTAGTATATGTTCCAGTTCATCCGGTCTCACAGACTTAGTGCTCAGGTCTGTGCTGTGTGCTTTTAGAGGTGGTTCCAGGGTCAAAAGAGCTATGAAGCACATTAAATATAAGCCACTTTGGTGCCCCCTTTGAGTGCAACAGGGGGTTATGGAGTGTACAGCTACGCCTCCAGACTTCCATACCACTAAGAAGGATTTATTGAGCTACATTTAAAAGTTCACTTCATATATGAAGTAGAAACACAAGCCTCCTCAACAGTTTCCTGGTGCTTTTAGTCAATAGTTCCAAGTTTGAATGTTGATGTTAATGTTCAGTATAAAATGATACCACATTGTGTTATATGACCTGTTCTGAAAACCACTATAGGCTACACTCACATTAAAGAGTTTCAGATTAGCCTTAGCAAGTATAATATTATAAAATCTAATATGGAACAGGAACAGCCTTCAGTTCACCCTAAAATACCCCTTTCACTTCTAAAAGTCATCACTGTATACTCTATTAAAGGTCGGGTGAGTAGTTTTTGGCCTTCACTGGTGACATCTGGTGGCAAAGGTGCAGATTGCAGCTTTACGCTTGTCTTTTTTAGAGCATGTGAACAGCTACAGTAGCCCTGCAGGGACATGCTGGTGTCTGTTATCAAACCTGGTGGAAATAGAGATTGGTTTAAAAATAGGAAGACAATCAGTTGACCTTCTAAATGTTTTGTAGAATGTATGTTGAAAAAAGGTATTTTTAGAGCCTCGACATCACCATTGGGGGATTAGAACTAAACCAGATGATGGGGCCCTTGTATGAATAGAATGTGGCATGTTAATGGCTAATTGTAATAGGAATCATCTGTGAAAAAACAATACCTGAAAACAGAGAACACAAAGAACCACACACATAATGACTTCTGTGCTCAGGGTAAAATCAGGTAAAGATACTGTATTTGAGAGCAACCTGACATTTGCTGCTGTTAAAGGTCTCTTCTGTGAAATAATATTTTTCTCTCAGCGGGCTACTTTGAGTTCATTACAGACGGGAATAAAGTATGGTTTCCAAGGCAACAAGTTACTGCATGTGTTGCCCTTTTGACTCTGTATTTGCCCACATGTGTACATCAGATCACTGTGTAGAGTTACGGCAGGCTTTTGGAGAGTGTGCAGCTCCCCAGTGATGACCTCGCGTGCTCATTTCGTGCACGTGGACCCGCCCAGGCCTACACTGGAACGAGGTAAATCACCTGGGAGATTGCAGCCCTGCCATTGATTTCATGGGTCATCAGATAAGGCCGGGGCTTGCTGAGCACATGCCCTTCAGCGCTCGGCAAACGCTATCATTTAGCCAGATCAATAGATTTAATTACACTGCTCTGCCTGCTGCAATATATTCACCGTATTGTCTTCAAAGAAAGAGAGTCAGGATGCAACCAGGCCAACGTGACCTGCTTTTCTCCTGATAACACTGAATTTGTACTGGATATGATGTGTTTAAAGATAGACAAATGTTTACCACAATGCACCTGATACTTCAAGCCAACAAATCTGATTTAAATGATAAAAACATGCACAGATAAGTAGTTGGATAAATTAGTAGTGTTTTGTTTTTGTATATATCCAGACATTACCTGATATAACCCGCAAAAAAAGCTCATCAGACGACAGACTTTGGTTGTTCCCCCTTGAGTCAGTGTTCCGGTCAGATTTCCTCTGAGCACCACTTGTACCTGCTGTGTCCTGCCACACACACAGTCCAAAAAAGAAAAGGGTGGCCCTATCTGGAGTTAATATACTGAAGCGTCCACTTGGAAGGAGTGCTGTGGCTGGTGTAATGGCCCGCTTCCTCTGACCGTCACCTCCAACGTGCTGAGTGCTGCCATCCTGCTATCAGCTCTCCACCAGCTCCACTTCTCACCGGCTCTGGCACTCTCTGCCCAACACCTTCTGTCATTAAGGCTCGCTCTCGTTCTGACAAAACCGTCATCGTTTCAGATAAGTTGTTGTTGCTAATAGTGCTAACAGCCAGTACAGCTTTACACAATCAATGCTGTTACACTGTTAAGTTGAAAATACCATGGTTTGTCTCAAAATCCACCAATACAAAGATACACAGATAGAAAAATTGGATTTTCTGACCAATATGTGAATCTTAGATGGGAGAAATTAGAAATTAGATACAGTAGACTGCAGCTTTATGGAGCCAGCATTAAGCTTCAAACTTGCTGCTGCTAGTCCTGTCCTCTCCACTTTGACCTTTGGAGTGGTATCGGTCGGGTCAGTTTCTTTCTATTGGGCATATATTTTGATAACTCCTTGGTTTTTGAGTAAAACAGTGTTGTCAGAGAGAGTGAGAAAGAGATGCATAAGAAAAATAGAAAAAGGTTTGTAAAAAAAACTCTTGCTCTTGTGTCATATTCCGAGAAGAAACAATAAAATGTTTTTTTTTCCAAGAACAAAGTTTGTGATTCTTAGCAACAGCTATTTCTGAGTTTAGAGTCAGCTCCTGCTTTGCAAAATGAAAAACTACATTTCCTACCTGCTTTGCATTAAGCACGTCTACACTGCATTAACAAATAGTGAGCTCTTAAAATGTAACATATTGGTCAAAGTTCAAAAAGCTGAGAATTAACTCGACTTCTGTTTACTGCAGCAGTTTATGGCTTCACCTTCAGCCTCTTGTGCTGCCACACTCCTCGATTCACTCTCTTCTTTATCCTAACGTCTACACACATAACATTTTTTTCACTTTGTATTCTTAATATGGCATTTTTAATATTTCTTTGACCTCTCTGGGCCACCGTACTTTTGTTGCAACCTCAGGATATTCCTCTTTGACTTTAATACAGTAACAGTGGGAGATATAGAGGTTGTCTCACACATTATTCTTTGGGCCACTGTCATTTGCTTTGAAAAGCAGTCGGGGCATTTAAGTCACCTGGTGCAAAAGAGACTCTGTTAATGGGTCATCATTGGGTCCCCTTACACAAAAAGCGAGTTAAGTGCAAGAAAGAAGCTCTGGCAGTAATAGTAGTAGTACCCCAGGTGTCTATAAACATTAAAGTTTCAACACAGATATGTCCGTGTGTGTTAGGGTTGTCCCTCTGTCCTGCACTGTTCCTGCTGATATTATCATGGACCATATTCATTTTTATTCATTTGCTCATATGATGGACTATTGTCCTTAACAAATCGATACGTTTTTTTTTTTTTTTTCCTCTTTTGTCTTTGTTCAGCTCTTTGAAGCAATAAATGTTATTATATTTGGTTATGGAAATAAAATTGTATTGACAAAGCCTTGGATGTCTTTTGTCCTAACACTGCATGTATTTCTTCCTCCAGCCTCTTATATGTGTTTCTTTCTACTCTATCATATTGTTGCCCCCATGCTGGCATGCCTTAGCAATGCAGGCACATGTCCAAACACCTCCCTAACGTGCCCCGCAGCCAAACCTCGGGGCCACGCAGCTCTTTAGCCCGTAACAGTGAGTGATTCGAAAAGCAGTGGTGAGAGGTGAACCCAAAGCAGTTGTTGACAAGGCATATTAAGTAAAGTGAGGAGTCCAGCCATACGGGTTCAGGGAGGGTTTGATGATGCCACCAGGGAGACATGTGCTGGCCCACACCGCCGCTCTCTTCATCGGCCTCCAAGCAGCTGATAACTCTATCCGAGGAGCTTTGGAGATGGGTAACGGCGCTGCACGAGGAAACCGAGAGGCAGACGATTAAGCTCCATGACAACACTCCAACATGGCGGCTTGTGCTATTTTTTAAAATTTATTTTAGACTAGAAGCTAAATTAATTTATATACAGTTCCAGTCTTATTACTTAATTATACTCCTTAACATCACACTAATTAAGATCCTCTCAATTGAGGAAGCACTTATTAAACTCATTAAATGTGTTATTGTTTACTTTTGCAATGTGTTTTCAATGATTTAAGAAAATGTAATTGGTGGCTGTTCAAACTTTCAAACTAAATAAATACAAGAAATGATTGCAAAGTTATATTAATAAACTTCCTTAATTAAGTTAAAATAGTTGCTTGGAGTATTTATGCATAAATGGTGGATAAGCTGTGTTGCCATTAAGTTCTCAATGAACATCTAAGTAGGTTTGTTTTTTATAGTTGGGTTCCTGTACTTTACAGGATTAGGTGTGTGCTGTCAGTGAGGGGTTAAATATATCTGAACTTTAATACTTAAGGCTACAAGCTAATGTCAATAGAGGCGTATAGAGCCTAATTCAAAAATTCAAATGACTGCCCCCTTCAGTCGGAGTGAAGTATTTACAGCAGTTTAAAACTCAGACGAAGGCAATCATTTGTATTTCTCTGAATGTTACCGTACTGTCTGTTATAAACGAGGAATAACACCACATGGAGTTACATGCTGGTGGTTTTAGGACCTGTGCTTCCTCATCAAAGACTCTTCACTAAAGCTGCAAAACCTACATAGTCTCAGGTTACACCTTTGAAGGGATACTGTATAATGATGGATTTGAACTGGCTTTAGATGGATTTGAACTGGTTTTAGATGGATTTGAACTGGTTTTAGATGGATTTGAACTGGCTTTAGATGGATTTGAACTGGCTTTAGATGGATTTGAACTGGTTTTAGATGGATTCGAACTGGCTTTAGACGGATTTGAACTGGTTTTAGATGGATTTGAACTGGCTTTAGATGGATTCGAACTGGCTTTAGATGGATTTGAACTGGCTTTAGATGGATTTGGACTGGTTTTAGATGGATTTGAACTGGTTTTAGATAGATTTGAACTGGTTTTAGATGGCTTTGAACTGGTTTTAGATGGATTTGAACTGGTTTTAGATGGATTTGAACTGGCTTTAGATGGATTGGAACAGGTTTTAGATGGATTTGAACTGGTTTTAGATGGATTTGAACTGGTTTTAGATGGATTTGAACTGGTTTTAGATGGATTTGAACCTGTCTGTATAAAGCTGTAAGGCCATAAACAATACATTTTATTACAGAAGCTGAGGGCCACATAAAATCTTACTGTGTGCCATAATTGGCCCTCGAGCCGGACATTGGCCATGTCTGCTCTAAAGATATAAAATGTAGATCATATGATCAAATAGTTTCAATATAATAGACACAAGAGCCTCCAAAAAAGGCTGATTAAAATTAAAGCACATATTGTAGAAAAGTGCACTTTCATGAACAGTTTGCTTTAGTAGTTCAAAACTTTTGTAAGCACTTTGTCCACCAGAGCAGAAATACCATTAAAATAATCCTAAAACATGAAGCACATTGAAGTATTAATGAGATTGTAGTCTCCGGGGAAATTTAATGTAATTCATTTTGTCATTGACAGAGCGCTATTAGCACCTTCCAACATTCCCCCGCAGATCCGTCCTCCCGTTTGATTGTGATTCAGCGCCACCTCAGTGTAATGACTTGTTCATAATTTGTCACCACTCTGCCTCTTTCAACAAAATAACCTTTTGTTCTGCTTTGCTGTCCACCTCAGTGCACCCTCGCAGGAAAAGGCTTTTAGGGACGTCTGCTTGAGAGAAAGAAATGGAGGAAGACGACATCACTCTGTACCTGCATTATTCATGTGGAAAAATGCACTTCGGTTTAGTCTTTTTCAGTCTAATATTATGTTAATAAGGCAGCGGAGTGGCGTCAGATAAAGTGCTCTGCTCCTGTTAATGCAGCTCATGGCCTCTTTTCTCGATGCATTGACGTATGGTAGAGTCGTGACTGATCTGTAACATGCAGCGCACCTTTACTGTGCCATAAATAAAAACAGGTTTGTTTATGCAGCATACAAGCAGCAGAATGACTCCATCTCCTTTTTACAGCAAAGTCTTTTTTTGGGCCAGTCTGCAAGAAAAGTATGCTTATTATAAAAATGTGTCATATATAAGCATTTGAAAAGAGTATTTAATTATAGTGTTTAAGTTTAGACATTAAACCCAAATTTAATTTAGACGAATGGAAGAAAGGGTGGTTTAGGAAAGTCCTGGGAATTTTTGGTATAACTAACTTGTATTACTCAAGACAGGTCTTAGGACCATTTTGTAAAGGTTTAAGGTCTTAATCTCAAACCCATTCTTACTCAGTCAACACCAAAAAATGTACATTTGTCTGATTAGAGTTGATGAAAACATAATTTTATATTCAATTAAAATTCTCCTCTTAACCTCGTCTGGACCTGGTCTAAGTCCGGACTAACTCTGTCTCCTTCAAACACTGACCTCCGTGAGTCTGGACCTGGTCTAAGACCGGACTAACTCTGTCTCCTTCAAACACTGACCTCCGTGAGTCTGGACCTGGTCTAAGACCGGACTAACTCTGTCTCCTTCAACAAACATTGACCTCTAAGAGCTGTGGGTCAAGACCAGAATGTCTCCTTCAAACACTGACCTCCGTGAGTCTGGACCTGGTCTAAGTCTGGACTAACTCTGTCTCCTTCAACAAACACTGACCTCCGTGAGTCTGGACCTGGTCTAAGACTGACTAACTCTGTCTCCTTCAATGCACTATCCTCCAGGTTTAATCCAGGGGGGGGCTGCATGTTTGAACTTCTGCTGGCGACCTGTAGTTCATTAACGTTCAGAACATTTGTGACTGGTGCTGTAAGTAGAGTTCACAGAACACAGAACAATTCTGGGCTGAGACTATCTATTCCAAACTTTTCCAAACATGTAGCATATCAGGATCTCATAAAAAAGAAAGCATTTCTAATACAGTGTGTGCATGTTTACTGTCAAGTGTTTTGGTGATTTATGTTTCTTAAGAACTGTAGCTTGTAATAAAAGCCGAATACGTTCTTACTTTTTGTTAAAGAACCACAGGAATCACTGGATCTGTAAAGCTCTGTTATTACTCTTTATAAAAATTCTTTGAGATTTGATTGGAATATCCTAATATCTTGCACATTCTCACACCTCCCGAATGTCACTGCCACTTAAAGACATTAGCTTGTCTGGAGTAATGAGTAATGATGAAGTGTTAGTAGGAACACAGAGTCTCGTTGCCTACAGGCACACATCTGCATCGCCGCATCACTTCCTCTCAGCGGACATATGTTCAGCGCCACACAGCCTTGATTTGAGAGTGAATTAATATGCAAAAGAGGGCTTTGGGTTCAATCAGAGGCACAGAGCTGTCAAGGAGAAAAGACTGTTGCCAGAGGGGGCCTCACCCAAATCACAATTAAGCTGTCACGGGCAGAGTCAAGAACACGGTCTTCAGGCCTTTCTCCCATTAACCGGGATTTGGGGAGTACCTGGGTCTCCTTGGCAGCGCGGTTCAAGGGCTTGTTAGAGAATGACAGAGCGACTCCTTGAGAAGATGAGATTGTTACGAAACGTGATCAACAGGCTCTCAGGGGTCACGACGCCGAGCTTTAGCACCTTCCCCGAGTATGTACTCTGCTTCTCAGTCTTTGTAGCGTCGCTCTCAAATATGTTTTCGAAGTTGACTCGAGTGGCTCTTCAGCACAGACAGTTCTCTCATAAAGGGCCGCCGCGCACAAAGCACAGCCTCGTTCAGCGCCAGGCACTTTTCAAGAGCATTTGGCAGCTGATCTTTGTGAAACATAAGCCTTTCAGGTTCACCCTCGAGCGGTGTGAAAGAAGAACCGGGCCTTTACTGAACGGGGAATAAAGAGATTCTGATATGACTGTGTAAGTTTCACATTGAGAAATGTCTTTGCCAATCTGCTTTAAGTGACGTGTTCTGGGTCAGAGAAGTGAACAGTTAAATCTATAGTGCATCAGTCAGCCTTGAGTCATTTAGATGCACTCACAAAGACAGCAGTTAATGAGGTTAAAGCAGGGTGACCTCAACGTGAACCACGAACAGAGAAAGGTGTAATAATGTTAGCTGGAAATGAATGAACGGATATGTGGCTCTTTCACTGACTGTAAACGTGAAGAAAAACGCAGACACACTGCCACCAAAAATCACAAATTCTGTTTATACCAACATTATGTTAGATGGCTACAGAGTACAAAAGACTGTTTATTATTCTCATTTGATGCACTGACAATACTGCTCGCATTGTAAAGACACAACACATTAATATAACAGTCCAAGTCCTTTCAGAATCCATCAGACAAGATAATCATCTGTTTTTGCACATCAGTTCTTGTTCCAAATCCTTCTTGTACTGCTCCAAATGTGAGGCAGAACTGGTAGTTATGGCTGTATTTTAGATTTAAGGATGAAGCAACTGTTCAACCATTACTAATGTCGATAACATGCTCTAATCCAGTCACCAGAGAGGTATTTAAAACAAACAAAAAAAAAAGCCTGCCTCATGCAAATGCTCTCTGGGCCTACACAAACATTTTCTTGTTGCTTTCAAACAAAGGTTTAGGAGATACAGAAAAAAAATCTCAAACAAGGTACATTCACAATGCAGATGGATAAACTGTGAGAATGTCTGATGGACCTTTTCAAATGTAGCTGACAATTATTACAGTATTAAATGGAAATAACTCAGCAGATGGACAGAAAACAATTTTGCACTGCCCTCACTATTATTATTATTATTAGTAGTAGTAGTAGTATTAGTATTAGTATTAGTATTAGTATTAGTATTATTATTACAACTACACAGCTTTTTTTCCTGAGGCTAATTCCATTGGCCTGAACCCCTTCACAAACACAGACATAAATAATAGTTTTGCTGAATAAACATAGATTTTCCAGTAAGCTCATGCATCAAGTAAACAGGTTGGCCTGGTGATGTCACATGACATCATCAACTATTTTAAAGCAGGAAGATGCTGGGCTTGACTTGTGCTGCTGTTTACAAGATCACAAAAAAATAATAAAATGCATTTAAAGTGACATGTCCTGTGCAAATGTTTTCTATGGAAGCCTCTAAATGGTTCTGTGAAACAGACTATCTGGCTTGTCAGGGTTATGCTTGACAGCTCCTCTCTAAACATTTCCAGGTAAGTGTCAACTGAACAAAGATCAAGGTAATTACCAAACAAATACCCTACAAATTATAAAAACATTAATCATTGAAGTTATAAAAGCAATTAAAGCTTTATTATTTATTTGGAGCTGATATGGAAACTACTAAGAAAACACAAACAAACCCATGATTGTATGTGCAGCTTTTTAAACCAGAGTATTGTAGGTTAAGTCTTAATCATATTTGGTCCAGACTCGTGGAGTTTAAAGGAAAAACAAATTCAGCTGCCTTTATTGTTTTGGTTCTGTCACAAAGTTCATCCAATAAGATTATGTCCTTATCCACACACAATACTACAACAGCGCCATCTAGTGAGTCTCCTGAGAGAAACCCACTCTGTGTCATATGTCCCAATGCTGTCCCAATGTTCTTTTGAAAACTTTGACTATATACCCCAGAAATCATTTGTTTGGCCAGTCTTTTCTGTCCGAGCTGCTGCTGAATGGAGCCTTAGTCCTTACTTACAGTTACAAACTTACAGTTTATTTAAGATTCAACAAAAGAAATGCCTCTCTGATAATCAGAACTGTCCAAACGCCTTTTGTCCTGTTGTGTGTGCTTTCTTTTTGTGTTTGTTGTAGCATTTTAACAGAGGTACCATTTTGTAATGTCCTACAACATTCATGTGTACGGCCCCTGAAATAAAAGAAATGAATAAATAAACCACTCACAAGAGCAGAACAAAGTGAGTCGAGGGATTGAGATTTCATCGCTCTATTAGAAGGTCGGCGTTCACAATCCCATTAGTCAAAAGACAATTAGAAAGTGTCACATGTACAGATATGCCAACCACCTCTGCGATCAATATGAGACGCATTCTCTACCGAATTGTGATGGATGAAATATTGATTGGTGAGGCGCTCTGTTCTCAGCCGAAGCCCATTAAAGTGCTGACACACTCCTGTAATTATCTGACTGAGGATTATCAGCTCGCTTTGCCGAGTGCAGAGCCTAAACATCTTGATCTGGGCCTGGCACAAACTCAGTGATTAAGCAAAATTAATGATTATGTGTGAAGAGTTTCTAGCTTGTCTGAGCTGATAAAGATCTTACATACGCTTCGCCTACAATGCAAATCATGAACCAGTGCCAGCAGTCTTTTTTCAAACAAGACTGCTTCTGTGTGTTATACCAGCACTCTCAGTCTGAGCCTTGGTCTTTCTCCTCCTCTATTCACACTCACTCCTTTCACCTGAAGACCTTAGCCTCACTAAGCTCATAGCCCATTCATAATAATAATAATAATAATAATAATAATAATGGATTGGATTTATATAGCGCTTTTCAAGGCTCTCAAAGCACTTTACAGAGTCCATTATTCATTCACTCCACAGTCACACTCTGGTGGTGGAGACGTGGCAGCCATTTTGTGCCTATGGACTCTCCAACCTCCATTTAAGATGTCTGACTGGACTTCTTTCATCGTCACTCAGGTTTGTGCTGCATTCATGTGATATGGATATTTAACAGCTTTCAGTGTTTGTTATCAAGCTGTATGTAATGTTAACACTGACATGTTTAAACTGACAAAATTAAATTTGTTAGTGCTAGACCCCAAAAAAACTTGTATGACTGTAGCCAAAGAAAAATAAAATCCATAATGCGAGCGCCTCTGTCCAGTATTTGAATACAATATCTTGGATGTGCTACCCTTAACATTTTTGGACTTGATAACATTTGTCAGAGTAATGGATCTTAGTGAGTTTGTGAAGTTACACATCAGATTATACATTAATAGCATTCATTTACACAGCACATCACGCAGACAAAAAAATGAAACTTTAACACTCACCAACAGCACTGTACTTTCTTTTTTGTGAACGCTGATGACAAAAATGACACACAATAGTTTAACAAAGCACTACATTTGTGACGTTGACCAGGGCACGGGATCCTGGGGTGCTGTAGCTGTGCCTAATGTAAACATCACTTAATTAAAATCTTTAGGGAATAAAGGTTGAAGGGGTGGCACTTCTGGACATTTTGTCAGATTTTTTTAATTATGTTTATTTATTTATTCTATTCATCCACCACCAGGGGGCACCCAGCATGTTTCGATGCTGGTGGGAGAAACTGGAGTACCTGGAGGAAACCCACCCATATTTCTTTTCTTTGATAAAAATGTTGAAGGTGTTTTGTGGTTTTGTTCTTTTGATCTGAAATAATCCTTTTGCACATTGTCATTGTCATTACTTAAAATATCAAACTTTAATCCTCAATGTCTCAAAAGTGCTTAGAACGCTTTAGAACGCTTAGTGCTTTTTATTCTAAGAGAAGGACCTGGAGACATAGACCCACTTCCTTACAGAGGGAATAGTCTGGTGCCAAGGCTAATGGAGACCAGCCTCTATCAGACAAAGAAACGTTCTGGTGGTGGCGCAGTGTATTGTGGGATGCCAGCTTGTGACATTCATATTGTGTGACTGGTGCTGTAAGCAGAGTGTAGAAGAACTACTTTCTTTGTAACATTTTTTTGCATATGTTGCACATATAATTATTGTGTGACTGGTGCTGTAAGCAGAGTGTAGAAGAACTACTTTCTTTGTTACTTTTTTTTTGCATATGTTGCACATATAGTAACGCAATTACCACCACAGAGTTGTCTCTTATCTGAGAGTTTATCAGTTCCTGTTTTTACAAAATCCACCAAGATGTTATTTTACAAGCAACTTGGGAGGTCCTGATATAGACATAGTTTTCATAGGCATGATTCCAATTGACTTAATCAGATAATTCCACTTCATTGCTCTGTATTTCCACAAACTCTTCTGTGATCCATCATCTAGTATTTTTATTAAACTTCTAAATCATCTTCAGTGTCACGAGGCTCCAAGAACCTTTCAAACCTGATTCAAAGCCAAATCGGATCATCTGTGCTCCACATCAAGAGCAAAGGTTGAAAAAAAAACAAAAACAAAAACCCAAGAGTCTTGGAGCAGGGAGATTTCTGGTGAGCCTCAAGCACCTAAGACATGAAAGGATTGGCTGACGAAGTGCAGACGCAATCTGGAGACTATTCAGAAGATAGTTGGATTAAAAGCAACAGCTGACAAGACGAACAAGCCAACATTCCCCATGCGGCCTCCATCAACCGCAGCACGGCTTCTCAAAACACCACTGACAGCCACAGCTTGATGTAATTGGACAAGCAACTGATTGCATTTACAGCTGAGTGACAACGCACCGGGAGAGGAAATGAAGTCATGAAAGTTTACTCCGTGCAATTTTGTAAATCATTAGTCTGAAACATGCCCAAGATCACATTTGTTGGCACTGAGCAGAGTGAGCCCGGCCAGGCATCACTTAAGGGAAATCTAGGTTTAAATCTACAATATATTAGAAAGTGTGGCTGGATTGTTCTGAATGACTGTGCTCTTGGTTTCCAACACTGCAACGTCACTAATGGACAAACATTTCATTGTCTGATAAAAAGTTGTGTAGTGTTACTTTGAGAGAACCCTACTGTAAATCCAACACAGCTCCACAGTGACCTGATAAAGTCTTTGTAGAGAATAAAGCTCATTTCACATCTTCAGAAGGAACTGAGCAATCACAAGCATCTGGAGGTCAAGCAATTCTATATTTTACATCTACAAGTTCTGCACAATTCTGCCTGAGGTTGATCTGTGATTACGTAGCAGGGTGTGGCCTTTTAGCGGTCCCTTTATGGGTGTGTCATATTTAAATGCTCTTCTCCCCACAAACACATCTGCAGTGAGGCCAGTCACAAAATCATCTGTGTCCTGTGCCTTTCCAGAGATAAACTGCGCTGTGGCCCTTTAGAAAATATGGAAGGTTTTTTTTTTTTTACAACAAAAACAGGTTTTGCGATAGTGCTTTAGTAGAACTGTCCAGGAAGGTTTTATTACTTAATTTCAAATTCACTTTTATGTTTTGAAAGAAAGTGGAAAAGGAAAGTGGAAAAATAAGTAGTACAAATAATCCTAACACATGTGAAATCTGTGAAAAAACTATCTAGTGTTCCTAACATCATTCGACTGGAAAAGAAAACACCGTCTTAACAAAAAAGCTTTTCAAAAGTTTTTGCTCATCTTTTACAAGGACTTTTACAAGGACATCTATATTTTTCTCTTTTTACAAAAATGACCCATCCATTTCCTCATCTCATGTTTGGAACTATGTTCAATTTAGTGTTATTTTAAAACAGTTTGAGAGCTCCTCATTTTCTTTGAAGATGGTCCATTTCTAATGTAACGAGCTCCACTCTGACGAGGCTTCTGGATAAAGACAGCTCTTCAGGTCCCAGAGGCTGTGGGTTTTAAGACTGGAACTGTGGCTTTTGGGTCATTTATGCCTGTATTATTGAAAGCATTCACATCTTGTATTGAACAATGCTTGCTGTCAGTGCTGAAGGAACATCTGTGATGCTTTGGTTCTGCAAAGTAGTGATAAATGAGCTTAAACACAAATAGTGTACTGTCATATACATAATAGCCATGTGCTTTAATCTAACAGCGCTTTTACCATCTTTTAATAAAAACATAATTTTTCATAAAAGCAGCTCAGAAAATAACTTTTAGTTCTTTGTCTAATTTGCACTTGCGTAAAGATATGCAGAGCTAAAGCAGTTCCATAAAGACTTGTCTGGCTCTCATTCTAGCTCATGGGGCAATAGGCTAACTCAAGGTAATGCTAAATCAGCTCGTGATTACACTGTGCCTCAGCAGAACATTCAAGTCAAACATAAATCCACTCAAGTGGAATGAGAAATTAGTGCGAGGACAGGCCCACCACCACAAACATCTGAAGCTGCAACGATGAGCGGAGAACAAAAAGGGGAAATATTGACTTTGATAGACAGAATTCATAAATGTGAGTAGAATTTTAATGAGTGACTTTCTAAACTGTGTGACACTTAACACTAGTTACGAGTGCTTTTGTATTGTCACAGTCCCCTGAAGCACAGCAAAGACCAGCATGGCAACACCAGAGGAGAGGCATCCATTCATCAATCCGTTAATTATCCATCTATCAGGGGCGCAGTGGCAGTGTTGTTGTCCCTCAAACGGAAGGTTGGTGGTTTGATTCCCGCTCTCCCCACAGTTCATACTGTTGTTGTGTCCTTGGGCAAGACACTTAACCCACCTTGCCTCCAGTGGTGATCCAGCTGTAACACTGGTCAATAAAAGTGTCAGATAAATTAATAAACACCGCAGGTTAAATAAAGTTGCCCTCTCTTCTTTGAGAACCCTCTGCGAACCTCAGCTCAATTCTGTGGAAAGCAACAGTTTTTTCAACACGTCCTTGCCTCAGGGCCTCCTTCCAGTAGGACAGGCCCTAAACACCTCCCCAGACGCTGCTGCCCAATCAACTGAGCAGACTCCTCTCAACATGGAAGAGTGGTTCAGTCTAATCCAGATAAACGCGTGAAGTTTGGAGTTAGTTTTCCCAAGAAATCCTGCAAAGTAACCCTTTAAATCAGGGGGCCCCTGACTTTAAGGGGTATCTCGCAACCACTGTCCAAGTATCCCGCCAAAGACTTAATGAATTAGTATTGGGTGGCGCTGGGCATACATTTCTGTATTCTTTTGCATTTCAGTTGCCAGAAGAAAGCCATTACTACGCAAATGCCACAAAGCATCCAGCTTTCAAAACTCCCAACACCTCAGAGACATGCCTCAAAACTTCTAGAACAAAGTCATTTAGAGTGATGAGACCAAAATTTAACTTTTTGGCCACAACCATAAACGTTACATTTGGAGTCAACAAGGCCTAAGATGCAAGATACACCAGTCCTTCTGTGAAACATGGAGGTGGATCACTGATGTTTTGGGGATGTGTGAGCTACAAAGCCACAGGAAAAGATAAATGCAGCAGGTTATCCAGAAAATACTAGAGGAACATTTTCACTCAGCTTTGGACAGCTTTACCATCTGAAAAAATAAAGAGCCTCATCCACAAACTACCACAAAAGACTTCAAGCTGTCATTGATGTTAAAGGTGGCAATACACAGTAATAAGAACTGGGGTATGTAAACTTTTGATCATTGTTGTAATGTTGTCATATGTTGTCATTATGATTTAAAAAGAGTGAATACTGTTTGACAATTAATGGCTTCTCCCAACCACTAACTAAGAGTGAAAAGAAAAAAGTTGTTTGTGTTATCATTCATATTCTCTGGAAAATGGCCCAAAAAAAAAGAAAGCCAGCTGTATATGTGTACATACACAAGTTATTAGGTCAAAACAGCACTATATGTGGCTGAATTATAAAAGGTATCAATGGTAAAAGGAAGAGCTGGTAAAAGTGGAGGACATCTTAACAAAGCACAAAAAGCCGTTCACTGATGGTGGGATTGTTAAAGAGGCTATGACCGTGATGGCTGAAACTTTATTCAGGACCATAAAAGTAAGTTCAGTAGCAGACTGACAGATGAACATTTAAATGAGCCACACCTAAACTGAGTCTACACCTCTCTTGTTGACTCCATCAGTGCCAGTCATTCATTCATTTTCTAACGCTTGGTCCCGTTAGGGGTCACGGGTACAGGTAGTCGCAGCCAGTGCCAGTCATCTTTCTGAATACACAAGTGTTTATAGTGTAAGATAAAATAAATGCATATAAATTTATGAAATACACATGCAGATGAACTTTTTTTTGTTTTATTGCAAAATGTGAGTTGTGAGGTCAATGTTTTGCCAAAACAAAATTCATTTTGAAATAAGCTATGAGCATAAATGTTACAAACACAAGAAGCTCTCTGCCATTTTCATTTTGTAAAAGTATCTCTCTGAGGATAAAAGGTTGGAGAACCCTGCTTTAAGTACAAGTTTATCTTGAGTAGCAACTTCCAGTAAATCCTATATTTATAGAAGGGAAGAAAGTTGACTTGTTTTGTCTGCGGCGACTGTCAGTCAGTGGTCTCTGAAGTGCAGAACAGTGTGTCACAGCACTATTTTCTGATGAGTCCGATGTGATGTGTCGGCCCTCTGTCATTCAGCCGCCCCCTCTGGACTAACTCCATCACCAGAGTGAGAGGGCGCCATGACAGTGATGTGATGGGCTACACACTCTGTCAGGACGGATCTCCACTCTGGGAGACATGCAAACACACTGGCTCAAGCATAAATGTACACAGACATGCATTCAGCCATATTAACACAGACAATCGCACACATGCATGAGCAGACAATCACGGAGCGGGCTACGTGCACGCTCGCATACGCTCCACTGAACTCCCAAACCTGTCAACCCAAGGTCGCTCGATCTGACACAGTTTTCCACTTGAAAGCGGGCCCTGGGAGGCATCACGGCTCAACAACATCATCCACGCACACACCTCGGTCCAGCTGTCCGACGAGATGCCAGCAGCGCATTCATTTTTCATGCCATGGCTTTTTCTAAACCTCATTTCCACCAAGACGAACAGTGCAATTCACCACAGAATATTTTTGAATGGAAAAGGCTGATCGGGCTGGCATTTCCACTGCAGTGTAAAGCCAGGTGGCAGCATCACTGTTGGCTACACTGACAGCTTGACATAGCTCCTTGATAAATAAACCGAAAAATGAATTACAGGAAACAGAGAATGCAGTTGATGTTAATTGTGCATCGGATGTGACAGAACCCAATTCTGTTCCTACATTACACCTGGTTATGACATATGCCAAAAAGTTCTTATTTTCCGGATTTATTTCTTTAATGCGACCACCTGCATTGTGGTCTTGATGGAAAATCTCTGAAGAGATATTTTTTGGCAAAGGAAGTCACCCAGTTCTTATGTAATTCATGCAACAACTGCTTAGAGCGGACAAACTGAGCACTGCTGGAGGAGAAGAGAATTCATCTTTCTTTACTGAGCACAAACACTCTGGTATGAAGGCTTAGAACAAAATAAATGGATTTATGAACTGATTTATTGAGGAGTGCATGGTGGCAGAGGGGTTAGCATACAGTGCGACTTTCTGCCTTCATTATGCTCGTGGGGAAATTCCAGGTTGGCAGCCAAACCAGGGGGCGCTGCATGTTTTTGATGTTTGATGGGGAAACTGGAGTACCAGGAGGAGACATGCAATCTCCACCAGGAAAGGTCCCACCCAACCCGGGAGTGGAGCCCTAGACTTTCTTGTTGAGGGTTAACCTGGCCAGACATTCTTATTCTCTTTTATACAAAGAATTAGTTTGGTCTCGGTGAGTTTGATTTAGATTTTCAGGGGGCGGGAACAAATGGATGTTGGTTAAACTACCTCTGAATTCAAATTAGATAGAGATCGGACAGAATTCAGGCAGCAGTACCAACATATACAGATGGAGTATATGGAACCCCTGCTAATGGGAACACTAAACTGTTTTCAGAGAATGAACATGAGTGTGTATGTCTCTGTGTGTTAACCCTGCGATTAACTGGACCCCTCACATTTATAATATTACATGAATTAAGTTTGAGACTGTGTGAATATTACAATAACTGTAATCTTGCTTCATATTGTCCAGCTCTCGTTGACGGTTAAGAAGAGCAGATGTTGTGGTCAAACATTCTGATGTGCGTTTCATACAAACACACGAGAGATAAAGGTCACATGAATGTTGTATATCCGGTGAACCACGGTGCAAAACTCACAGCGGTCAAAGGCTATCAATGTGAACTCCTGCCAAACTGTGCTTTCCTCCATCTTGACACACATACAAGGCAGAGGCTAACCCCACAGGACAGCATGTCAGCCAAAGATCTGAGAACACATTTTCGACTTGGCTGAGCAATCGAGCAGCCCGGAGGTCTGTTCGGGTTCTGCTCTCTGGCCACCCTCCGTCTGCATCGCAGCAGCGCAAGAGGTCAGCCAGACAGACAGGAGTCTACTCTGCTGCCACGAGCACATGGCAAACTTAATATTTATGTATTTATAGATGGTGGTTCTATCCTCGTCTTTGGCACTTTGGGAATGCTCCTGTCAAAAATACTTCAAAATATATACACAGTAATATTGGCAGTTGCTGAAGGTTGTTTTTGGACTCAACTTTCTGCTGATCAATATGTTCTGAAACATGGAATGCAAGACACATGCCTCGAGTGACCATCGAGAGAAAATATGGGTTTAAATTGTGGACATCTTACTCGTGAACAGTTTTTTATTTACGTCAAGACAAGGAAAGGTCAAAAAGAAGAATATGTCAAGAAGTTGAAAACCTAAGTCATTTGATATTCAATTTAAAATTGTTTTAACTCTGTCTCCTTCACAAACACTGACCTCCATGAGTCTGGACCTGGTCTAAGACCGGACTAACTCTGTCTCCTTCACAAACACTGACCTCCATGAGTCTGGACCTGGTCTAAGTCTGGACTAACTCTGTCTCCTTCAAACACTGACCTCCACGAGTCTGGACCTGGTCTAAGACTGGACTAACTCTGTCTCCTTCAAACACTGACCTCCACGAGTCTGGACCTGGTCTAAGACTGGACTAACTCTGTCTCCTTCAAACACTGACCTCCGTGAGTCTGGACCTGGTCTAAGTCTGGACTAACTCTGTCTCCTTCAAACACTGACCTCCATGAGTCTGGACCTGGTCTAAGTCTGGACTAACTCTGTCTCCTTCAAACACTGACCTCCGTGAGTCTGGACCTGGTCTAAGACCGGACTAACTCTGTCTCCTTCAAACACGGAATATCATGGCATATTGGCATATTTTCTTTATCTATTCACTTTTAAATGCTGTATATGTTCAATATGTCTCTGTGAGGCTGATTTCTTGAGGCTAAGGAGAACTGTCCAGCAGAATGAGCTCCAGTTGTGTGGCTCAGACACGCTCTGAGTACGAACCACTCGGCCACCAAGCACCCCTGATGAATAAGCTAATGTCAAATATAATCTTTCTACAATATTATACCAACACAGCTGAACACAAGATTTTCAAATGTTTTAGCTTAGCCTTGTGTTACAAAGACAATAGTACAAGCTCATTTATGAGAAACATAAACACTTCATCATTTAGGAGCAATTAGCAGCACTACATTAGCCGTGGGGCTAATTAGACCTCCAGAGTGTGGCCCTGTTATTAGCACACACTTGTGACTGGGGCTCAGAGCACGACAGGTTTCCGTCCCGCTGCTGAGAGGCAGGTGGCCTTTGTTTGTAAGACGTTCTCAGCAACCTTTTCTCCCCCTGAGACCTGTCTGCGCCTCATTTAGACCTCCAGACTGAAAGCCACAAGGGAGACGAAACACACAGGAAGCGGTGGGGGCAGGTCATTTGAGTACGAAGACAACACGCACAAACAGCCCATCACAAATGAGGTCAAAAAAACAGACTGGGGATACCACAGCCACCACCAGTGCTATGCCTCGGTGCATTGTGCAATCGTAATGTGGAAGAAGCAGTCAGCAGCTCACAGTTCCTCATCGATATTTTTAACCAAAACTGTGGTGGTTGAATGCGGAAGTGTGTCTGTCTAGGCTTGTTTGAGGTGCACTTCATGATCTCTTTCTTCTGCTACCTTTGGGCAAAAAAAAAAAGAGCAAGCACACAATGGAAACAGACTATAGTTTAAAATAAAACGAAATACGAGCCGAGTTGCATTTAACACTGTTTTGTTTCACAGCGCGCCCTCAGTAGTGGGAGCAAGAGCGAGAGAGAAAGTCTGCTAATGAGCTCAGCGCTGACAGTGGAGCTAACCCTTACACATGCACGTCCCAGACGACAAGTGTGGAGAAAGTAGTCCCAGTGTGCCAGCGGTAATTAGAGTCCCATCCATTAACAGAAGAGGCTGTGGAGGAGGCAGAGCAGCAGGTGTGTGGGCGGGCACTCCCTGTCGCTCTGTTTTCTACATGAACATAATAAGCATGTGTGAATAGGCTACAATGTTAACTGTGAGAAGCACTCCAAACACACACAGCCGGTGTTGACCCCCTCGTAAGTGCACATCTGTTACAGGGAACTCTTCAGAAAGTGTGAATGCAGCAGAGAAAAGGGTCCTATCAGAATCACCAAGTGTGGCACGTCCAAAGAATCTGTTTCCAGGAGTCACTCTGTTAAAAAATAAATACAAAAATATAGAAAACAGACCATGCTAAGAGTGATCTGGACAAGTATGAATATAACAGCAGTGCAAACAAGTGCAGTAGTAAAAGTAGTGCAGCCGGAGTTTCAAAATGAGAAATTGATCTTGGGGGAGAAAAAAAACAGTTGCCGTTCCTATTGGTTATATTTGAACAAATATATAATAGACACAGTGGTTCACCTTTTTGCTGTGTTGCTGGTTATAAAATAAACAGAACACAAGGCTGACTGAGACAAGAGAGAAAATCATAAAAGGAACAATTAATTATTGTAGCTTCAAATAAATGAGTTGCACAAACTGCAATAATATGAGCGTCCATAGCAATGCTTTATCCCAAAATGATATTATATCTCTGTAGTCAGGGAGCTAGGTTGTGCTAATGCTAATGTTAGTTTATGCCTGCAGGAGTCTCTCAGCTCATTAAACGATGCTGAACAGACACTGTGAATTATCAAAAACACTGACAACAGCAGTGTTAACGTCACATCATGTAGTTTGTCACAATAAGTCCCACGAACTCTTCAAATCCATATACATTAAGTAGTTCATAATTTGCCATTTTAGGTAATTGCAAAGGACATTCATCTACATTCTGGACACTAAACAGTGAAGCAGGCTCAAACCACTGGGTGTCTATTCTGTGATTATCTGTTCTCTACAATCATCACTCGTCAAAAGGCTTCTCCAACTGCACGAAAAACAAGGTGTGGCTCTAAATCTGAACTGTCCTGGGACTGTTCTCTGATTAGCTTCCGGGGTCCTGATGATGTGACGACAGCGTGATGCAACCTGTAATGTCACCTGGAGACTTTTAATACCAGCTATAATGAGCTCCCATTAGCTTGCCCTCTCCCACAGGGCCTGGGGCGGGTCATTTAGGAGATTGCTGGTCTCCGGATGAGGTCAGTAGATGTGTAGAGGATAGATTTAGGCCAGAGGCAGCGTTGATTACTGCCCTTGTTTGGAGACATGTGTGAAAAGACCCAGTGTAAAGCTATACAGTAGAGCCACACGATAAAGGTAGGGCACACTGTTGTTGGCATTTACAAGAGCCTTTTATATTTTCTCCTCATGATCCAGTCTTTCTTGTGTTCAGCTTTATCCTAGAAGATGCCACTATGAAGGGAATGCCACCGGCATTAGCCTCTTTAGCTTCATGTCTAACAATAATAGGTTGTAACATGTTTGCTGTTTTGATTTATGCTAATTAGCTTGTGTTCTTTGGTTTCTTATGTTATTAAACATAGACTGTATAAATTAATCTGTTAAAATCTGTTTTACAGCTTTTGTCACTGACACCTTTCGCTAAATACAAGCTAACATCTGTCGTCTTTTTGCACTGTATTTTCTTATGTTCAAATGTGTATCTGAAGTTTTCTTCTTTTTTTATTATTATTCTTTTGAAGCACATGAACTGTTGTTGACTGTACGATACACATTGCATCTTTAATTACCGGATAAATGGAATCCGGCGTAAAACCTGTACCAGACTAAAAATGAGAAGCAGGATTGTTGAGACGACGCCCGAAAAGAGAAGCCGAAAGAAAGTGTTGTTGACAGTGTTGGGGGCTTTAGAGAAGCTTAAATAAATAACACATTTGTTTTTTTGGATAAAAATAATCCATTGCCTCTTTACTTTTTTAAATCAGTAACGCATTAGTTTATAAAAAACATTGATCCCTTCTCATCTTGTCTTTCCCCTGTTTGACCTATGACCTGTGACCTGTTATGTGTAGGGCTCCATGTGTGTGCGAGGAAGACGTGGCGAGCTGATGACGTGTACGACATGCTTCTAGCGAGAGCACAGAGCTAATATGTCTGAACAGCACACGTTTTGTGAAGCTGCACAGACTTTAATCGAGTGAATGCGTTATGGTCACTGTTGCAGCTAAAACTCACGCACATGAGGACATTTCTGTGCTGCCTGTTCTTTTTTGCTCTGTTCACAGGACAGAGTGTTGCGCTGCTGCCTGTGACAGTTCTCTATCGAACTTTTTTCATTGTGGTTGAGTTTAACACGTTATAGGCTACGTGTTAAACTCCTGTTTCCACTGAACGGGCTGTGAAGCTGAAAGTATGAATGAAGCACTGTTATATTGAGCTGCAGTCTACTGTATTCACGACACAGAAAATTAAGTCATAAACGGCTATAACTGCTTGTTTTCTTACAACCGAGGATGGCCGCGGTGTCTGAAACAGATGCTGAAGAAAGAACCTGCAGTTTGTGTCAGACCAATTCCTCTTATTCAGCTTTACAGGAAAAAACACAAACGAACATTGGTTCCTCTTTACAGACAAAACAGTGACACACATTCAATTAACCTCCCCAGTATGTTATAAATACACTGTGGCCTGAACCACTGCCCACAGAGGGAGGACTCATTCTTCAACAAACCTTCAGAAAATACAATATAATATACAAAAGACATCGTATTTAGCAGCTACAGTCAGTTCCATTCATGCAGAGCGTCTCATTGAAGAAAACACTTTTATGGTGTGACCCAATGAGAGTAATTGATTGCATCAGGCCATAGCTCCTAGGCACGCCTCCACTACAGTAGCTCAACCAATCAGCTCAAAGAAAAGAGAAGATGATGGGAAACAAGAAAAGTAAACAGAAAAGACTTTTTGTATTTTTAGTGTGGTGCTACATGATGTGGCTGACTCTTACACAAGCTCCGGTAGAAACAAGTTGTTTTAGGGGTTACCCAAACCAAACCATGCTATACCAGTCCGACCTGTTGTGCACCGCTCTGTGGAAACGTGGCTTATGCAGCAGTTCACTTTCAGTTCTCTTAAAGCTCAGGAAGTGCTCAGTGTGAGAGAATCTGTAAGAGGAAAAGAGTGAGTGTGTGAGTATGCTGTGTACAAACCACAGCTTTGCTCTGTGCTGTAATTACCCTAGCCGCCAAAACCACCAGTGCTTCTGCTGCTCCTGCCTAGCGCCGTGCCACGGTTTAGCTTGTATGGCTGGGGCTTGGCGAGTGCATGCAGACAGGGTTATGCTAACCCTATGACTGTTTGTTTATCTTGCAGCCAGACCCGACCATTAAAAGTGGGCCCGCTGTCAAAAGCACAAAAACAGACGCTTGTCATGTTCGAGGGCTGTAATTGTAGCTCTCGCGTGATGTTTTTATTTTCTCTCTGACCTCGCTGGATAAACTCAAGAAGCCACTTAACATTGGGCTTGGTCTGCCAGAGAAAAGCAGGCAGTCAGAGGAGCCCAAGTGAGTTCTTCTTTCCTTTTTAATTCGAAGCTGGGAGCACTTTCCATTGTGTTGGACTTCACAGCCTCATGTCAGCACCAAATAAAAAAAACTGCTGCTTAATTACACTGTGGCTAATCACTCTCTTTAATTGATTATTCATTCATTTTCTACTGCTTATTCTTCAGGCATGAAGGATTCACCCTGAACACATGGCAGATAATCGCAGGGCTAACACTTAGAGACATGGATAAACATTCACTCTCACATTCTTTCATTAAAGGGATTTAGCCGACGCCCACAGTAGCAGAGAAAGAAAATATGGGCAATATTAGTGCAACAACATTAACCTTTAACCTTTGAAATAATTGTAAAACACATCCACAAACTCTATCAGTTTTGACACGTTTTAGAAGAACTGAATCTGTAAATGCAAAGTCAGGGGATGAATGGGGCTAAAATGGATTTTGCAAAAAGACAATTCAAAGGGTCCAAGGGTGTTTTTTTTTGTGTGTGGGATCTTAAAATCAATTCAGTAAATGTAGTACTTATTGTAGAATTAAAATCTATAGTATTTTAGAAATGTAGTTTTAAACAGAGATTACCATTTAGTTTGACAGTTTAATCTCTTAAAGTTTATTGTAACAGAATCATGTGTGAAAAATGAGCCCTTAAGACGTCCTCTAGGCTTCATAATGAATGATCCGCCCACATCATTCTTCCAATCACAGTTTGTCCAATCACAGCTCGCTTCAGGAAAGAGGAGCGCTCTCATTGGTTGACATTGATGTCAACAACGAATTAAACCAGGAAATGGAAAATTCTGTTGTAAAATAGTGTTATTTTACTGTAAAATAGTTTTAAAAAAACAATTTTGAAAATGGCAGCAAATTAAATGCAGATAAATGTTGGCAAAGCTTCAACACAATGTTTAACGAGACAGAGATAATTACAGGATCTCTACAGTTTATCGTAAACTTGGATAAAAGTTTCAAGTCAGCTCTTTGGTTTATTGTAATGTATTAGTGTAATAGTAGTAGTAATTTTGTGTAAAAAAATAAAAATAATAAAAGATGCTGCCGTTGGGGGAGAGAAGTGAGGTTGTGAAGTGGAGCTTTGATTGCACAATTAAATGGTGATTAACTTTTTTTTTTTAACTGCTCTTAATTTTCAGTGCAGTGAGTTGGATTTCAAGAAACTATTACAATTGGTCTGACGGGATTTACCGACTGGAAGCGGCTCTGAAGTACGAGGTGCATGTTAACAAGCATTTTTCTTTCTTTTTTTTTTTTTTTGTGCCAGTTTGTATTTCTGTTTAGAAACTGATGTTCAACAAATTCAGATTGTCAGCCATTCCTGGTTTCAGAAACAGAAGCTGGTACTGTGTTTTTTTTTCTGAACTCAAAACAGAAATGTAATTGTGGTATAAGCTTCAAAGCAGGGGATTGTCAGCGCCTCATCCTCTGCAACGCAGGTGGAATTAAAAAAGACACACACAAGGAACAAAAACAATGTTTCAGTCGCCCACATAAAAATCCTAAAAATACATTTGCTTTTTATTTTATTTTTTTCTTCAAAATGCAGAAGTAAGCCCTCTCTCTAACATCACAAAGCTTTTTTGGTTTTGGTGACATTTCCCTTGAAGTTCTCGTTGTCTCATATGGAAACACAACTACTGGCACTCAATTAGAGAGCACAGCAAACTGGTGGAGAGTGACCACACAGGCTGTAAATGCTCAGTTTATCACAGGAAGCAGGCGTCTTTAAATTAGTCCCCTGCAGATTGCTATGTGCATTAAACACTCCAGCCCCACAGCAGCAGCAGCAGCAGCAGGGTCTGGGACAAAACATAACTTATACTTAACATGGTGACTTCACGCTTCATGTCTCGCTTGAAACGCTGACAGGACGGAGCTCAGAGGTTCCAAACTCCACTTGCGGTTGTCATCAGTTAAGCTGAAAACACAAGGTTCTATTGGGACACTGCCTCATCGTCTTGGCTCTGTTTATTTTAGCTGCGTCTGCTTAATGTCATTAGAAAAGTACTGTTAGACTCAACACAAAGGAAGCAGCCTTGTGTCCGCACAAAGAGGAGAAGGGCAGGAAACGTCACAGGGAAAAGTGTTTCAAGAAAGGAAGGCCCTTAGTGGAAATTGGCTTGGTTACCACTTTCTGTGTGACAGGCGTAATTGACAATTTTGAGAAAAGCCAGGGGCGTCTCATCTGGAGAGGTGCAGGAATTTAGTGTGATTAAAGGTTAAGACAGGCTAATTACTCCAATAAGACATCCAGACATGTGCCGTGCTGTTGTTACATTAACTAGCTGCTCAGGATGATTTGAAGACTGTAGTTCACACAAGAATCAAGATGATAAACTGAAAGCTTTTCAGGCACATGGTGCTGACAGCTAAATAACACCGGGGAAGATCCAATCACTCTGGATCTGAGAAAGAAGTGCAGCGCTTTGAGAGTGAACACAAAACACCAAAAACAAACAAGACAAGTCATCACAGAATCACTTTGGCCCTTAAATGGACTTCTGTATAAGATGTCAGTGCTGTGACAATCAAGGAAACCATTTTGAAGCTTGACATAATGTGCAGACCCAAGGATGAAAATATGGAGCAACTGATGGGATCTCAGTCCGTCGGTCAGAGTACTGTGTGTGAGAGTGTACACCAGAGGATGAAACACTAGTTGAACTAAGGATGCAGATGCTGATGCTTTGCCCAAAGAAACAGCCCAGACGTGTAAATACCTGATACTGATGAATCTAATCTAATCTAATCTAATCTAATACATGTGCTTTAAACCCACAATGGCACGAGACCTGACAACCCGCCTATTAGTCAAAGGTGGGAATTATGTTTAGACATGGTAAAGCTTGTCCAGTGCTAGCCCCGAATGTGGTGCGACAGCAGTCAGTCAGGACACACGGCTCCCCTAACCCTTGCTCTACTGACTAACATGAGCCCATTCCACACATCCACTGAGACCCAGACTGGACGCCAATTCCTCCCACATGACCTGAATGTGTCAATAAAAAATAAAAATAAAACACTTTCCGCCAATCCTTCAGGGACCCTAAAAACATCCGCAAAGGAGTCGGCTCATTGTCTGTTAGCTCCGTGTTAGCTCGGTCAAGACATCCAACGCTTCTCAGTAAAACCGGGCTATTCATGACATATACCACCACAAAACCTGTCAGGGGAGAGTATCGTATATGTAACTCTGATTATACCCTGGTACAATATGGGAAAAAGGCTTTTGGAGTCTTTTCCATATTGAATGTCAAAGTGTTAACTATCTTTCTATGGTGCATGAAATTCTCATCAAAGCCACTCAGTCTTTTAAATAAAAAGTAGTTTGTAATATTTGAAAGATTTTTATTAGGGCTGGAACTCGATTAAAAAAATGTATCTAATTAATTAGAGGCTTTGTAATTAATTAATCGAAATTAATCGCATTTTAATTGCATATAAATATTTGACCTGAGAACAGTGAGAAGTAATTTTTCACATGGATTTTTAGTATACCATTGAATAATGACTGCATACATAAGCTTAATCAACAAAATAGTGTTTATTTATTTCAGTCCAGCAGACCAGTGCAATGTTTGCCATTAAGTGCAGCAGTGTAGTTACCCTGGTCCTTGTAACTTTACTCAGAGTCGGGCTAACGTCCACGCTAACTCCTATGTGTTTTGTGTTGAGGTGATATTTGAGGCTCGATGTGCTGCGGTGATATGCAAATTCCTTGTTGCATAGCTTGCACACAACCATGCTCTTGTTGACGCTTCCATCCTTTCGTTTTTTTAAAACAAAATTTCCCATCCACGGGGCCAAGCAAAGCGGTCTCGTCAGCTTCTTCGTCATATTGACTGTGGTCGGAAGTCAAGAACGCTAGTTGGTGCTCCAGTATAATCGGTCCATTCATTGAAAAACGTTCCGCGGTGCAAAAATGTATTTTTTGCGTTTGCGTTTAACGTGTCAATCCTAATTAATGCGTTAAAGTCCCGTAATTAATTAATCTTAATTAATCTTAATTAACACATTAAAGTCCCGGCCCTAATTTTTATATATACAGATACAGTGCCTTGCGAAAGTATCCGGCCCCCTTGAACTTTGCGACCTTTAGCCACATTTCAGGCTTCAAACATAAAGATATGAAACTGTAATTTTTTGTGAAGAATCAACAACCAGTGGGACACAATCATGAAGTGGAATGAAATTTATTGGATATTTCAAACTTTTTTAACAAATAAAAAACTGAAAAATTGGGCGTGCAAAATTATTCAGCCCCTTTTACTTTCAGTGCAGCAAACTCTCTCCAGAAGTTCAGTGAGGATCTCTGAATGATCCAGTGTTGACCTAAATGACTAATGATGATAAATGGAATCCACCTGTGTGTAATCAAGTCTCTGTATAAATGCACCTGCACTGTGATAGTCTCAGAGGTCCAAACATGGTGGTGGCAGCATCATGGTTTGGGCCTGCTTTTCTTCAGCAGGGACAGAGAAGATCAAATAAACATATCCAGGTGTTAGAATGGCCAAGTCAAAGTCCAGACCGGAATCCAATCGAGAATCTGTGGAAAGAACTGAAAACTGCTGTTCACAAATGCTCTCCATCCAACCTCACTGAGCTCGAGCTGTTTTGCAAAACTGATAGAGACATACCCCAAGTGACTTACAGCTGTAATCGCAGCAAAAGGTGGCGCTACAAAGTATTAAGTTAAAGGGGCTGAATAATTTTGCACTCCCCATTTTTCAGTTTTTTATTTGTTAAAAAAGTTTGAAATATCCAATAAATTTCGTTCCACTTCATGATTGTGTCCCACTTGTTGTTGATTCTTCACAAAAAATTACAGTTTCATATCTTTATGTTTGAAGCCTGAAATGTGGCAAAAGGTCGCAAAGTTCAAGGGGGCTGAATAATTTTGCAAGGCACTGTAGATGGAATAACTCACTGTAACATGAAACGATGCAAGTGCATTAAGACTAATAACATGTCTCACACATCCTGGTCTCTTCTCATTTTCTAAAAACACTGCTTTGCTTTAAATTGGAAAATGGCATCAGTTGTGCTTGGTTTGTAAGTATGGTTAAGGGGAGTTCATGTTTTTATCAGAGCGAGGGTAGAGTCTTTGAAAGTATTTAGACCCTACACTGTGATCAAGGGAACTCCATTCAGCTGTGAGTGTCACTACAGAGTGCTCTATGGGCTGCGGTGAAAGTGGGTAGGAAGTTGTTTTGGAAAGGCCCATTCATTAAACATAAATTCTCACTCGTGCTGATTACATGAATAAGAATATCTGTTTTAATTAAAGAAAAGTGTGTCCTACCTATAATATCTGTTCTTAGGCTTTTGACTGGAAACTGTGAAATGCTTGGTATTCAAGACAAGTTATGATGAGGCACAAAGACAGCCAGACAGGGAGTAGTGTCCCGCCCTGGGACAGTGGCATAAACGATGATGTGTCCAAACCCAGCTCTAAATTGCTGTGACCAAAGTAGACAGTATGGTTCAGGCCTCTCCAGGTCACGGTGGTCAGAGGACTGTGTTCGTGGAGGAAGCCACTGTGCGACACTGTCTTTTTGTGTATTTATATAGATTTGTGACAGCCAGAGGGGAAAGTGACAGGACTCTACAGTTAATACTCTGGACCTTTGACTGGATCTTTGTCATTGTGGGAGTGACGGATAAACCAGGATTTGTAAAGAGTCTTTTCAAGCTGTCTGTTTGTGCTGCGTCTTGTCTGTGGTGAGCTCCAGTCATCGGCGAGCCAGATGACGCGTAGGGACCAGGAAAGGCCACATTTGCCCTTCTGTGGCACCACATAAGTGACGGGCCTCCTTGGTGTCCCACACTGACCACATCAAGACAAGTCCACCTCAAACCTCCGCCCTCCCTTTTTGCCGGATTAGGCCTCCTGACCATCCCACCCAGTGACTGCACTCTGAGGCTTGGCTCGCGGGCTGGGGTGAGGTGGTTGTCTGAATGAGACCGCAGGACGGCTTGGCTTTCTGCTCCGGCCTCTTTGGTAGGGTTCATTACAGACTTGGAGCCCCAGGGCAGGACCACACTGTGTGCATTTGTGTGTCTGGAACGCTTGACCACTTCCATCTTTGTGTATTTTATATATAGAGCTTACTTAAATGTGTTTATTTGTTCACTGGTTCACTGTGTGCATGTCTTTGTCAATGTGTATCATATCCTACACAATCGCATGCTCATATAGAAGAGAGGTCGTTTCTCGAAGCCCTATTAAAGACAGGTCTATCAACATTAAGTCAATGGATGTTTAACGAAGAAAAGACAAATCAGTCTGACACTCAAGTCAGAGCTAGAAGTTTAAGGTAAGCTCTATGCTGATGCAATATTGTATTAATTTGCAGTGGTACTTCATTCTTGTTTTAATTTATTTTTCACCTCGTGTTCACAACTGGCAGTTGAAACTGTGAACCAAAAAAAAACCAAGGTCCTTCTCAAGAAACCCACTAGATGGCACAGTTTCTTACAGTTACACTTACTTGTGGTTGGTTTACATTATATTTAAATCACTGCATTATTGGTTTACATTATATTTAAACCAACCCAGAGTTTGGTAGGATGCAATCCGAGCATGTTTGGCAGACACTGAGGTTTGTTCGGCAGCACATTTGAACCGCACTCACAGAGCAAACGCACCACAGTTCAACTGAAACGCACCAAACACAAGTGTGAACACACTCAGAGATACTGTCTTCAAGTGTCAGGAGTTATCTTTACAGAGCCAACATTCAGGGATTGTTGCATCTTTCATGGCCCAGAAAACCCATAACACTCATGAGTGGAAGGCACATCTGGCTTAAAGACACAGTCATGACTCACCACTCAACATCTTTGTCTAGATCTTTGAAACAACAAAATGTACTGAGCAGTTGGACCCCGGAGCAACACCTAACATAGATGGCACCATGTCAAGACTTTATGAACTAAAATAAACTGCGCCTTGGCTTGTTCTATCACAGCGTGTGTCAAATCAAAACCTCATGACCTCTATTATGGAATTCAAAAGAGGGCAAAGTCAATTTATTCTTACTGGTTCATGAGAAGGAAAAAAATGAAATAATTCATCAGAGCAAAGGCGTAGGGCAATAAATGACAATCAGATCTTTAATTTAATAAAAATCCAATTAAAACTTGACCCCTAACAATTGAAAATCAATCAAATGGAGGATTTGGTGAATCGTGACAACCCTAAGGATGATAGAAGAGTAGCCAGTCATCATTAGTTTTGCCTTTCAGCAGGGATCTGTCTTCCCTCCCACTGCTTCTTGAAGCCATCCATCTCCATTGACACACACTGGTCCTTTCTGACCTTCGAATAAGAAGTGCACATTAAGTTTGCACGGCCCAGAGGGGGAAAGCACGATCTGCCTCAGACCCAGATGATTTTAAGACATTAGTGACTTCTCCTCTAACACTAGAACTAATGCATTCTCTTATCTTTTCTGTCCGATAAACCTGGAGGCATTCTGTCTCCGCGAAGGCCAATCTGAAGCAGCCTGAAATCGATTTAGAAAAAAGCACAGGCCTTTTGCAACAGACAGCCACTCGCTTAGCTTCTGCAGGCCGTAAATCACTGCATTATTGGTTTTATGAGACTGACCCATGTGAGTATAATTGCTAATGTTCCAGGAGTAACCAGTGGAAAGGTGGGTAATGGGGCAATTTATAAAATCTGATTGTAATACATGGAAAGCATCCAAGCCGTCTCCTTACTGTTATTTTATAGCTGCTCATAAAACCAGGCCAAGCAGCACAACAGTTACAGCACCCACAGCTATTAAAATCAATACAACCCCCGCAAATACTGCTACTGCTGCTGCATATTTGTTCAAGATACTTCTGGAAGAGTTGATTGTTGTTGAAGAGGACTTTTTAAATGACTGCAAATCAACAAGCGACATCATAAAACCTGTCGAGGGAAGTGTGAAGCTTTGGGAATTTCAACATTTCTACGTTAGGGACAGAGAATGAATGGGTTCAATTGAGCTTCTTTGGAGACAGATTTACTATGGGATTGTGCCACTGCTATTGAGATTTACTAACAGGTCACAAGAAGACATGGAAACATAACTTTTGGACTGGACTTGCTGTAAAAAGGATGGATCAATTTCACAATCCTTACTAAAAAAAAACTGGTGAGGGGAGTATTTAAATGAAATGTACTTTCTGATTCAAAACTCTCAAAGGTAGTAAATAAAGCTGTCACATGATATTCTGTCTCTCACATGTGGTCATGTTAGTCTAGTCAATGCGGTCAATCTTCTACCACTAATTCTTCTATTCTGCGTGTTGTACTACTCTGCCTTGTGGTTTAAACCTGTAAGCAACAGGTTTAATAACCTTAGTGAAATGAGTCAACCAGTTCAACTTCCATACAACTTACTATACAGGTCTTTTTGCTTTTCTGTTGCCCCCGACGCGTCATAATCTGTAAATTTAACTGTACGTCTACTGGCTGCTCTCTGTTGTACAAAAATATATATATACAATGATATAAAGACTCAAAGGCAGTTTTCTGTCCTTGCTGGAGTTATTCATGTTTAGCTCTCTGCCTAGGCTAGGTCATTTAGCTGAGGGCAGAAGACATGGGTGTGTCCTATCTGCCATATTGGCAGGAAAAAGGCAGCGGAAAATGGATTAAAGCCTGATTTTAAGCAGATGGGGTTCACTGAGCTTTTAAACTCACAGTAATTGAGTCATATGCCACAAAATGTAATAGAATAAAATTTATTCCTGATTCTTATCATGAATTCAAACCTACAGTGGAGACTTTAGGTATTAAGTGCATTGCCTTGTGCCCCAAGGAAATTTAGTTGTTAGGTCTCTTCAAATTGACTTTCACAGACTGATTGATTGTACAGTCTGGAGTTCTTGTGGCCTTTTTTCTGCAGCTGACTGATCTCAGACGTCCACTGGCTGCTCTCTGTTGTTCAAAAGCCCAATGCAGGGGATGGTCCATGTTGTTCCGTACAACATCCGTCCTGTTGTGTGTCTGTTGCTGCACTACTTTAACTAGAAACTCCAAAAGTATCCTGGCTCTGTAAAATGGAAACAGCATTTGGCTGTAACCACGCCGACAGCTCCACATCCTGACAACAGAGCTTCCCATTAACTATACTTTACTTTCCCTGACTCCTACCACTTGAGGCATCTTTATCTGGTCCTAGAAGTGTAAATCCATTTAAGTCACAGATGAGTCCAAAATGTTGTTGTTTAACCAGGACCTGGTCTTCAATGCCACAAGAAGCACAGGCATTAACCCCTTAAAAGCTATGTGCTAAACATAGATTGTGTTAGCTGTAGTAATTTATGCTAATTAGCCATGTCGTTTTTTTGTTTGTTTCTAGAGCTTATCGCTGGAAAAAAATTGACATTAAGTGCAGCATGAGAGATGTCCTCTATATTACGTATTTTAGTCTGGTCCTCAGCAGCGTAAACCGTGGGAATATTGTTGTGTACTGAGATGCTAACGCAGCCACACCACTGATTATGTTCCATCTAGGTTGATGTACATTAAGCTGCATTAAAAGTAATGTTTTTGAGAATGATTGCAGTGCACAAAGTCCTGCTCACTGAAGAAGCATTAACACAGTATCATGTTTCAAAATGTACTGTGCAAGAAAGCATTCGTTATACTTCAAAATACAATAGAACTACACAAAGAAAGCTGGAGAAAGCATCTGTCAAGAATGTGTCACAGCCCTAGAGATATTTGTATTTTGCCCATTTCCTGTTTTATTTATATGTGTCTCTAACCTCTCCTCTCATTTGAGATCTACTTCCTGCCCTAGTGTTTTTCCCTCCACTGTAACGTCTTGCACCTCAGCCTCATCCGTCTCCCCTCTCATTTAGTCTTTTGTCTTCCCTTGTTCCTGTGCAAGTTCATCACCTGTTTTTTTCTACCCTTTGAAGATCTTAAACTTTGGCCTTGTTTGAGTCGTAAGCCATTTTTTTGAGTTATCAGTATCCTATTTAAATGATCCCATATTCATTCTAAACAATTAAACAACGAATCAAACCAGGTCACTGAACCCCACCCTAAACAAACCCCCGTCACACTCACACACTGGCCTCTACTTTGTTTGAATGCTTCCTCTGTACCTATAGGAAACACATGCTGAACAGAGCCAAAAGGAGAAGTCCCATCAGGCCGCAGATGTAAGTGGTTCTGGTGTGGTTAATGAAAGCTCTAGGGGAAACAGCAGCGTCTAATTCAGTCCACGTTCAGTTAGAGGGAAGCCGCAGTGCCTGTGGGTGGTCCGCCGCCTGTCTGCACGGCCATTTTCTTTTCTGATGTCATATGTTTAGACGGAACGCTCAATTTGCTCCCCTCTCTTTACTCAAGTAACAAAATGTGTGCACATGAAAAGAGATAAGTGAAAGCAACACACAGGAAAAGGATGGATGGATTTTTCTCAGGAAACAGATGAGCATTACTTTGGGGACGTCTAGGGTGTGTGCAGATATATTCAGGCTCCAGGAGTACAGAGTTACATGACAATAATTAGATTACAGTTATATTTAGATAAAACAGGCATTACGGAACAGAGCTACATTTGAGATCTTTTATTAAAGAACTCATCAGCAGCTTAAGCCTACAATGTGTGGCTTGTTTGTTTTAACCAAGGATTTATTTAATCAACTAAACGCACTTTGTAATAAGAAATACAAAAGAATTAGACCTTGGCGGTAGAAAATACCACTGCGGAATAATTCTGCAAAGTATTGTGACAGAAAAAAACAGAATTATGGAAAATAATTTGCAGCATTGCATCGGTCTAACACTGGCGTCAGTCACAGTTTTCATGGCCTTTGTCGATTAAGTACAATCCATGATGTCTGTTTGAGCTTGAGTTCTGTTGTTATGTGTAGTTTTTTGTGAGCTGTGGCCAGTCCTACACCTGTATGTAGAGCATCAGCGGCATCTCACCAGCCGTGTCAGCAGCACCATATCCTTATCCTCTTTGTTTAATCACAAATACAACATATATATTATGCTCACCTGCTAACAAACCACTCAAAGGCAGAGACAATTATTTGGCTTTCCCCATGACTCAGACAGAAACATCAGTGCAGCACTGGATGAAAGATACAAGTGTCTGTCAGGAGCCCAGAAACTCACTGACCTTTTATACACACACAGATTACAAACAGATCACATTCAAACCTGTTTGTGTCACTTGTGCATGTTCTCAGGCCAAAGTCACCAGAGTATGTAAACTTTTGATCAGGGTCATTTGGGTAGTTTCTGTTGTCATTATGATTTAAAAAGGGAAAACACAATTTTTTGACATTAAATGACTTCATCCAACCACCAACTGAGTGGAAAAAAGATTTTGTGTTATCATTCATATTCTCTGAAAAATGACCAGAAAATCACAAAAAGAATTTGTGATCAACTTATGAGCACCACTGTGTTCTCCCTCCACTGGAGATTGTTACTTTTCTTTTTGGGTTTTAAATTAATTATTTATTTTAACTGTCCATCCAGAGTAGAGCTCTGAGATCTGCAGGTCAACATCTGCTGGATGGCCCCAGGTCAAAGTTCAAATGGTGGGGTGGGGGTAGACGACTTGCCTTTGTTTAAAGCTCAGCTAAAGACTTACCTTTTCAGAACTTTTGACACACAGGAGCACTGCTGCACATTATTTATTTTCTATCGTTATTTATTGTTTTATTATCCTGGTTACTCATTTAAAGTTCTGATTGTTGTTTTGTAATTGCACTGATCTTAGTAGATTTTCATTTAGTCATTCAGTCATTCAGCTGACGCTTTTATTCAACGCGACTGACATTAAGCTTCTATTCATCAGTGTAACACTGAATAGAAGCTTAATGTCAGTCGCTTTGAATAAAAGCGTCAGCTAAAATGTTTAAAATGGAAAAAATGTAAATGTAACACTGGTGAATGTAAGCTTTGTGTAAGTCGCTTTGGATAAAAGCGTCTGCTAAACGACTAAATGTAAATGTTTGTTGAGTTTAAAAGGTGAGCTTCTAACGCCAGAAACAAAGCCCACCCCTTTTTAAAACCAAGATGGTGATGATAGGTCAGGTGCAATTAATTTAGGTGGAAACAAATTTGAATGGGGAGGTTTCCAGACAGTGCAGTGAGTCTGGCCACTTTATGTAATCCATATTTGTACTAGAATACTTAAAGTACTTCTCCAAACCCTGCAGTATGAGTTTCACAGGACCCATGAGAACAATTCTTTGTTTGTACTAAAACTAAACTAAAGAAGCATCTTTCTGTGCATTGGCAGAAAAAAAAAGTAATTTGATCTCCTGTGAGAAATTCAATAACACGCAGAGATCTCAATCTGAAATATCATATTTCCAAATCTAAACCTCTGGGAGAAGCTGATGAAGAGTAATCCATCTCGATCAGAAGACAATACAATGAACAGTCCCTCTAATGTATCGATGTTGACAACTTAGGTGAAGAGAGTGTCATTGTGGCTTTGTGGGCGAGCAGCTCTGCAGCAGCAATGTGCTATCGACGCATTTTCTGAAACAAAAATACAGCGGTCATACATCTAAATCTTGCAGGTGTGAACTTGCACATCCACAAACACCTCCACTGCTCTATTTCATACTAAACACAGATGTGAATGTGCAGGCCTGTGCCCACAGTCACACAGTTTCCATCCTACCTTTGTTCTTCATCGTGCTTGTGGTGTATTATAGGTCACAGTTATGCAATTGTGTAGGGGTAGCCTATTTTTGGTGGAGAAAGTCACTCAATTGTTTTTTAAATGTCTGTGGAAACAAACGGAGAGATACATTTTATTCATCTCTTTGCAAATTCTAGTTATTGTCTAAATGATTGCAGATGATTAAATTTGAATATGCTTTTATCACAACTCGTTTGGACTTGGCTTTTAACTGAGACACAAAAGCAAGAGAACATTAGCTCCCGTTGAAAGTCAGTGATCAGATTTACAACCGCAGTTTTATCCAATCAGAGCAGCTCCATGTTGTTTACGTTTGTGACGGTAAAACGTTCTCTACAGCTTCAAACCGAACCCCGGATCGGTCAGAGCTGCCACAGCATTGGACTCAAACAGCTGGTCCGGCCAGGGTTCAGACGTGAATACTTTGCTTGGAACAAGTCTAGTTTTTTTTTTTTTTTTCAGTCAAAAATAAAAAGAATAACAAAAATCCATACTTTCATTTTCATTTTAAACAAAACATTATGACTAAAAGGGTGTAGGCTGAAGTCACAACTTATTTTGCCTACCTCTATTTGAAGGCAAGGTTAGTTTTTTGCAGCAGCTGGTGTCAGAATTTGCAATTGCACTTGGCTTTTTAAAGTGAAAATGGAACCCTCCAGTAAAACGTGCTATAGGCTCACGAGGGACAATAAACTAAAACTAATTACACTTCTACCTTCTGCACTCACAAACATTTTAAGCCGTTGACGTGCAGCTTTGTAATGCATGGCTGTGAATGTCTTGAAGCTGCTGCCTTGTCTCATCACCATTGGAAAGTGGTTTCCAGCCACATTAGCATCTGCTGTTTGCACACATAACTGACCACATGCCTCCTGTTGCACTGAACTCAACAGAATCTAACATGCACGGCCGCTTCTGTGTGAAAAACTGTACGTTCGAGTTGTGGATGTGGTGAAGAGAAGCTGCACCTTGCTATGGGAAGATCTATCAGTCAAACCCAGACAAGAACATATACAGATACACAGTAAGATAAGGGTTATGATGAGGGACCATTTACGTTTGAATAGATTGCTATCTGACCTAAAATATATATAATAAATTGTTTTAATCCTGGATGCCCCTAACTAAGCAAAGCAGCAGCAGTGCATTATCATCAGAGTGAAGCAGTTAAGGTTGAAGCCCTCTCCTGCCACACCTCTTGTTGAAAGATAAGTGCTCTATTAAGTGAAAGCACATGGCTAATTTGTATAACCCAACATGTCCATGCTGCATCACTTTCTTCATGTTCATGTCAATTGCTAAACCAAGGTTTAATAGAGATTATATACAATATGGCAGACATTATTTCAGCAGCTCTGGCTAACAGCAGCATTTATTCCAATGGAATAGGGGTACTCTTGGTCCAATAGCTCATTATAGCCTTCCTTCTGTTAGAAATGTTGGCGTGATCTCGAATGGTTCCTTAATTATCTCAGCAAATCGGTTCTGTGGTCAAAAAGTAAACGCATACCACCAAATGATTTTAAGTGTGTAATCCATTCGTGACGGTTTGCAGCCGAGTGTGAAGCGGCTGAGATGAGGATCAGCACCTCCAAGTCTGAGATCATGGTTCTCAGTCGGAAAAGGGTGGCTTGTCCCCTTCAGGTTGGTGGAGAGGTCGGTTGGTTTAAGTGTCTTGGGGTCTTGTTCACGAGTGAGGGAAGGAGGGAACGTGAGATTGACTTCTGCAGTGATGCCGTATCATTTACATTACATTTAATCATTTAGCTGATGCTTTTATCCAAAGCGACTTACATTAATTAAGGTTCCATTCACCAGTGTTACAGCTGGAACACCACTGTAGGCAAGGAGGGTTAAGTGTCTTGCCCAAGGACACAACGACAGTATGTACTGTGGGGAGAGCGGGAATCGAACTGCCAACCTTCCGGTTGAAGGACGACTGCTCTACCACTGAGGCACTGCGCTCACGAGGCATCCGAAATCATTGTATCAATGTAGAGAAAAACAAACTCACTGATTTTCTTTCTTCTTTTTTTTTTTTTTTTTTTGAGCTAAGAGTTACAGGAACACACATTGACCTTTATCAATGGAAAAGAATGTGTGAAAGGTGTGAAGGCAAAGCTACATAAGGACGGCCCACAATTGAACCAAAAGTTTGTGTTTTTTTATGCGGCTCATTTGGTCGGTATGTTGGAAGAACAAACAGACTCTTGGTCGGTGTGTTCCAGCTTGCTTTGGCTTTGGCTTGTGACAAGTTTCATCCTGCTTCAGAAAAAGAGAAGCATTAAGAACATCGTATCAGCAGTTGCCATGACAACCCACCATAACCAATTTACCGTGGAGAAACGGGTGTCTGGCTGTCGTGCACACGGGAGCACAGTAGGCCATGTTTTGTTGGGTTTTTATTTTTTTGAGGGCATGAGGAAATGTTGTTTACAGCACACACGCACTAACACGCTGCATGGAAACAATCTCTCCTCTCCACCACAAAAGAAGCTCCGAGCTGCTATGTCGGCACTTCCTGTGTAGATGGGAGCCACTAGAGACTACAGTCACCCGCAAGTGCATGTGGTGTTACAGTTTCAACTTCAAATATCCGGAGCGAAACTGGAGCTTTAACACAATGAGAAAAATACAAGATCAAACGCACTCCTGCTTTTACATGTGTTTCTGATCAGTTTAAACCTCAATAACACAGCGGAGAACATCTTAACTCCACCCAGTAGGACAGTACCATGCATTAGTGGAACACATCATAGGCCTACTGCAGGGGGGGAGCGCAGGGTGGCAGGAAGCAGCTACTTGTGGGCTATGGCTTTGTGGGTTTTTGTCGAGCTATAACCGTTTAGTAAAAGCCAAGCAACACACCTCTTGTTGCATGTGTGGTAGTCTGAGATCAGGCTACGCTGCTCTCTGTTTGTAACTGTAGACATTCAAGAGAGTCAAGACCTCCCCATTTTAAAAGTGACAATGATAGGAATGCAGACAAGTAGGTGTGGGCAAAATCACCTGCTGCATTTGTTATTTCAAGAACTGACAAATAGTGACAAACACCTGTAAGTGAGCAGTATAAATGCATTTTAAATAACATTGGAACAAGTGGAAGTAAATCCTTAAATTGAAGACAGACTGGGACAAGGGTCATCCTCAATCCAGACTCTGGACAGTGTGCTCAACTTAAGCGATTCCACTGTTCAACACTGTCTTGCTGTGAGGCAGGACTGCTAACAACCGTATGCTTCATCGTAGCTAGCATGCCGGCTAACGACAGCTTTATGACTAGGGTGACTATAATTTCAAACTTAATATCCGAGACACTTTAATTTTACCACAATTTCAACAACAGTATCCTAACAAATGAGAAATGATGTTGCAGAAAATCAGTACGACGTCAGTAACAATTATAAACCATGAACTGATAGCACTGACTGTTATGTATAGTGTGATTAGCTTAGGTTCAAGTGTGAATGTTGATTTTTTTCTTTCGGGAGTTATTGATGTTTGATGCATGCATTTTATTGTATTTTAATGTTTTATCTGCCCCGGGAGTGCAGATGGAAATTAGCTTTAGCTAAATCTGGTGTAAAGCATCTCTTCTTTTGTTTTTTAATGTGTAAAGATTAATGTGTTTGCACATGGTCCCTGTCAAATAAATAATAAACTAAACTAAACTGATTAGCATTAAAACTGTTTTATAAACAGTTTAAAAAAACACAACAGGGCTATGACATTTTTAAAGGTAGACTTAAGACCTATTTTTTTAAATTAGCATTTGATAGTTGATGTTACTTTTAATTGTTTGAATTTTGTATTGCTTGTTTTTGTATTGCTTGTTTTTTGTACAGCGCTTTGAGAAGTTGCCTTTAAAGGCGCTTTATAAAATAAAGTTTATTATTATTATTATTTTCTATTGTTTCTGTTGCTTTCTTTTTGGCTGATGGACAAACAGTGAACGCTGGAGAAGGACAGCAGTAACCTTGCACTTAAGAACCAATCATTATTGAGCTACAGACCTGAGAAACACTCTTTTTAATTGGCTAATATTGCCATTGCCATGGTAACTCTGTGACTGACATTCAGAAAGAAAAGTTGCGAGCACAACGCCCTGCTTTGGCTCCAGCATTGGTTAAAAATAGGGACATTAGGGTTAAGTAGAGGGCAAAACCGGGACTTTTTAGTGTTCTTGTGACTATAAACAACTATTTATGAGTAAAATATAACATTTGCATATTACTTTAAAGACCACACCACAGAATAAAGTATCTGTTTTTATTTAGAAGGGCCTTGTCTCTGATTGGCTGTTCATGCTAACAGAGGTTTATACTTGTATCTGCCTCCAGCCACAACAAACACTGCATTATTTCTTTAAAAGCTATCATCCCTTTGTGGTGTGTGTAAAGTGATGAGACGGAGGTGAGTCGAGTCTTCTTTACTAAACACTTAAATATCCACACAACTGTACAGCGAAACAACTGTAAAGCCAAAACGTTCTAACGTCTCTCCTACTGCACCCCGAACTCTGAATACCCGCTCCCTTAAAGGGACCGCTTCTGGGTGAATGTCTAATACAGCTGAACTTGTAGATCACTACACCTTCATGTTTACATTTAGTCATTTATCAGACGCTTTTATCCAAAGCGACTTGGCATTAAGCTTCCATTCACCAGTGTTACAGCTGGAACACCACTGGAGGCAAGGGGGTTAAGTGTCTTGCTCAAGGACACAACGACATTATGCACTGTGGGGAGAGCGGGAATCGAACCGCCTACCTTCCGGTTGAAGCTCTTACCGCTCTACCACTGAGCTACTGCCGCCCCTTCATGTTGCGATGCTAATGTCCTGAAGAAGGGTCAGGTAATGCTACTGTCACGTGTCTTGTCTGTTGATTTCAAGGTTTTATCTGCAGGACAACAGCGCCCCCTGTAGTCCAGTTTCTTTAGAACAGCGTCCCAGGTGCTGGTTTATGAATCTCGATCACCTCCTTACTCCATCGCCGCTGCTTCCTGTCCTCTGTTCCAATAAAGCAGGACGACAAAACCTGTATAAACCAGCTGACAAGACACGTGACCCTCCTGAGGAAGACTGTCAGCTTAAATTTCATATTATACCTCGGATTTAACCAAAACACCTACATTATCTTTATTTATTTGTGTTGGTTTGTGAGGGGGGCCTCTTGTGTTGTCTAACATGCAGTTAATGTCTAACATGCACTTCCATCTTAATTTCTATCTTAATGTTTGTCTCACAAATTGATACCATAGTAGAACAGTCTTTCTTTAGTTTCCCTCAGCTCGTGACTGGCACTGCACATACTTTCAACAATGTAGTGCTTTCACACTAAATCCACTGAAAATTGGCCAGCTTAAGAGAATTAGCCTTTAGCCACTTGAACATGAGACAAGGCACAAACTCACAGCCATAAGGCACATTATGACAGTTTACTGAAGATGAAGACAGTTGTGGATTTAATCAATTTGTTCAGTGCAGCATTTCTCGCCAGCGGGAAGACATTCACATTGAGCTCTCTGTAAAGTTTTCTAATTTCCCTTAAGTGGAACTCAACTACATATAAATCTGTATCTTGTGATTTCTTGAAGTACATGACCTTTAAAATGTCGCTCATTCATGGAGTGAGTCAGTGGGTCAAATTCCACTCTTTATTGTGGACTATTTGCTTCAGTTGGAGCAGAAGTCACAAAGCTGTGTCTGACCTTTAACCTGCAGCAGTAATCAAACAATAAGCCACATTATCCAGGTGTGTCAGTCCTTTTTAAAGAAATTCAAAATGACTGCCCCCTTCAGTCGGAGTACAGTGTTTACATCAGGACTGAGGAAATCATTTGTCTGCATGTGAACGTTCGGAGTGTAGCACATTACTAACTTTAACCTCATAAATTCAGGTGAAGATCAAATAACACCTGCACCGTTCATGTTATTGTAAAAGGGCACATTATTTTTGTAGTACCATATTCAGAACAGAAACCCATTATAGAACAGAGTCTCCCAGCTGATTGGAAATGCACACTGTGTACAGCCCCCGGTGTGGACTACATCTGCCAGGAAGAAGTGCAAATTAAAATGTAAAGCTGGGCTACACTGCACCTTGATGAAATCCCACATTAAGCCGTGCAGGGAGTGGATGTGCACTGGAGGCACAGAGTCAACCGGGAGCTCAGCCTCACGGTATCGATACCCCCCGCCCCTTCACTGCCTTTGTCACTTTCCCTACTTTCTCTGCCGTCTCCTCCCCTCAGGTTGTTCCTGCTCTCTATCTGTAGGTGCCACATCTGGCAGCTTTGTGGCCCAGACTGAGACTGCCTGGCTGGGAGTGAGAGAGAGATAATCGGGCTAATCCCTCCGTCATCCCAGAGGCTATCACACTACTCTATAACCCCCTAATCCCTCTAATTCCCTCACACTCTGCAGTCAGTCTGGCTGTCAGACACATCGGGATCCTTATCACCAGAGCTAGAGCCCCCGGCACTTTGTTTCTGTGTTGTGTATGTGCGCATGACTGTGTCTTTTTAATCTTTGAGGGAAGTCTGTAGCCTTGCAGACAGACTGACCTGACCCTGGTTTTGAGGAATTCCGGCAATTAGATAAACGAAGAGTGTCAGAGCAAAATGAGTTAAACATACAAGAGATGCAAGGACTACCTTCTTTATGTCTGACATATTGGGATTTTAGCAGTTGCCTCCACATCGAGAGGAGCAGCTGAGGTGACATCTGTTCCTGGACTCGTCCTGGACACCTCCCTGGGGAGGTGTTCCCACCAGGAGGAGGCCCCCGGGGAAGACCTAGGACACGCTGGAGGGACTGTTTCTCTCAGCTGCCAGATCAGAGGAAGAAAATGAATGAGAAATGACAGTGTTTTTATAAACAAAGCTTGTCTTGTTCTTGTAATAAATAAATAAATAATTTAATTCAAAGACGATTAGCAACAGTACTTTGGGGTTTATAAAAACAGTTTGTGTCTTGTGGCTTCTGGTTTGTGTATTAAAACTTTTAATTATTGGTCGGCAGTGGCTCAGTGGTAGAGCGGTCGTCCTTCACCCGGAAGGTTGGCGGTCCGATTCCCACTCTCCCCACAGTTCATACTGTCGTTGAGTCCTTGGGAAAGACACTTAACCCACCTTGCCTCCAGTGGTGTTCCAGCTGTGACACTGGTGAATGGAAGCTTAATGTAAGTCGCTTTGTAAAAGTGTCAGCTAAATGAATAAATGTAAATGTAAATCAAACGGAGGAAAGATGCGCAGCTTCTAAAGTTCCAAAGTTCTAAAAGCTGTGAATAAAACAGTCTACTAAGTTTTCGCTCTGTTTGACGACATCCCTCATTTTTAGTTCTATTAAAGTATTTCAGCTTGACTTTGTTCTGTGATAGTATTGTTCTGTTCTTGTGTTGTTTTCGTTCCATTTTAGCGACACTTTTCTTTTACCATGCCTTCTCTCTGTCTTTTGTTTTTCTTCAATCCTGAAATAACACAAGCTACACACATGATTTAAATTATTTTATCTTAATTGTCGAGGAGCAGATTTGGTTGGGTTTGAGGTGAACCAAAAAAACTCGATCTAATGTGCTGCATGAAGATGTTGCACTGCAGCCTCGAAGAGGATGGGCGCAGGTTCAAAGAAGAGCTCTAACAAAGAGGTGAGCATTGTCTGATCAATAAATACACTGCTTTGCGCAGGTTTCTGAGAGGGATTTCAAAAGCAATAACTGCACTCACACCAAAGACCTCAGACCTGAGCGTTGATGCCGACATAGATCACAAATCGATGTTTAATCTCCCTGGTACTGGGCCACAAAGGGAGTACGTACTTATCTGTTGTTGGACAGAGGCTGAACAGTGGCCCGTCATGTCCTGTTTATCACAGACATCACTCAGTCTGCTCTCAGTGGTCCCACAGCACAAGGCTAGAAGGTGGGCCAGAGGTTAGCAGCTTATTTTCTCCTGAAAGCTCTCAGTGGGGGTCAGGAGGTGTGGGTGCTATTGATCAGTGCTCCAGTTTAACAGTGTGTGGTTTATCGGGCTCCTCGGGTAAACCTGGGATCGGAGTTCCTGAAAATGTCAATATGTGGCTCTATGGCATTGTATCTCCAACGGTAGGTCGGGTAAATTTTATTTGGGTTGCCATAATAACAATAACAACAACAACAATAATAATAATAATAATAATAATAATAATAATAATAATAATAATAATAATAATAATAATAATATAATAATAACAATATAAATAATAATATAAATAATAATATAAATAATAATAATAATAATAATAATAATAATAATAATAATAATAATAATAATAATAATAATAATAATAATAATAATAAATAACTGGGAGCATGATTTTGATGGTTATTGGGCATTAAATTCAAATAGCTGCTTCTGAAAATACTTAAAATAGCAGAACCAACATAACAACTCCAAATCAGACCAAAACCAACATATTTACTTTAAAAAAGGACCACGGCAGTAGCTCAGTGGGTAGAGCGGCCGTCCTTCGACCGGCGGGTGAGTGGATCGATCCCAGCTCGAAACATCCCAAAACATCATAACATCCTGCTCTCCCCCACATACTGTCGTTGTGTCCTTGGGCAAGACACTTAACCTACATTGCCTCCAGTGAGTGTTCTGTAACACTGGTAAATAGCTTAATGTATGTAAAGCACTTTGAGTGCCTACTACAGTAGGTGGAAAAGCGCTATATAAAAATAAAGATTATTATTATAAGCTATTGAGAAAATTAAACAACTGTAACTAATTTGGCATTTTGAAAAATGGGTTCCCACAACAAAAGTGCTGCTTTATGGAATAAAAAAAGATTGACTTGGGGTAAAGATATTTTTAAAAGTCACTTTGAAAGCAGAGCTGTTACCTAAAAGGCTGTCTACAATGCAACACATTTCATCCATGCAGCTCCAAGTTTACCCCTTCTTGCTCCAGAAAACACCAGATTTTATAAATAAATATTTGAAGAAAGGGTATTCTGGCCTTTTGTCAACACTGAAGGATTGGATGTTGGATTGTAAATGTTACAATCTCTAAAGCACTAGCATCAGACTTTGAGATTACTTGAGACAACTGTGAGCTGAAATACTTTAATGAGGGTTCGTTAGCCGCTGTAATGTCATTCTGAGTACATCATTTGCTGTTTTCTGCATGTTCAAAAGGCGTTGTTAAAATACTAAATGTAGAAAATAAAATTCCTCTTTTGTCAATACCCTGATGCCTGCTTTCTCTGGTACATGTTCACAAAGGTCTACTTTGCAAAATATAGTGTAAATATGTATAACAAGTGTTGTAAAAGCAAGGGTTTCAATAAAAAATTGGAACACAACTGAAGTAATCTCAAAGTATTTAAAACAATAAATATAACATTTACTTTCATGTTGTGTTTTTTTTTATTGTGTTACTAATTGCGGTTTCTAAAAAAAAGTAAAGAATAGCTGGAATACTTTTTTAAATGAACCCTGCAAAAGACCATTAGATTACATCTGCTTTGTTTTTGTACATTGTGTGTCTGTGCTGTGTTCTCTGAGTAAAAAGCACAGTACTCTGATTTGAACAAGTACGTCTCACAATGCAGTAGAATTTTCAAGTTTCAAGAATTTGTGATTTTTTTGGGGGCCATTTGTCAGAGAATTAATTGATAACACAAAAAAATGTTTTCACTCATTAGTGTTTGGATAAAGCCATTTATTGTCAAACAATTGTATTTACTCTTTTAAAATCATAATGACAACAAAATATACATCTGACACCCACAAAAATACAGGACTCATTTATAAAAAGTGGTGTGGCTGTTTCAAGATGCACAATAAAGAAGCACTTGAAGAAATACACAGTATTAAGAACTGGGGTATGTAAACTTTTCATCAGGGTCTTTTCGCTAGTTTCTGTTGTCATTATGATTTAAAAAGAAAACACAATTATTTGACTAACTATGAGTAAAAGAAATGTTTTTTGTGTTATCATTCATATTCTCTGAAAAATAGCCCCCCCCCCAAAAAAAAAAAAAAATCACAAATTCTGCCAACTGTAGCCTATTTTATCAAAACATGGAAGATTTCTTATTGAGGTGAAAAGCTGTCTCGTGATCTGGTAGATTTAGAATTTAAGACTTTTAAATCATCCGTGTGGCAACATTTTGGTTTTTCGGTGGAAATAAGAAAAGCCAAAAGAATGACAAACAAAGTAAAGATTATAAATTAAAGATAATAAGAAAGCAATAGCGTACCCTAAGGCACCAGCTCTATGTAAAGACACCGAACAATTACAGCTTTAACCAGCCACACCTGGAAATAGTGTAAAAAACAAATCTTGTCTGGTTTTTATGGGACTTGTGTCTCCTCACACCCCTGCCCTATTCTCACCCAAATTATCTCCTGCGCTCATCCTTCTGACTCTGAACACAGTCGTCAGCAAAAGGTCTGGAAGTTATTTTTCTGATAACCTCTGGAGACATGCAAAAAAAGAGAGTTCAGTCTTAGCCCTGATAAATTGTACCTTACACTCAAAGCAGCCGACAGGTATCAGCAACCTGTAAATCTTGTCTATGTATTTAAAATTTGATTTTTATTACCTTTGAATGACCCAGTGTATGAAGTGTGCTATAATAAATTGCCTTGCCTAAAAGATAAAAGTAATGTCATAGGTGTTCTGAGCTTCCAAAGAGTAGCATTAATAATTGTAGTCTATTGTTCTGTTTGTCAACTCCTCTCAGCTGCTCATCTAACATGTACCAAAGCTCTCAATCGACTGCTCAGACCTGGAGAAAGAAAAGAACGGACAGACAGCTCACAAGTATTGTTGTTTAATTCAGTGTCACCAGTGAAATGTGGCATGTGATGGCACTTCCGCCCACTGGCTGCTGGCTCTGTGGGGCTGTGCTGGCATTGTGGCTCATACTAGAGACTGAAGCGGGCTGCAGAAAGAGAGACAGCTCATCAAGCTGGGGAGCCAGCCAAGTGGAGTGTGACAAATCTCCATTTACCATCGGCACATGGGGGCACGGGTAAAATTAGAAACTCCGCCGCTCTAACTCCCCGCTGCTAATTCCATTTCGTGCAAATTAATAAGCGTTTTTGTCCTCCTCCATTCACTCCGCCCCCGCCTCTCGTTCTTTCACACTCTCTCCCTCCCTCATCTGCTCTCCTTGACGAATTGCATTATCTCAAGAAAAAAGGCACTCATACACTAGTAATGAGACATTGTTAGGCAAATCCCAAGTCAGTTCCAGCATTGTTTATGGAATAAATGGCTGATTATCAGCTTGGGAAGTGTGCATGAGAGAGAGGAGAAGAAAAAAGCTGCAGGCAAGTTTCAACTTGTTTTATGCTGTTGTTGTTCTTTTGTCATCATCATTACCGCTTCTCATTTGACAAGCAAACACTCATGACAATTTGGCAATTCATTACAAGAAATGACCCGTTGTGAACTGAGGCAAGACGCATAATGCAGCAGTTAATGGTTCTGTAAAATTATGCACATTTCCTTCTGAGACCAGACCATTGTTATGAGGATCGACTTTTTATTGTGGCCAATGTAAGATATGTTTTAAAGTGCTAAAAAAGAAAGTGCTGTGGCATTCTGGGTGTTTTCTGTTTAAAGAAGATGAAAGATATCTGGCATATAAGAATAGTACATCAAACAGAAATCCAGAAATCATCCAAGATCACATGGACACGTCCATAAGCCTTGTTTTTACCGGAATGGTCCAGTACAGTTCAGGTCATTATGGACCGTTTCCATTGTCATTGAGGTTTTTAGTTCCAACAAAGTGGTGCAGTTACGAGAAGGTGGAGCTACACGGCAGCATGTTAACTGCATAATAATCATAAGATAAGACTATCAATTACAAGCGTCCTTGTTGTGCTGTTAACTCTCCCCCCCCACCCCATTGGTTATCGCATTGTTAAATTCTGACATGTCAGAAATTTTGGTCGCAATATCGAATATCGATTCTTTGGTCATGCGTCGCACAGTATGACTGGATTAAAGACAATTTTTCATACAAGCAAAGATTTTTGACAAAATTTAGGACAGTGGTATAATCCTATCATAAAAGTTAGCTAGCATGTAAACTGCTTAACATGTGATTAACCCACGAGCTCTTGTTGCAACAATGAAACCCATTATTATTATTACCACCAAGATCAATCCTACCTGACCAATCATAACTGTGTATCCTGTCTGTCTTATAAAATTGTGATGCTGTTTATACTAGAAACTATAGCAAAAAAAAAACACAGGCCTATAGCGTCTATAAAACCTACACAAAGGACAAGTTTTTTCATGAGGGAGACTGTTTATCAGAGAAAGCAGAAAGTCAGGACTGTTCAATACAGCCTTCAGCATTAGATGCAATCAGTCATTACCATCTAAGCGCCCACTCAAAGCTGGCTTTGCCCTGAGATTTAGTCCCATCGCTTGAACACATCTCCCTAATAGGCCAGCAATTAGTGGTCTGCAGTGGAAGGAAAACATCCCAGATCAATAGAGCACTGCACCAAATCAATGGGCCGCTCCATAGTTGCTCTGCGTGACCGCTGCCTTCCATCAGGCACCTTTATGGCTTTGTTAGTCGCCCATTAACTATCATCATAAAAACGCAGAGTCCCGCTCTGTCACAGAAAGCGATGTGTTAATGCCGGGCTTCTAATGAATCGGAATGCGTCGGGTTATGAATATAGTTCTGCATCATTACACTACTTTATATGTCAGCCGGTGAAAAGGTTAGTCCTGATGACATGGGAACAGGCAGCGAGAGCGGCTGCTAAAGTGGAACTGACTCCTGCCCCTGAATAAGAGGGAATGGAAATAATCTGAATATGCACTTTGAGTTGCCTGCCACTGGTCTGTGTAATGGTGTAATGTCACAGTGTGTGGTTCTAGAAATTCTAAAATAAGTATGCTGTTTGTATTTAAGTGTTTCCTTTTTGAAAGTGTCAAGTAATATTTTTGTGTTTTGAACCATACAAATGCACGTATACACTGGTGCCTCGACTGGGCACACTGTACTGACTCTTCACACTCTTCTCTCTTTTGGTGATGATTTGAGTAGTTTTGTTGGCACAGTAGAACACGTTATTATCTGGCAATGCCCTCTCGGGTCAGAGAGGGGGGGGGAGCCATCACCGAGCGGGTGGGAAAAGAATCATTGTCCACGAGTCTCAAACTGTGAGTCCAAGTACCGAGGAAGTAACGAGTCCCCATCTCTTATTTACTATTACGGCTTTGAGTTTGACACCAATGCTTTAAGGGACGCACTACAAAAGCCAGGTTTTCCTTCATGGAGGTCACTTGAAAAACCGAGCTGAGATGAGGAACTGTTCACATGTTCAGTGTAAATCCCAGTTTACTGCAATAGATTACACATTTGTAATAATGTTATCGGTGGATTGCAACCTGCAGGAACACACTGAATGCCATATTCTTAAGATAACATACAAATGCAATTTCCAGCAAAAAGGTTGCAGGTGTTTGGCCAAAACACCTATCACCAGGTAATTTTATCCAATCAGAGCAATAACGGCCATAACTGTAACACACAGGATAATGTTTTTTCAGATGCCAAGAGAGATCTCAGTTTAACAGTGTTTGATGAGGAAGCACAGGTCCTACATGTTGGTTTTGTTTCTGGCATTCTGTACAAATCCAGCATAACATAGTCGTATCATAGTCCAAAGTAGTTAGAATGCTTGTTTTAATAGAGCAGCTAAATATTGGGCCTCTCACAAATGTTCTCAACCCACTCACTGACAGCGCAAATGTTGCCAGGCAGTTCCCATTAGTTAAAATCATCTTTTTTTTTTTTTTTCTGTTTTTGGTGTCAAAAAAGTGCAGTGTCTGTCATTCACTCGGTCACTTTTGGTCTTTTGATTTGAATCAAGCTGTAACAGGAAGTGATAAAGAAAAGCTTGCACAGCTCACTGCCCTGGTGCCACAGGTAAAGGCAGACAAAGATCGTTTCCATCGATAAGGAGCACAAAAGCATTTCCTGTCTCTAAAGTGACAGGAAATGCCACTCCATCTTTCTCAGAACAATAGCCCTGATATTGCATGCAAAGTGAGAACAGTACGTCACTTCATTCCACTCATGCCTCTCAATTTCAAGTCGCTCAGAGCGGCGTGACTAATCATAATAACAGCGCCGTGTCACAAGAAACACCACATCTGAGGCAATCTGTAGGAAGATGTTAATTTGACACCACCAGCCACATTTACATTCCTCATATAGATTTTAATAACACACAAGACTTGTGTATTTCCGTGGGGAAAGTGGGACGAGCTGGAGCACAAATTAGAATGAATGCCTCAGGGTTGTATGCACTGAACAGAACACAGTTTACATTCATAATATTTTATAAAGACTTTAAAAAAAACAGGCCAAATGAATGAGGTATACTGGCATGTTTGTCAGACTACTACTGTGCCAGACCTCAGCCAATCACAAACCAATCACCGTTTACATCAAAAGGGGGTCACAAGTTACGGACGCTGGTTGTTAGCCTACACCGGCTTCTCAACACTGAATCAAAGGCTCTGAAAATACAGAGAAAGTATCTATTCCAGCACTGACATTACCTGCTCCCTCAGCTGGGACCTTTATGTCCCGGGACAAAGACTCACTGCAAGAGATTAAGAATATTTGTACACAAGAATTAACTACTGTTTAACAGACATGTTTTTTTCTTTCACACTTGCCGCTTGGATAGTCTCTACTTGAAAACAAAAGGACATCCTTGAATATAGCGCCGCTGTCGCAACACTACAGAGTCTTTAGAGGATTTCGCCCTCTGCTGGAGAAAAGTTACACAGTGGTGCTTTAAATAATGTAAATAATGACTCTGCAGATGATAAAGATTACTAATAATCACCAAAGAGTCAGTTACCTCTGTGTCTGTACAGCATACTTTCTTGATTAGTGCATATTTTTCCGTGTTTAAAGACTTTGTATGTAAACGATATTAGACCTGGTGTATGGAGACTAGCTCTAGCGTTAACATAAAACGTCACTCAAATATACAGTTGGCTTTTTGGGAAACGGGAGCATAAAAGGAGACACTGGGTTGCCTTTAAGCCATGTTGCATGTCGAGCATAAATGGCAAAGCTGCCTGGCAGGAGTATACAGGAGAGAATTTTCCACCAAAATCACAGAGAGGAGCATCAACTGTTTGTATTTTCTTCACTAGAAATCTCACACCATCACAAGCCCATTTTTTTTTATGCTGGGTGTTTTGGGCCTAAACTAGAGTTGCACTGTTGTCTCGTTTTTATGACAGTGATGAAGTACTTGACCTGACAATTATAGGTGACTGATTATAGGACACTTTTGTGATTTATTGCAGAGGAGGAAGTGTGTCGAGATAAAACCATGTCAGTGTTAATATATTTGACTTTATTAATTATCTTTGCATTGTTAAAAAAAAATTACAAAAACTGCCCTGCAGGTGCCCCACACTGAGTCACCTGACTGCTGAGGTTTAGCGGGGCCTTAATAATTTAATACACGTTCTATGTGCAATCACAGTATGGGCGCTTGCTGAGCCGTTTGTAGACCATCCCTCGGGCCCAAATAGTTATTAAAGACAGAAATTATATATTCATAACACTGGATATTGCTGCTTGTTTATTTATAGCCTGCTTTCATTTCTCAGCGCTGTTTTGTCAGTTGACTTCCAAGCTCCATCTACCTTGCTTTGCCTCAGGCCACGTACACCTCCCCCTCATCCGCCTCCCCCCTGAAAAAGAGAAGAAAACTCGGCATGGCTAAATTGAAAGTGCGCTTTTCCCATTATTTCCTGCTTCGACCACAGCCAGACTATTTCCCCGTTTTGCCTGTGCCCAGACTGTGCAATGAGGATGTCTCTGTCTCTCAGTGCCGCGCGCAGACAGCTTGTTTGCCTCGGCTGCTGTCAAGGGACCGCAGAGGAGCCGCCGAGAGCGTGGGTATAACATTGTTCGCTGTAGTCAGGGGTACACAAGGACAAGATGATATCAACACATGCAGACAGATGTGTGGACGGGTGGAAATGTCTCCTACTGTCATGTTTTTTTAAGGAAACTTGCACAAATATTAGTAAATAGTAAACACCCAGATATAAAGACATGGGCGGAGTTTGGGGTGGGGGGGGCTAAGGGGGGCACTGCCCCCCCAGACCAGAGCTAATTAATGCCTGTCTTGTGCTTTGAAAAAAAAAATATACAGAATTCATATTTTTTCATTTTATTTGTCCTATCTTATCATTTTTGTGGATATAATGAGTAAGTTTAGAATTAATTATTTTTAATTTAATTAGATGGTATGATATATGAAATATGGTAGCCCATAAAAAAAATCTGAGCTCGTGGTCTGCTGGTAGGTGCCCCCCCACGCACAAAAGTGAAACTCCGCCTATGTATAAAGATATATATAGAGATGGCTAATTGAGTTAATTTGGTGGCCATCTTGGTGTGCAAGATAATGACATTAAATTAAAAGCCTTAGTCCACTGAGCATTTTCAGTTTTCAGCACAAAAACAAAAAGCAAGGCTTTTCTCAAGAAACACACTAGATGGTGCTGTTTGCCCAAATGCTAATAAGGCATTTTATTGCCTCAGTGCTCCACGTTTGGCCTCTGTTCATTTTGTCATGGTTTAATTTTTCTGCTTTCAGAAAAGCTAAAAATTACGACTTTTTGTTGCCAATTTATAAACGCTCTTCCTGTTTGTAATTGCTCACACATCTGCGGTCCATTCCGGGGTTCACACTTTTCCTGTGGGTTCAGGGTTCACGCTCTTAACCATTCAAGAGTTCAGTAGGAAGTGAACTGAGACCTCTAGCAACAGTACACCACAGCAATAGTCTTCTGTGAAGGTAATATGCAATAACACAAAATCACAGTGAATCAAGCAAAACTAAAATTGTGATCCTATTTTTGGCATATGCTTTGTCCTGTGAGATTCTTTGTTTACCCCACAAACACTGAGGCATTCTGCTGCACCTACAGTCGATCCATCATCCTGGAAAGTCTGTGCCAAAGAGCTATGGCAATTAACGTTATGCAAGCCAACAGCAGAATCGCTGTGAGCCAAAAAGAACTTTCACACATCCAAACGAACGCCTTACATCACGCATCTCACTATTTCCCTTTCCAAAGAGCTGTTGTGTCTGCACATTTGCTCCCACTTAGCACTCAGCATTCACAGACACTAAAATCCTTGTTGTTCAGAGTGATTAGCAGAAGGGGAGGGGAATAAAAAAAAACATTTATCAAAAAGATGGCCACCACCCAAAAGGCATTTGTCTTCATTTGTCAAAGGTGAGCCACTGTGTTCTGCTCTGGAGGTGTTCAGACCGTGAAAGTACATTGCTAGCTCGTATTGACGAGTCAATTGGAGAAGGTCAGCAGGTTTGGGGAAAGTGGGGCACCTGAGCACGACTTAATCTGCTTCGTCCTTTAACTGAAGGATTTTGTATGAATAAGCAGCTCCTGGAAAGCAATTACCTACCACCTCCATGGGTTTGTCATCAGTCAAGGGCAGAGGGGCTGGAGCATCAGCAGCTGCGCCTCCACACCGCTCTCTTACACCTGCGCCTCCACACCGCTCTCTTACTCCTGCGCCTCCACACCGCTCTCTTACACCTGCGCCTCCACACCGCTCTCTTACTCCTGCGCCTCCACACCGCTCTCTTACTCCCGCGCCTCCACACCGCTCTCTTACACCCGCGCCTCCACACCGCTCTCTTACTCCCGCGCCTCCACACCGCTCTCTTACTCCCGCGCCTCCACACCGCTCTCTTACTCCCGCGCCTCCACACCGCTCTCTTACTCCCGCGCCTCCACGCCGCTCTCTTACACCTGCGCCTCCACGCCGCTCTCTTACACCTGCGCCTCCACACCGCTCTCTTACTCCAGCGCCTCCACACCGCTCTCTTACTCCCGCACCTCCACACACCCCTCGTTTACTCCCGCGCCTCCACACACCCCTCGTTTACTCCCGCGCCTCCACACACCCCTCGTTTACTCCCGCGCCTCCACACACCCCTCGTTTACTCCCGCGCCTCCACACACCCCTCGTTTACTCCCGCGCCTCCACACACCCTTCGTTTACTCCCGCGCCTCCACACACCCTCGTTTACTCCCGCGCCTCCACACACCCCTCGTTTACTCCCGCGCCTCCACACACCCCTCGTTTACTCCCGCGCCTCCACACACCCCTCATTTACTCTCGCGCCTCCACACCACTCTTTTACTCTCGCCCCTCCACACACCACTCTTTTACTCTTGCGCCTCCACACACCACTCTTTTACTCCGCGCCTCCACACACCACTCTTTTACTCCCGCGCCTCCACACACCACTCTTTTACTCTTGCGCCTCCACACACCACTCATTTACTCTCGCCCCTCCACACCACTCATTTACTCTCGCGCCCCCACACCACTCTTTTACTCTTGCGCCTCCACACACCACTCATTTACTCTCGCGCCCCCAGACCACTCATTTACTCTTGCGCCTCCACACACCACTCATTTACTCTCGCCCCTCCACACCACTCTTTTACTCTCGCGCCTCCACACACCACTCATTTACTCTCGCGCCTCCACACCACTCATTTTCTCTCGTCCCTCCACACCACTCTTTTACTCTCGCGCCTCCACACACCACTCATTTACTCTCGCGCCTCCACACACTCATTTTCTCGCGCCTCCACACCACTCATTTTACTCTCGCGCCTCCACACCACTCTTTTACTCTCGCGCCTCCACACTCATTTACTCTCGCGCCTCCACACCACTCATTTACTCTCGCGCCTCCACACCACTCATTTTCTCTCGCGCCTCCACACCACTCTTTTACTCTCGCGCCTCCACACTACTCATTTACTCCCGCGCCTCCACACCACTCTTTTACTCCCGCGCCAACACACACCACTCTTTTACTCTCGCGCCTCCACACCACTCATTTACTCTCGCGCCTCCACACTACTCATTTACTCCCGCGCCTCCACACCACTCATTTACTCTCGCGCCTCCACACCACTCTTTTACTCTCGCGCCTCCACACTACTCATTTACTCTCGCGCCTCCACACCACTCTTTTACTCTCGCGCCTCCACACTCACTCCGCCTCCACACCACTCTTTTACTCCCGCGCCAACACACACCACTCTTTTACTCTCGCGCCTCCACACCACTCATTTACTTTCGCCCCTCCACACCACTCATTTACTCTCGCGCCTCACACCACTCATTTACTCGCGCCTCCACCACTCATTTACTCTCGCGCCTCCACACTCACTCTTTTACTCTCGCCTCCCACACCACTCATTTACTCTCGCGCCTCCACACCACTCATTTACTCTCGCGCCTCCACACCACTCATTTACTCTCGCCTCCACACCACTCATTTACTCTCGCGCCTCCACACCACTCATTTACTCTCGCGCCTCCACACCACTCATTTACTCTCGCCCCGCCACACCACTCTTTTACTCTCGCGCCTCCACACTACTCTTTTACTCTCGCGCCTCCACACTACTCATTTACTCCCGCGCCTCCACACTACTCTTTTACTCTCGCGCCTCCACACACCACTCTTTTACTCTCGCGCCTCCACACACCACTCTTTTACTCTCGCGCCTCCACACACCACTCTTTTACTCCCGCGCCTCCACACCTCCATCTTGACAGAGGATGTCTGCCTTATTCTCCGATATCTCAGTAATTACACCAATGATCAAATTTAATGGAAAAAAACTTTATCAAGACTTTATTGGATGCTTTCTTTGTGAAAACAAGGAGAGAGACAGTAGTAAGACTTCAGTATTTGTTTACTAAAAAAGCTGTAGGTAAGTGCTATTGCATTTTAATTTAATGTATGGAGCAGTTTATTATGTGGTTGTATTTTGATTGTGGGCTGTTTTTTTAATGGCTGGTGTGACAACAAACCTGCTGCTATAGTTCCACTTCTTCTGTGCCTCATTCCTCCATTTTCCTCTCTCCTCTGAGACATGAACAAATCAAAGTAATAGCTGTACAGCTGTAGTCTGTGTCCTCCACTGAATAGCTGACATAATTGCCCCTCCTCCTTTTTGCCTGCTGCTTAATGGAGACAGTTTTCACATGTGACATCTGCATAAGTACACCCATTTCCTAAGTGACATGACAGTGTTTACAACTCCACAACCCTCAAGTTTCCAAATTCGTGGCCAATTGAGCAATACTTTACAGATGACTGCGACCGATTCATTAATGTCTACAGGGGTTTATGAGGCACTGAAAAGGGTTTGAGTGACAAGTCAGACAAAGATCAACATGGCTGGGCCACGCGAGAAGTGGATTTTATAAATTGGTGCAATCAATTACAAAAATTTTCATTCTGACAGAAGATGATGTCCAAAACTAAACTTCTGAAGTGGGACCAAAAAGTGAGTTTGCTTTACCAGAAGTTTTCCAAGTCAAACATGACAGTAGTAAGGGTCATTTATGGCTGCAGTGGCAAAAAAGTGAATAAAAACATGATGTTGGTTTGAAGACAGCTCAGTTAAACTGTCAGACAAATGCGGCCCACACTTTCCTCGGTCGTTACAGTGTTCAGGGTTATTCTAACTGTGATGATGTCACATGATCCACGTGGGTATACGTTACGCCAACCATCAAAAGAATAGTGGCAGGTCAGAAGATCATTATTTATTAATATAGCAACCAACATTTAAAATATAACTTTTTCACCAAACTGGATATGTCAGTGCACTCTGGTCTTGTTGCCAGTTCACTAATGGCACTTGTGGTATTGCATGATAGTTTTCAGATAAATGTTGGAAAACTGCTGACAAGATACAGCCAACAAGTATGTTCAGATGCATGTATATTCCGTATCCCAGTTATGACCATATTTGAGATGTGACGTTCACATGCACGCCGAGAAACCTGGTTAGTCTTATCTCTGTGACATGACAATTACTAGTATCCCGGAATCATTAAATGAATTTAGCATAAGTATCCCATATGCATGGCCTATTTAACACATTTTAGCAACAGAGGGACAAAAATAGTTAAATAAATCTTTAACTAGAGCGGCCGTGTAGCTACGGTCAGTTGCTTCTGAAGATTGCCTAATGAGTGAATTATGTTGCAACTATCACAATACTTGACCTATTAAAATAAATCGTATTGTTTCTTGAGTCTTGTTTGCCATAATGATGACGAACTGTCTCCGAACCACATCAAAGTCAGATCGCGAACAGCCCCTTGCCCCTCCCCCCTTCACCGCAACGAGCACGATACACAGCTGGGACACCGTAGCTAGGCATGTTAAACACAAATGAAACAGAGCAACTTACTAAAGTTGTGTCAAAAAGACCACGAACGCAAGAGTAAGATAAGTCAAATGTTCAGGAGCCATCAATCTCGAGTAGTAAGGAGCTCAGCTCGTTGTTAACGTTAATTCAGCAATTTCTCCATCACCAGCAGCGCTCCATCAAACGTCTACTTCTCCAAACTATGACCAGCATTATTGTTGTTACATACTGTCCACTACTGTATCCACTACTGTATCCACTACTGTATCCACTACTGTCGTGCTAATGCTGTTCTTACCGTTATGTTCTAACTAGAGTGAGCTGGAGAGAAAGTAAGATTTTAAGGGGATTACATCCTTTTGCGGCTGTAGTGTAGCAACAGTTCAAAAGTTTGTGAGGCAACCACCAGGAAGATAGGCGGTTCAATTCCCGCAGTTCATACTGTTGTTGTGTCCTTGGGCAAGACACTTAATCCACCTTGCCTCCAGTGACTGTAACACTGGTAATTACATTAGAACAATGTAAGTCGCTTTGGATAAAAGTGTCAGCTAAATGAATATAAAAAAAAAAAAAAAAATCACTAGGTTAATAACACTCTGGAGTTTTGAAACACCTGGGACGCTGTAAAAAAGTCAGACTGTTGTCATCTTACCGCTTTAGGTAGGACAACAAAACCTGTATAAATCAGCAACAAGACAAATCAAAGTAAAATAATTCACTTCACTCTTCTGTGGAAAGTAGCTGTCGGAGCTAGATAATAAAGATACCTTGCCTGTCCCCCAATGACCCACACGGCCTTAATCCTGCCTGGGCCTGAGCTCCACTGCCATCGTAGAGCACTCTTTAGTTTAATAGACCTTACCTAAATGTAAAACACAGAGCATTAACACACAACTGTCTATGAGGTCTATTTTTACACTGAATACTACACAACAATCTCTTGTATGATACACAAGGTTAAAAATATCCTTCATAATCTATTCCTTGTGCTGGACATGTTCACAGCGTCAACTCGACCCAGGCACATTTCTTCACACACTATGAATGGAATTACTCACATCCTCGAATAGATTTAGACTCACTAAAGTTGTTTTTACTACATGCATGTTTTCATTTGTGGAAAATGTTCATAAATAAATAAAATGTATAAAATTGCATGATATAAAAGCACACACAGACGAATATAGCGCTCACTAAAACACTTAAAGGAAGTGCTTGATCTTAGCCGGCTGGTATGTAAACTGGCATCAGAGTGAACACTATAAAGACACGGAGCATGTCTAATATGAAAATGTGTTGAATTACAAAGTGTAAGTCAAAAATAGAACCTTATTGGAGAGTTGGAACTGGTTGGAGTAAACTGAGCAAATCTTCAGGCGCTGTGCCTAATTGGTCCCACTATGCTTTTCTTTCCCATCCCTTGAACATTTGTAGATATTAATATTTTATGGGCTAGATTTAGCGGACCCAAGCCAACTTTTGGAAACTAATGAGCTGGAATGATGCTCCTCACCATTTTTTCTTTTTAGCATTTGCAGCTTACGTTTGAAATCTATCAGAGTGCAATAAAGTCTTAATCTGAAAAGCCCATTTAAAACAAAACTCTGAGGCCCCTCAGTGGTTCACCTGGTAGAGTGCATACAACATACTCAAGTCCATTTGCTCAGTTTCCCCCTCCCTATTTCCTCTCTGTTTACACTAACTCTATATAATAAAGCCTGAAAATACCAAACTAAAATAAATGACTAAACATCTGTGCTGTAAAATGACACATTATGAACCAAATGAGTGGAGTCACACCAAAAGCAACATGACTTAAACCTACACCCTTTTGGTCTGTGCTTTACATTTAAAGAGAGTATTGTTTCATAGTTAAGTAAAAGCAATTATGTGTCTGAGCTCAGGTCACTCACATGGCACTGCCAGCCCTCATCATATTTATCTCTAATAAATGTCAAAGTAGTCACAAAAATCCATCAGCAGATCTTCATCTCGACCTGCTGTGGTTCAACCAAAGATGTGGCAGCACTGGCAGTTATGGTTGTGTTTAGGGCATGACGTTTTGTATCTTTCTTCTTTGCATTTTTACACACTTGTTTTTACAAAGACAAAAATCCAGTTTACCCTTTCATTTTCCCAGATACAAATCCTTTTTACAGTGTCAATTCAAAATACAAATATTGGTCTTTTCTGAGTTCATACTTATACCACCAGCTCAAACGAATCGTACTAACAAGTGAACTGCACTTGGGTTTGTTTCTAATTGAGCTCAATGCACGGTAAGTCTATATGTAGAATATACATTGTGCATTCATTTAATGGTTGAATGTTAATGACATCATAAACAGCACCACCTCACAATGATATTTTTATGGCTGTGCTCCAAAAACTTCTGAGTTTGACCCAATCCCTAGCCTTCCACCAACTTTTATAGACAACTGCAGTAGTTTTTCCACATTTTTACTGAGAGACAAACAGCTTTGGGTGAAAACATAACCTACTTGGCAGAGCTAATCATCACAAAAAAGAAAAAAAAAATGTTGCAGTGGAAAAACAAAACTTCTATTGGAAATCCAGCCTCAGATGTTTGGTAATGACTACAAGGAAACGGAGACAAATGTGGGAGACAGAGGACACAAATCTGCATCAGGAATGGAGGAACGCCAGGAGGGAAAAAATAGCAACTCTGGGGGGCCGAAGAAAGCATAAACAGGAAATTATTCATAGAGTGAAAGTTGTGCTCTCCGCAGACACTGAGCGAACATGAGTGAACACGCGCTCGGATACACACAGTCTGTTTCAGGAGACACATCTCTGCAGCCAGGCGCACTCTTCCACTTCAGCTTAATATTGCATGAGCCTCCACTAAAGTTGAACCCTGCCTTTTGTTTTAGTTAAGCGGCAGAATAAATAGAGCATAGCCGCATCACAGGGACAATTAAATTAACAGCGGTGCGGGGCTTCACAAGAAGACGCCGTGCTAATCGCTCCCTGCACTGAGAGGCCTGCGCTGCGCTACAATTAAATCGCTGCCATTTATTATACTGTAAACTAATGCCAGGAATAAAAAGAAAGAGGATTAGGGGTTTATTTTTTTCATCTAAATATGGAACAGGAGTTACTTTACTGTGAAAACGGCGGTGGAAAAGTGTGTAGGTGTGTACGCGTGAGGCTTCCCGAGCTCTGAGCAGCACAGCAATATCTGAAATATTAACTGATGCAAAACAGCGGATTTAAAAAAAAAATTAAAATGAAAAAAGGGATTTGTTCAGTTCTGCATCACAAGCAGCCAGTCAGCCTTTATTCCATAACCAAAGCTTATCTCACTGTTAGGATGGGTATGATAATAGTGTTTAAGAATAGCAGGATTGAGCCCAACAGAAGGAGGCGACAGTGAATCCATGTAAATATAGTGAGGGCATGAAATACATCATCTGTGCAGGAGAAAACGGATTATTATTTGTTTAGGTTTCTTCTGTTAAGACCTTAAAGGGGGTCTGTCATATATATATATATATATATATATATATATATATATATATATATATATATATATATATATATATATATATATATTAGGGCCGGGACTTTAAATGCGTTAATTAAGATTAATTAATTACGGGACTTTAACGCGTTAACTAAGATTAATTACGCAAAAAATAAATAACATAATTTTAACCACACTTATTTTTGCACCACGGAACGTTTTTCAATGACGGACCGATTATACTGGAGCACCAACTAGCGTTCTTGACTTCCGACCACAGTCAACATGAACAAAGAAGCTGACGAGACCGCTTTGCTTTGCCCCGTGGATGGGAATTTTTTTTTTAAAATAACGAAAGGATGGAAGCGTCGACAAGAGCATGGTTGTGTTCAAGCTATGCAACAAGGAATTTGCGTATCACCGCAGCATATCGAGCCACAAATATCACCTCAACACAAAACACATAGGAGTTAGCGTGGACGTTAGCCCGACTCTGAGTAAAGTTACAAGGACCAGGGTAACTACACTGCTGCACTTAATGGCAAACATTGCACTGGTCTGATGGACTGAAATTAATAAACAATATTTTGTTGATTAAGCTTATGTATTCGGTCATTATTCAATGGTATACTAAAAATCCATGTGAAAAATTACTTCTCACTGTTCTCAGGTCAAATATTTATATGGAATTAAAATGCGAATTTGGGAGTGTCTTCTTTTTGTAAAGTGTGTTTTGGGTTTTGTATTTTATTGAGCTTTCTGGGACACTGTACTATCGACCCAACTCCAGTCTGATCAATGTATTTCTCCAGTTTAACTGTAAAATGAGCCTCTGCAGTAAAAGCTGTCTACAGGAGACACGCCCCTCATTGTCATGATGACAGTGAACACAGCATCAGGGAAAGTGTGATAGTCCACTTTTAAAAACTGTCGAGCGAAGCCAAAAGTCACTAAACTCAACGTAAACCACCAAAGAATTTGTGATACTTTCAAGAGAGAAAACAGCCTAAAGTATTTTCATCAAAAAACTGCAGATGATCAAAAGATGATGCTTGAAAGTGTGGGCCATGTTCAAAAACAATAAACGTGTCTGCAAGATCCCATTTGAATCTGACGTTGACTTTTTTCCTGAACCTTGACAAAGCAGCTTTTTAAAACCAAACAGCACTAATCAAAAGTGAAGCCTACTTTTTTTTTTGTTTTGTTGCACTTTCAAAATCATACAGTGTCAATCTACATTAACATAGCTCTGGGAGGTGTTCTCAATTAGACTCACATCAGGGAGTGCGCCTTTGGTTTATTAGTGTGACAAGTGGCAACACTCCACTTCAATTAGTCCTTACCGACTCAGATATATATCATTTCTGTTCTATTTGATTGTATTTGCTCAGAAGCAGATGCAACAAGTACATAATTATGGCTGTAATTAAGCTGCAAAGAAACACGGGCGCTGCCACACGAGCACCTTTCAAACAATGAGCGCTCGATTCATTAGCATCTGCTGTAAGCTTATTAATCATCTAACAGGCAATTAGCAAGCTGTTACCATTGGCGGCGTGTGTAAATATATTCCTGGGTTAATTTTCTTCCTCAGATAATAAAGAAAACATTATGAAAATGAGCTGTGCCACTATGTAAATGATGTATGCAGTTAATTGTGCCGTACCGTTTTGACTCGGGCATCGGTAAATGGCACCTTGATGGGCTGGCACCGAGGTTACACGCCAGGCTGCCGGGGGAATGGAAGGAGTAGGCGTTGCATTGCAGCCCGCCTGACAATTTATGGGCTGTTCAAATGCCTTCCACCAGGCCTTCTGTCATATAGATAATCAACCTTGGCTCGCAGAGGTGGGCCTAGAGGGACGGCCGCGAGTAAAGGAGTGGGCGAGTCGAGCAATATGTGGAGAAACTGCACTGTCTGTTTCTGTGCTGGGAAGGAATTACTGTGTTGTTGCATATATGACAATAATTAATGTAATATATAAGCATCTAAACACTCAGGCACAGCAGTTGAGGGCTCTATTCAGACCTTACATTTACATTTACAAGTGTCTTTCTAAATCCAGCGTTTGCCATTTCTGTTTAAGTGGGAGCTTAATAAACATAAAATTTAGTTAGCTGTGCCAATTCCCTACAATTGAAAGACTTATAAGCCTAAATTATATGGAAAGCATAAGCATGCACTTGTAAACTTCTGTAAACATTTATTTTAAAACTCAACTGGCTTTAGATTAACTATGGAATGTCAGGTTTGAACCATTTTTTGTTTTTTAAAGATTCATTTTGGCCCTTTTTTGTCTTTATTGACAGTAGTCCAGATTCTTTTGCTTTAACCTTTTCTTTAGGATGAAGAAAAATGACTGAGAACCTTCACAGACTTTGATGACAGTCGACAGTAGGCAGGGTGAGACATTGGGCAGATGACCCGTCCAAACATTTGCTCATTGTCACACTCTGGTGTTCTTGTGTAGTTTTGTATATTTGCGAGTGCTCTACCCACTGAGCTAGGGGCATCCTCTGCTCTGCTAACAGGATATCAACAACGCTGAGAGGATTTTTTTGGCAATCTACTTCTGAATTCACAACACAACAGCACTAATGACACCCAGGCCTGACATCCATCATGGCAATGTTCATAAAGCCTGTGCCAACATGTAGCCTCCCTTCGGCCGTCGGCGCTAATCTATGCAGCGCAGACGAGGAGAAGCCATTACGACTCTGAATACATGATGAGGCTCACAGCTAATACCCCTCTCCACACCGGAGGGAGGCTGAGGACGAGAGGCTGGGTAATTGAGGCCAGGAGGCAGATTGTGATCTATTGACACTAAGCTGGGGCTCTTAATCTAACAGTTGTCCCCTCAGAGGTGTTGACAAGCAGCAGGGTGGGCACCACAGTCTTTTGCCGCTATGCCAGTACTTTATTACTACTTTTCAGTAATTGTAGTTTTTAAGTTACTAATAATTCCTGCTTGTGTTTGCTTTGCCTAATGAGAAGTTCTATTTAAATATGTTCTTATAGGGTTTTTATACAAACCGATCCATTTAGTTCAGTTCACTTAAAAAACACCGGTCCACTGAGTGTTCACAGCAGTCATTTTAAACTACGGCATTTTCCCAAGAAACACACTAGATGGTGCTGTTTTACCTCCTCAGTGCCTTTACGTTTGCCATCTGCTCACTTTCTTTTCCACAAAGAGGGTCAAGTCTCAGATTATGGTTCTGGATTGTTTAGCTAAAATCTTTCCATCCATTCATCTTCTTCTGCGTATCCAGGGGCCGAGACGCCCAGTTTTCACCCTCCCCAGACACTTCCTCTAGCTCTTACGGGATAATACCAAGTCATTCCCAAGCCAGCCGAGAGACATAGTCTCTCCAGTGTGTCCTAGGTCTTCCCTGGGGCCTCCTCCTGGAAAATATTTTTGGTTCTTAGTTGAATTTTTCACCTGATAACTAAAATTGATTCTGTAATTTTTATTTAGAGACATTTACAATAAATCTAATTTAAGTTTCCACATGGCGAGAAATCATGTGAGTGAAGCATGCCATGCATATAATAAAGCAAGTTCTAAAACTTGCAGCTGACAGTAATACTATTGGACGCCCTCTGCTGGTTAAAGGTTACTCAGGGTTGCTTTAAAAGCGGCACTTTTAGCCACTAGATGGCGCAGATCTCTACAGACTGTCTGCGTTGTATGTTTTTGAGAAGAAACTATCCAAAACCGGCAAGTGAACTCGTAGGTGAAATGTTAATGCATTTTGTACAAATTAAACTCCATAAGGGTCCACTGTAGCAGCTTATTTCTGCTCACTCTGTTTGAGCTGCTGAGCGTGTGACTCAGGAGAGGTCTGTCCCGGTGGCATGGAATTATAAATCATTTATATCAGAATTTTCTGACCAGCTGAGGACTGTGTCAGTGAAATATGGATTCTACCAATCACTGTCTAAGAGTTACACAGGGCTGATATTACAATAACAGAGCATTTCACATATTACTTATTTTAATGAAAAGTAGGAGCAAACAAATGCGAACATTTTAGTATTTAGCAGAGTTATGGATAGTAAATAATCTTGTAATAACCATCCTGTTGTGCACAATGCAGTTTTGTGAAAAAAGCCACACACACTGGAGCACACACTACTGTCTGCAGTGCACAGCCAATTAGATTTCCTCGCTGAGTCGCATGCGAGTAGCCTCACCATTAAAGTGCTCCCAAATGGCAGCCATTTTTTCCGCCGTCTTTGGCACGCTGAGCTGTGATGTGTGGCCCAATCAGAAGCAACACAGCCCTTGTATATTTAAATATCCGTGTCTTCAGGGCATGTTATATTCTCCCCACATGTTTCCCGATCGGCCTGTATAGAGCCGACAGATTTATTGACACTCTGTGACACGGGAAGGAGATAGCGTAGCGGGAAAATGCACCACAACCTGATGTGAAAAGCAGCCCAGCGTCTGAAATCGTTTACAGTTGTTCCCCACAAGGCCCTGGTGATTTAAAGAGACATACATCAGAGGGCCTCTGCGCCTGGCAGGAAAATGGAGTCACATCTTATTAGGACCAAAGACATGCAAATAAAAGCTGGGGCAGTGTAATCAATCTGCTGTTTCAAGGTTTGATTCGAAGTCAAAAGATACGTACTGAGCAGTGGCCCTTATTGAGTTTCATCGTGCTCAGCCAGAACGGCCACATGACACCGTTTTGGAATATCATTTAATGGAACAAGTACACCTTGAGCTGTCAGACAGAAAAAAAAATCTCACATATCTAAAAACGGGCTCATTTGTGACAGCCATATCGACGGAAACTTCGACCACTCTTTTTTAAAATCCTCTACTGTGCGATCAATGTGAGCTTTGAGTAATGCCAGGCCCATTAGAGCCAACCGAACTGCTGCAGGAGGCAGGGGAAGAGTGTCGTCTATTGTGGGAAACGATTGCTTAATATAGCAGCGGGGGCTTGAAGGAGTGCTTACCAGAGCGCAATCCACTAAAATCAATAGCAACAGTCAGGCTATATTGTTTCAAATGAGGAAAAAGTGCGGCCACGATAAAAAGCATTCAATATGGGTGTCTGGGCTGTGAGACGCTGAGTCAGGAGTCAGCAGTAAGTAATGCATTGCTGGGGGGAGGGATGGGAGGAGCCACAAGGATACTCAAGGTCAGTGCACTTTCTCAGGTTCTCACTGTGGATCAATACAAATGACTAATGTTATGTTTGAAAGTAATATAATTCTTAATTAGGGCTGCAGGATCACAGGAAATAATGTGATGGTCAATGACTTACAGGTGATCGCGATAGTGTGGAATTAAAGCTGCAGCTCAATACAGAAGTGGATAAATGGGGAGGGTTTGGGAGCAGTAACCACCAATGAGGGGACCCATTTAAAACTTGGCCTACTGCAGCTAAATGCTTGTCCAAAGAGGAGAAATGGCAAATAAAACTTTGAGAACCACATGTCTATACTGATGTCAACAAGGAAGTACTGAACTCAGGGCTGGAAGTTTTAGGTAAGCTCTTTAGTTTAGTTTAGTTTAGTTTGATGTAATGTATTAGTGTTTTGTGAAGCCGGGTTTGTCCAGTTTAGTTTTTTAGGGTTTATTCACACCTGCCTCATTTGGTTAAATCGGGCCAGAATTGGTTTCCCACATAGGTCTAGAGTAAGTGTGCAGGTGTAAATACACTTATGTGAACTCAGGTCCAGACCAAACAAGCGAACCAACACCCATTAGACGAGTGGTCTCAGTCCTCTTCCAAACGGACTCTTGTACGGTTCACTTACAGTGTGAATATGAACCGGCCCAACTCCAAATGTCATCAGGCTTTTTGGAGTTAATGAGCTACCGTAGCCAGTATGTACATAATAGAATAATAAAAAGTAAATAATAAAAATACTGGAGTTCACTGTCTGAATGTATTTGTTTATGTTTTATTGAGGGATGAATCTGAAGCAGGCCATAAAATAATGCCTTCAATTCATACAGGTCTAGTATACAGCTGTAATGTTTTTTTACACACCCGGGTATCAGACTGGTACTTGGTATCAGTAGCTACTCTGAACCCAGGTATCGGGATTGGAAAGAGAAAAAAAACAACCATAGTTTTATATGTCACTGTGTCAAACATTCAAACAAGAGCATTTTTGTACCACTGCATACAGCCATGCATGAATCTGCAGCTCAGACAATAACTTTGCTGCTGAAGTGTATTTCAGTGCTCCACACACACATACGTTTACGTATATATAAAAATATATATCAACAAGGAAATAACTAGGATTCCATGCACACTAACATTGTGATCCGTGCATTCCGGACTCAGCCTGCCCGGGTGCTGGGGTGTTTTGACTGAAGGGGGTATGTCTCTTTGAGGTGTAGCCTGGAGCCAGCTCACCTCATCAGTATGTATGCTGCCCACAACAACAGAGGCTGCAGGATGAAAAAGCCAAGCGGATCCTTTAATAAAACAGGTCTGGATGGAGCCTTGTGAAGCCACATTCCCTTCATTCTGGACTTGATATTTGCTGAGCGCAGACAGCACACTCTTCAAAGGCAGGCAACATTCCTGCAGGCCTCCTCAGATCTGAGAACAGGTCGGCCTCACTGCACCCACCGCACACATACACTACATCTGCACACGCTCACACAAGCCTCATTAATGCTGTCCTAATAATCCACAAAAGTTAATTTATGGACATTGCTCAAGCTAATGGTTCATCATGTATTATTTGAACCAGCTCCACCCCCAACAACAGTAAAGAGACATATCCTGCTTCATGAAGTTTTCTCTGAGTAAACACAAATTCAGGGCTGGAACATACAGTCATGGCTACATTCATTACTTCCCTGTTGACAAATGGAGTAGACCAATCAGAGCGTCCCTTATTCAAGAGCGAGCATGTGTATTCTGGTACAGCCTGAATATACTCATCTAATAGTATATCTAATAGCTTTATTATCATCTCAAACGTTGATAATAAAGTCTAGCTGACGTCTTAAGGTCTTGTTTCTTCACAGATGACTCTTATTACAATATGCTAGAGTTAGTTAGATGACTTAACAGTATTTCTCAAATACAGTAAAAATAAAATTAGTAATTTCACTTAAAACTACTCTATATTCAAACATGTATCCAGTATCACCTCCTCTGAGCTGGACCCTCACAGGTGGAAGAGTCCTACATGCTTAAACAAAGGCCTCTGTTTGCCTCCCTGATGAAGGCTTAAGGCCAGTATGGGATGGAGAGATTTGGGACCAAGTCCTAAAGCAGGAGTGTCCAAACCTTTTGCAAAGAAGGCCACATTTGGGGGGGGGGCAATAGTCTCTTCTGATTTGGTTTATTTTCCACAAGAACAGGTTTTAGTTGGTTTTGAACAGGTTTTAGTTGGTTTAAAAATTGGTAATAGAAATAATACGATGCTAAGAATAGTTAAAATGACACTAAAAAGGAACTAAACTTTACAAAAACAGCTTTAATTAAATGGTTGTTGCAGTCGTAATGTTACTCCAAAAAAGTGATTCTGCATCTCGTTTGTTGTTTGGATGTTAAAGAAAAGAAAATTCACTTCAAATATAGAAGTGGCTATTAAAGATCAATTATGCATAAAATGCAAGGCAATTTTATTTATATAGCACAATTCATACACTGGGTAACTCAGTTACTTTACAGGAATAAAATCAATTTACAAGATTTAGATTAAGAAACATAAGAAAATTAAAAACATTTTGAAAGAAGAGTGCAGATAAAAAACACTTTAAGTTGTAATGTAGGCGGAGCTAAAGAGGAAGGTTTTTAACCTCCCCTTGAACATTGTTAAAGTTGAGGCTTGTTTTACTTCATCTGTTTTTGCTGCATATTAAAGATAATATAAGGCTGTCTCCGAGACCCCTCCCTGGTTCCTGACCCCCCGACCGCTCTGTAGGGCTGCACTAATGGACTGTAAATTGGACTCTTTGTGATAATAACTGGTATTTTATTCAGCCGCTTTTCTCACATCAATAAAAGTACAATAACTAGACTGTTTTTTTCTTGCCTTATAGGAGGTAAGTCTAATTGTCTTTAAAGATTAAAGCGTGAGCTAAAAAAATATATTTTACCTTGTTCTTCCATCCATCCATCTTCTACCGCTTATCCGGGGCCGGGTCGCGGGGGCAGACTTCCCTCTCCCCAGACACTTCCTCCAGCTCTTCCGGGGGTTACCAAGGCGTTCCCAGGCCAGCCGAGAGACATAGTCCCTTCATCGTGTCCTAGGTCTTCCCCAGGATCTCCTCCCAGTGGGACATGCCCTGAACACCTCTGTAGGGAGACGTCCAGTATTACTTAATAAATATTATTTTTATGTTCTCTAATTTCCATGATGCCTTTGATGGAACAACATTTGAGTCACTAGACATTCAGACACCTTTACAAAATGAATTAAATCCCTAAATAGTTCACTGACAGCCTACATACTTTATTTAATGTTGCTTTGTAAAATGACCTTTATTTATTATGATTTCAGATTCATTTGTAAATTACTCCTAAACTTGAGTGACTTTTAAAGGGACATTTATCTTGATCCATTGACAATGATGATATTTCGGATCATTGTGAGAGACCTTAGACCTATACCCTTTGTTTCTTAAAAGATGGCTCATCGCAGTCATCAGTGAGTTCATGAGCAGTGTATACAAACTGGGAACAGATGTTGATTGGTTAAGTGAGGAAAGTGGCTCATAGCCCAGAGGTGCGTGACTGTGCGCTGCTCACTAAGATGATTAGCGCTGGTCTCGCTGGTGCGTAGAGACGGCACTAATAACATATTAGCCCTGTCGCTTTGTTTACCTCGGGGCTCACATTTCCTCCGGGCTACTGAATTAGCATTAGCCTCTGCAGAAGTACGCAATTAAACCCAGTGTTCTCCGTGTCACAGGCCGATCCACACTATGCAAAGTCATGCTAATTGGCTTTGCACTAAGCCTGTTTAAAGAGAACTAGGTAGAGACACTGGCTCGTGACTGACGCCCAAATCCGGCCTGATCAAAGACAGGTGCAGGCCGCATGGTCTTCCCTTCGGTTAGACAGAAGTGATGGATTCATTAAGGAGCACCACACAGAGGATGAGTGGATTTCTTTGTGGGATAGAAAGCTTGACACTGGACAGACGGATGCTCTCACAGTCTAATACTCAAGCTTATGTGACCCAGGATCCTACACCTGTGCAAGCTTGTGATTGGCCAGTACAGATAATAAAACAGCCCCTATTAGTCGTAAAAAGCTAAGGCCAACTCAATATTTGTCTGAGCTCCACTGGATCTGCTGATGCCTTTAGACCAGGGGTGGGCAAACTAAGGCCCGGGGGCCACATGCGGCCCGTTGGGCTGTTTAATCCGGCCTGCCAAGCATTTACTAACATTTTACTGATGATTAAACACTAAATATTTTTTTCCTTCAATAATCTGCAGTGATGAGATGATTCACTGTGGCATGCTTCAAACAGTAACAACCTTTCCTAAAACTATCATCTCTAACTCTCAGAGAGATGAGAGATGAGATAACTGGTTTTAGAGCAAACTGTAAAGAGTGCATCTAAAACTGAGGAGGTGCAGCTGTGACTGTGCGGTTGAAAATACAGTGTTTATTGCACATATTGTTTTGCCTACAGTTCAAACGTAAAATGTAGGCAAAATAAATGTGTTTTTATTGAGCATAAGTGAGTTTACCGTGTTAGCCTGGCCCTCCACAACAGTCCCAGGTCCTAATGTGGCCCTTGGAGAAATATAATTGCCCACCCCTTTAGACAAACGCAGAAGGAAGCTACCAGTAAAACTGACCAGTAATATTTTTGTAACTGGTGGTTATCTAATGAAAACACTGGAAGAACTGGTTTTCTAACTAGCAAGAGAACATACAACTGCTCTAAAAACATGGATTATTTGAAGTTTTGACTAACTAGCAACCACAGTCAGTGGCAGTAGATTACAGATGCAATCAGCTGATCATGCATCATTTGGTAGAAAATTGCAGCTCTTTAATCAGATAAACAATTAGGCTGGACACCTTTAAGATATGTCCTGATTTAACTGGACCAGTCACGATTTTTGTGTGCTGGTGGTTATCTACACAAACACTAAAATGTCCTGGTTTTCAGGCAAAAGGAAAGCTCCAGGAACAATACAACTGTCTGAGAAAAGTCCCTGGTATTGAATATGCTGGGAAACTGTTTTAACGTTAATCAATGCTACCAGTTCATGGTTTTTAATTGTTACTGACGTTGTACTGATTTTCAGCGACATCATCATTTTCATTTGTTAAAATGCTGTTGTTGAATTTGCTGTACAATTAAACTGTCCTGGTTTCTATGTTTGAAAATGTGGTCACCCCAGTGTTAGAGTAAGTGAGCGCATGACATAGACACATGCAGGATAAACACGACACGTGCACGGACTGCAATATGCATTTCACCACTAGGATCAAATATAACAACATCAAAGATCAATCACACTTTAACGTTTCGACGACTGACAGAGCAGGTTATTACGGACTGTGAGGACAAGCCACTTCCGGCCTCAGGTAAAGAAAGCAAAAAGAACAGTCATGACAGAGGAGAGACTGGCAGGGAAAGATGAAAGGCTTACTTTATGATTTTAAGTGAGGCTCTCTCCAACCATGTTTACGATGCTAAAGCTTAATGTGTGAGGCGGCAGGAGTGTGGCCTCAAAAGCACGACAAAAATCAAAGGCAAGGTCTTTAATCCAGAAACAGATCTTAGACAACGGCGGCACGGCAGAGTGGTTAGCACTCCTGTCTCACAATTTCTGTGTGGAGTTTGCATGTTCTCCTCGTGTCTGTGCAGGTTTCCTCCAGGTACTCTGGTTTCCCCCACCACTAAAAACATGTACAATATAGGACTACAAATGGAAATAAGCTGCTAAGATATAATCTGGTACAAGCATCTCTGCTCCAGCCTAATGTACATTGTACGTTGTCCTAAAAGATTAGAAATAATCTAATCTAAAATAGTCAGACCAAATCTGAAAGAATCTTCTTTAGCAAAAAGGTGGTCATACACTAAATGTTTGTGCCATAATGCATCCTCTGCACCCAGAAAGAGACTAATGCACAGACCAGGACAGTCGCTACACAAGGACTACAAAAATAATACACAAGGACTACACAAGGACTACACAAATACTACACAAATACTACACAAGGACTACACAAGGACTACACAAGGACTACAAAAATAATACACAAGGACTACACAAGGACTACACAAATACTACACAAATACTACACAAGGACTACACAAGGACTACACAAATACTACACAAGGACTACACAAGGACTACACAAGGACTACACAAGGACTACACAAGGACTACACAAATACTACACAAGGACTACACAAGGACTACACAAGGACTACACAAGGACTACACAAGGACTACACAAGGACTACACAAGGACTACACAAATACTACACAAGGACTACACAAGGACTACATAAATACTACACAAGGACTACACAAGGACTACACAAGGACTACACAAATACTACACAAGGACTACACAAATACTACACAAGGACTACACAAGGACTACACAAGGACTACACAAATACTACACAAATACTACACAAGGACTACACAAATACTACACAAGGACTACACAAATACTACACAAGGACTACACAAGGACTACACAAATACTACACAAGGACTACACAAATACTACACAAGGACTACACAAGGACTACACAAATACTACACAAGGACTACACAAATATTACACAAGGACTACACAGATACTACACAAGGACTACACAAATACTACACAAGGTTTACACAAGGACTACACAAATACTACACAAGGACTACACAAGGACTACACAAATATTACACAAGGACTACACAAGGACTACACAAGGACTACACAAATACTACACAAGGACTACACAAGGACTACACAAATATTACACAAGGACTACACAAATACTACACAAGGACTACACAAGGACTACACAAATACTACACAAGGACTACACAAATATTACACAAGGTTTACACAAGGACTACACAAATACTACACAAGGACTACACAAGGACTACACAAGGACTACACAAATACTACACAAGGACTACACAAGGACTACACAAATACTACACAAATACTACACAAGGACTACACAAATATTACACAAGGACTACACAGATACTACACAAGGACTACACAAGGACTACACAAATACTACACAAGGACTACACAAGGACTACACAAATACTACACAAGGACTACACAAGGACTACACAAATACTACACAAGGACTACACAAATACTACACAAGGTTTACACAAGGACTACACAAATACTACACAAGGACTACACAAATACTACACAAGGACTACACAAATATTACACAAGGACTACACAAATACTACACAAGGACTACACAAGGACTACACAAATACTACACAAGGACTACACAAATACTACACAAGGACTACACAAATATTACACAAGGACTACACAAATACTACACAAGGACTACACAAGGACTACACAAATATTACACAAGGACTACACAGATACTACACAAGGACTACACAAATACTACACAAGGACTACACAAGGACTACACAAATACTACACAAATACTACACAAGGTTTACACAAGGACTACACAAATCCTACACAAGGACTACACAAGGACTACACAAATACTACACAAGGACTACACAAGGACTACACAAATACTACACAAATACTACACAAGGTTTACACAAGGACTACACAAATCCTACACAAATACTACACAAGGACTACACAAATACTACACAAGGACTACACAAGGACTACACAAATACTACACAAGGACTACACAAATATTACACAAGGACTACACAGATACTACACAAGGACTACACAAATACTACACAAGGACTACACAAATACTACACAAGGACTACACAAATACTACACAAGGACTACACAAGGACTACACAAATACTACACAAGGACTACACAAATACTACACAAGGACTACATAAATACTACACAAGGACTACACAAATACTACACAAGGACTACACAAATACTACACAAGGACTACACAAGGACTACACAAATACTACACAAATACTACACAAGGACTACACAAATACTACACAAGGACTACACAAATACTACACAAGGACTACACAAGGACTACACAAATACTACACAAGGACTACACAAATACTACACAAGGACTACACAAGGACTACACAAATACTACACAAGGACTACACAAGGACTGCACAAGGACTACACAAATACTACACAAGGACTACACAAGGAGTACACAAATACTACACAAGGACTACACAAGGACTACACAAGGACTACACAAGGAGTACACAAATACTACACAAGGACTACACAAATACTACACAAGGACTACACAAATACTACACAAGGACTACACAAGGACTACACAAATACTACACAAGGACTACACAAGGACTACACAAATACTACACAAGGACTACACAAATACTACACAAACAAGAAAAAGGCGGGAAGCTCAACACAAGGGAATAAGACACTCGAGAGGGAGAAGGACACAGACTATGGTTGTGTCCGAATTAACAACGGGATTACGCCATTTTGAGTTGGTATCTGAATATCTAGTGACTGAAATGTAGTACAAGTTTCCCACAATGCATCAGTAAAAGTAATGAGGAGCGATGGTCACTAAACGGTCAAAATTAACCATAATACTTTTCAGATTGTTAAAGGAGAGTGGCTCGACCATGTCTCTACACCACACACCAACACTTGTGTACACCACAAGTTTGAATGAAACGTGTTAGAGACCAGTTTGACTTTCTGTGGAAACGTAATCCGTCGAAAAGTGTTATTAATAAACCTTTACAATGTAAAATCATTATTGTTAGCTTACCTTAAATCATACAGACTGATATATGAGAGACCCTCTTGAAGCATAAAAGAGCAGCCAGTCTTGGTCATTAATAGAACAAGAGTTATTGAATATAATACATTTTTATTAATACTTATGTCACTAAAGTGTCCATTTTCAGCAGAGGTTTTGTTTACATGTAAGCCTGACTAAAAAACTTTGTGTAGTGTCTGAAACAGTTCATTAACTGAGTGCACTTTAATGAGGGGTTAGGGACTAGGGAGTGGATTAGGACACAGCCACAGAGACGAGACACAGGTAAAACACATTAGGGGCGGAGCCAGCAATCTCAATGGAGAGGAAAACACACAAGGGCAGGAAGTCAAACTGAAAAGACAAAACAGGTTAGTGGGGTGTCAACATAAAACAGGAAATGACACAAACAAAACATAAGCTAGTATGTGGAGCCGGTTCTGACAAAATACATCAGCGGTGGCTACTGCTAACTGGATTATCATTTTATCTTTTCTCCTTTCAACTCTCACACCAGTGAATGATGTTTAATGTAAACAACAAGAGGGTCTCAGCCCACCAAGCCCAGAATCATTTTTGATATTGTTCAAAAACAAGTACCTTATTAAATTAACTTTTTAAGATCCGTATTTACATTAATATTGACATAAAAATGCCTACTTTCTAAATGTGAATGTGTGTGACAGCTCTGGAGCTTTACAGATGAGAATCAGCAGAGACAGAAGAAAGCCTTGCTTGATCTTTGCCGCCAACAGTCTGACAGAGCTTCCTTTTTCGGAACACATTAGGATTCCTTCAACGCACAGTGAGCCAGTGCTGCTTGTTGGGTCAGAAAAATCAAAGCGGTGAACATCTAAGGAATATCAGAGAAGGACGCATAGATTAGTGCCCCTGGGCTGTAGCGCTAATGAAAGAACGAGAGGGAAATGATGGTGGGCTGCTCTCCGAGGACCCCTGCTGCAAGTCTTCGACTTCAGGTAATCAATAGACTCCCTGTGATGAAGAAACCGAAAGACCGGAGGGATAGACGGAGAGGATTTACTCATCTTTCCTTTATGAAGCAAGACAATCTCCCAAATCAAAAATATATTCCAGAAAAGTATACAGTTTATATAAAATATAGCACAAGATTGTAGCTATAACCTCGTGTGTGTTAAAATGTTCAAGAAACACTATTGATCAATTATTAAATTATCCTTCGAAATGGAAAATATAACACATTGGTAATAATTTTCAATGGTGAAAGTATCTAAGGTCAGGGGACAACAAATGCATTTTGTAATGGCCCTTTGTACTTTAATTGTGTTCAGGAGATTTGTTAAAACCCTCTGAACCCTGAGCCAGTCCTGACCATTTTCTCTTGTGTAGATTTTTCTGAAAGCATCCTGGGAAACCACTCTAAATAAAACTAAATAAAACATTCCTAAAGTCGACAGGTTGATAATTAAAGCTCCACTACCTGGTTTTCTTTTTGCCGTCTTGGTCTCAGTCTGACCCCCCAACAGCAGCGTAGTAACCTTTTCTGCTTCTTTTATTTAAAACAGGCCAAACTGAACCAATTTTCCACAAAACACTAAAACATTACATTAAACCAAAGTTTAGAGCTGACCTGAAACTTTTATCTGGGTTTACAATAAACTGTAGAGATTCTGTAATTATCTCTGTCTCAATAAACATTGTGTCGAAAGCTTTGTCAACATTTATCCTTTGTTAATTTCCTGCACTTTTTTCTATTTGCATCTGTTTTTTGAGCTGATTCACTGTAAAATAACAAAATAACCCATTTCTGTTTATTTTTCATTATTTTCTTTAGAGTCATCCAATGAGAGGGCCCCTTTTTTCCTGAAACAAGCTGTGATTGGACAAATCCCCGCTGTGGGCTGATCATTCTCATCTATTAAAATCCTTTATTAAAGCCTAGATGACGTCTTAAAATGAGGTAATCTCTGTTTAAAGTCAACATCACACTGTGTAAAAGCCTGTATGTCTGTCTTCTACTGAACAAAGAACAGTGTGAAAAAGATAAAAGGTAAGTAACGAGTCTATCTTTTGTTAATTGTTAATATTATCTAAAATAATTCAAAAAGGTGTTGATTTGTGTTGGAAACTAATACATGTACAGATGAGGACTAAATCTAGGTTAAAGCTAAAAAACAATGATTTTATTTTTTTTACCCAACCAATTCCCCCAACAGGAGTTTATCTACATTTCCCACTTGTTTGGACCAATTTCTTTCCATAAAATACAAAAACTTTAGACCAAACCGAAGTTTAGAGCTTACCTTGTTCTTTTAGCGCTGAGTTTAGAGCCAGACTCATCATATGCAATCCCATAATTATCTCTTCCTCATTAGCGCTATTTCTGTGAATAAACAAACAACGGTAGCTGGCTGGAACAGAAACTGTTTTAATGAAGCCGTTACTTCCTTGTTGACATTGGTGTAGACCAATAGGAGCTTCCCTTATTCCAGGGTGAGCTGTGATTGGCCAGAGCTTGCCAGTCCGGGTTGAACAGGCTCATCTATTAAAATCACTGATAAAAGTCTAGGTGATGTTGTTTGGTCTTGTTTTTTTAAAGATCCTTTCTATTACAATAAACTATTAGGTGATTAAACAAATGCAAAAGAAAATTAGGTAATGCTCGCTTGAGTCAGATTTAAAGCTCTGGTGCAGCGGACACATCCAGTCTCAGAGTCAGAGACGCAGACTTGTTCTAACCGCTCCTGCTGTGATCAGTGAAGCTTTCCTCAGGGACATCAGTAACAGCGGCGGATGTAATGGTCCACATGTACGCGTGTGTCCCGACAGACCTCTCTCCCTTATTTCAACTCATCTCTGCAGGGTTTCTTCTTGAAAGGCCTTGTTTGTTACCTAACATGTACCAGGCTCTCTCTACACCGGGACAGATCATTATGCGAGGCTGAATGAGATCAACAAGCGTGGAATACAAACTCATTTACAGCTGACAGTGTTTCTCTGTGGAGTAGCCACCCGTAATTTGCCCTTTAATAACCGACTTCTACCATGTTCAGGTCCCCCAAGAGGCTTTTGTGGTCTGTTCTCAACACGTCTCCGCCGGCTGCACTGCAAATTAGCCTTTCAGAAAAGACGCTCACCTTCCGGCAATGACTTGCAACAGGAGATTTTATTTTTTTCCTTTTCTTCTTCAATGATTTTCCATTTCTATCTGTCGGTAACAACCTTCAACTAACCTTTAAACTGCCTGAATAATTTATATCCTTATTTTCATATCAATGGAGGAGTCAAGCCAGGCAATTATCTTTTATCTGTGTACTTTGCTGTCAGAGAAAAGCATAATGTAGTCTTCCCAAGAGACGCGGGGGAAAAATAGGAGATGGCATACAGTGTAGGAAAGTCTTAGGCCACAGGTTCTGAGGTCGGTCCATTCAACTGGTAGCACATGGACCAGGTATGGGCCATTAGATTATTTTTCTACTATCTGCCGGTCAGTTTAGTTTGAGATGAAAAATACAACTAATGCCAAGTGCACACTACTCAGTTTTAAAGTAGCACAGCGTAACTTTTAGCCCAGAAATATTCTCATTTTGATGGTTCTTAGACGTGAGGTCAGTAGAATCATGTGTGACCGCTGGAGTTCTGCGTTGTGTTTTATTGGTGTGTGTGTGTGTGTGTGTGTGTGTGTGTGTGTGTTGGCTGAAGGACCCACGGGACACCAAGACTGCGTTTGGAGGCACGTTCCGTTTAAACAAATAATTGAAACAAATAGCAATTAGCACATAGCATGTGCTGCCGTACCTCCAGACCAAGCTCAACGAAATGATACATCATGTTAGCGTGTTAGCATACATCATTGTTGGAACAAAGCTAAGTAATTAGCACCATCAGATGCCACAACAGTGTTATAACAGTACATGTATTAGTGTATTAACAGTCATTGTTTATACAAAAGAGATAAAAATAAAGATATGGTATGACAATGGATTATAAACTGACCTCTTCCCAGTGGGACATATCAAAAGGCAGCTAGCTAGCAATCAGAAGACATGTTTTTTGTCTTCCAAACTTGCCGCTATAAAAGTCGTTCATTCATCTGTCTTCAATGCTGGCAAAATCTTGTTATGGTGCATAGCATTTGATCAGCATAGAGAAAGTATTAACGTTATATATTTTTTTTACTATTCAAAAAATAACAGTTTTCTCCACTGTTACAGTTGGTCATTCATTCATTCATTCATTTTCTACCGCTTAGTCCCATTAGGGGTCGCGGGCGACTGGAGCCTATCCCAGCAGCTTTGGGTCTGAGGCGGGGTACACCCTGGACAGTGGCCAGTTAGTCGCAGGGCTGACATTTAGAGACAGACAGTGACAGACATCCATTCACTCTCACATTCATTCACTCGGGACACTTTAGAGTTGCCAGTTAACCTGTACATGCATGTGTTTGGACGGTGGGAGGAAGCCGGAGTACCCGGAGAGAACCCACAGTAACACGTGGAGGACATGCAGACTCCTCACAGAAAGAGAATGTTTGAGTCGGCCGGGTTTTGAATTCACGACCTTCTTGCTGTGAGGCAGGAGTGCTAACCACTCTGCCACGTGCACCGAATGAATGAATGAATGAATGAATGAATGAATGAATGAATGAATGAATGAATGAATGAATGAATGAATGAATGAATGAATGAATGAATGAATGAATGAATGAATGAATGTTTTCTGCTAAAACAAATCTGAGAAATAGAATAGCAAAAGATACAGTGAACAGCAGATGAAATGTGCCGTTATTTGAAACAAAGATGAAGGGGTCCTACTGTGGCCTGAACTAAAACCAGTGCATTTTGTCTACATTTCATGACTTACTGAAAAAAAATTAATATAACAATCTTTGTTTCCCACAAAACTCCTCGATTGAAGAACTGCTTAAAGTCAAATAAAGTTTATGTTAAACTTTCTTTTTTTTCTCTCTCTCTCCATAAATTGCCAGAAACCTTACATAGTTCTCAAAATCCCTCAAGACTGGGTTGATGTGGAAGATGCTAATGACAAAATGAATAATTTATAATTGAGCAGACGATCAGTGATGTAGAGAAACCCTTACATCTGTGTTAGTTTCCCAAAAAAAAGGATTTAGTTGTTGGTGCAAGTGTGGTTGGATCATACGGATAAACACAATAGATCATTTAGGCAGGTTTGGTTGGGGCTTTGTTGGTGGGTGACAACATTGTGTGACAAGCTGTTTGACCCAAAGCTATAGATTATGTTAAAGGAGTGATAATAAGGGTGCATCCCAGGATATACATAAAAACAGGAAATAGAGCGAGGAGGGAAAAAGTGACGGTGATATTCCCCCTGGTACTCATTAAAATTCAGCAGTACAGCAACACCCTCGCTTCTTCCCCTCCCCCTCCTTAGTTCTCTCGCTCCGTCTGTTCCCACAGCCACCGTCTCGCCTTGTTGCCTCCCTGCCTCCCTGGACCGTCCATGATCGTGATGAATTCATAAAACTCCCCTGCCTTTTCCTGATTGAGATGGAGCTGGGGGAGAAAACAAGAGTGATCCACAGAAGAAAGCAATATCCACCAGCAGAGGTGGTGGAGGTGGGCTGAGGGGGGTGTTTGGGAATGATAGATAACAAGAGAAAGGCAGCCAGGCTTTGCAATATTAATCTATCCTGCTGAGATAAAAAGGACAGGTGAGCAGTGTGAAAGCCTGGATAACCTCCAGACGAGAGCGAATGCACGTTGGAGGAAGAGACGCCATCTTTGAACCGAGACCAAACTTCTGTTCGCCTTGCATCTTCCTGCATCATTCAGAATCCCCAAAAGAAGAGCCCAGAGGCATAGCAGCGAAGATCAGCAGCGCACAGACAGGCCTTACTCAACCTGAGGGAAGTGCAGGTGTTATCTTTGAATTTGAAATAAACTCTTTTCTCTGTATTCACACCTAACAGCATTCAGCATTTCCAGACATTTTTAAATGTTCTGTAACTTTCAGCTTTGTTTCACTTGTTTTTGTTTATTTCATCCAGCTTTGTTTCCTCAAAGGTTCATCTTTAATCTGGAAATATAAACTTCACCAATAGTATCTTTCAACTCATGACATTTTAACCAATATTTAAAACATACCTCAAATTCAACAACATTATGGTTATTATTGATGGTAATTCTTGAGAAAGTTTGGATTTTGAAGCCATGTTTTTCTCACAGACAATTTCAAAAACAATTTAAAAAATTTCCTAAGTTTAAAAATGTCAACATTTTTGTTCAGTTCAAATTTTGTGAATCATTAAATAAATAAAAAGATTTTCAACTTTGTCAGCAATTTCCTATTTTTTTCAAGCTTTTCATGGTTTTATTTTTCAAATTTCTACTTTAATCTGCAAATATGAGCATCAGCAATCACACGCAATGGCTTCAACTATTACAGTATCTTTCAACTCTTCAACATTTTAACCAGTTTTCACTTTTCAAATAACATCATAGTTATTGGTATTTATCACTTTTAGAATTTACAATTTTTCTGTTTTACCTGTATTAAGAAACTTCAGCATTTTCGCACATTTGAAGCTTCAGATTTTAATCTGCAAATATCAGCTTCAATCACTGGCCTACAATTTTAGCCATTGCAAAATTTCTAGTCTTATTTACAGTATCAACTTTAAAATTTGTCTAAATTCAAGGGCATCATGGCTATATTCCTGCACTTTTACAGAGAATTAGCTAAATGTATGAGCATGATGTTAATGAGGGTCTTTATTTATCAGGTGCTAACATGTGTGTTCTGCACTATCCATCTGTTTGTGAGGGCAGAGGAATGAATTATCCCAGAAGGGCTTCATGCTGTGCAATATGACTGCATATGTATCAGAATGTTCACACATCCTCGCAGTTAAGGTTTCACACTCCTGCATATTCTCTCACATCTACAGGAGGCAAAGAAATGTAGGAAGTGAAGAAACATACCATGTGTATTTCAAGGATGTTTGAGGTCTGATTTTTATTTTTTTTTCTAAATGCGGATGTAGCAATCTAAAGACCCAGAAGCTCAACTCGTTACATAAAAAGGCACTTTAAAGTCAATTCAGAATTTATTCAGTATTTTCAAAGTTTTAGGAAGACAAAGTGAGATAAAATAAAAAGTTACAAAAAAACATCCTTTAGATTGAAAACCCTAGTATTATTTGGTAGGATGTCTGGAGTTTTTTTACACGTTACCACATGCACTGAACTCTTGCTGCCAACCTGTTTCATCAAATGATAGGATATTCTTGAAAACCAGTAGTGTAAAACGTGTAGTGATCGCAAACACTAATGTGGACAGGAAGTGAACATGGATGACATAAAAAGATTTTTAAGGCTTAGTTCGAGATAATTACCCCAGATTTTAAGAAAACAAATGTAGAAAAAGAAGTTAATGTAGGAGAAAAAAAAGACATTGTGGCACACTGTGACACTGTGTTGATTGTGTTCTATATGAAAAAATTTTAACAAACTCTCTCAAATCCTCTACAGCCAACGCGACAAAAGATTTCTCCACGATTTCCGTCGTGTCTGGTTGATTGTGCTTTTCCATAGAACTGGAGTTAGCCTCAGTGTACGCTATTGTGTTCTTACAATGTTCACATATTGTTTGTCTTATCACTTTTTTACCATTTCTAATTTCCAGCTAAAAACCAAAATGTTGCTACAGAGACAATTTAAAATCAAAAAGCATCTTGATTCTAACTCACTCTTCCACTCCTTGACGAGAAAACTTATCACATTTTGATCTTGTCTCATCCCAACTAAAAACTACAAGTCCCAACTCTTTAAAGGGTGAGCATTGTCAAGCATTGCGACTAGGAAGATTTTTTTTAATTAAGATAAAATAATAGAAATTTGGGTTTTCTGTCTTGGAGTAGTTTGGCGAAAAAATCATTAAATGACCAAGAAAAGCCAGTAAAACAAATTCAATTCAGCAAAGATTTATTTTAAAGTGGTCTTAAAACTGATCTCAAGGCAAATAGGCTCTGTTTCTACAAAGAGCCTTGAATGCAAAAACAATTGTAATCCTGCTTTTTGAACACTGTGTTGGCTCAATAAACCAAATGACTGAAGATAAGCTAATTCCTTTGGATCCATTTAAAGGAAAAAAGCCTGTACGTATGCAGTAATAATGAAGATTGTTTTGATTTTCTAATGATATTAAAAGTGAGGCATGAAAACAGCTACGGTAGCCCTGCAGGGACATGCTCAGTGGAAATAGGTCTGATGATCACTTCACGTTAATAAAAAGAAATGTAGTTCATTTTCATATAAATGTCCAGAATCTTGATGTGTCCTCAAAAGGAAAATGTGCTTCTCTTCCAACAGTGCTCAGTTTGTCCTCGCTGGGCAGTTGTTGAAACAAGAAGTAATGGAACTAAAATGTCTCCTTCCACTGGGTTTAATGGAGCCTGTTGGATATTTACAGAAGAGTAGACTGGAAACGTGAGGCCGAACACGGGACACTAATGTGCCTAAGTCTGCTCCTGAATGCTCCTGTGGATACACGGCACTTAACCCCAGTACATCTGCTTCAAAACCTGCCAATCCCAGCAGACATTTTATTTCTCTGTTATCGTTCCTGCAGTTCTTCACCAGACGAAACAAACCCTGTGAATTCCACCCACTGCCTAATTGACCAACAGCCTCTACCCTCGGAGAAACAGCAGCGAGAGAAGAGGAGGCTGCTTAAGCACAATCGTAATGGGAGCAGACTTAATGATGTGGTGAACACCCCCCCCACAAAAAAAAATCCTTAATAAGCCGAGAAACCATTTCCATATTTCCCTTGCAAACAGCTTGTCTTCTAAAACCCACTGTATATGTTTCTTTAGAGAGGCACAATTAGACGATTACACTAAAAGTATAAATATCATTAGGACATAGTGCTGCTAATTAATTTAGTGGATGTAGCATTCTCGTGTGGTGAGAGAGACGGCAAATACAGAAATAATAGAGGCAGCAAGTGTAGCATTCAATTTTCTTTTTGGTTAATTTGCAGACTTCCCGCTGGGAGAAGTAAAATAACCCCCAGTAAGACTTCTCCTGTTAATAATATAGTTGCTTTTTTCAAGTTGGGCAAATAGTGAGCGTGATTAGCATAGTTTAAATGTGGAAAAAAAAAAGATGAAATGTTCTATAAAGCTAAAGCTGCTCGGAATGTTTTTGTTGCTCTCGTTTTTTTTTTTACTGTAAAATAAAAAAAATGTAACACCGAGTTGTCAAGACAGTTTGTGCGTATCCCGCATCCACACTGAGACGCTCATTATTATTTTATCCTCCGCACTGTACGCCTCTCTCTTAGCCTCCCAGGAGACGGATGCCCAGGCTTACCTCGTGTCAAACCTTCTCCCTGCAGACTTAAACTCCACATCCCTCTCTTCAAGGTGACACCCGTTTTTTAGTTTTTTTTGTGCACTGCGCTTTCTGCAGATCTAAACCCCGAAGCAAGCTCCACTGTCTTCTTCTCAAAGCACACACATTCCCCACAGATCAAACACCATCTTGTGCCACAAACTATAAAGAAATAAACTTTATCAAAGAATAGCTGGGAACGAGTGTGACGGTAAGTAGTTAACAAGCTGCCACAGGGCTACAACTGTAGTCTCTGGGAGAAAACACATAAGGGTTGTGTATTAATTATGACATGAAAGACAAAAGGAAAAGTGGCTGAAGGTGAAACAACACAATATGCTGTTATGAATTCAACACCATTCAGTTCAGAGGAAAAGATAAAATGGTGAATGTTGATAGAAGTGTATTGTTTAATGCATCAGAGCATGCTCTCGTGTACACATATATACAGTATATATACCTGCACTGCTCTGATTTTACAGCAAAAACTAGAGACAGTGGCTGAAACTTCACAAAGTGGCTAAAGTTAAACTCAGAGCAGGGAACGTCCTGTTTGTAAAGAACGAAGAAAATGTGTCTGAATTTCTTTGTTGAGTGGTTATGAAGAGTAGAAGTGTGGTAGAACAAGGATGTTAAAGCTGTCTAAAAAGTACCAATAACTAAATAAAAACTATAATTCTTCTTCTCTGCTGTAGTGACAACTCTGAAGCCAGCACTCCTTTTAGACTCGCAGCTAGTCAGAGTGAGTCAGTGTCTCACAGGGATGTGTTCATAATTCAGATTGTGCTGCTGTCCATCACGGCCATGCGTCATGCATTATTCAACCCAGAGAGACTTCCTCCTCACAAACAAACACCCCACTATTATGGCTGCACTGACACCAAACGATCCGAACGGCAGACTACACTCGATAAACTGGGAGACAAAAGAAAAGGGAGTTGACACGGGATGTGGCTTGAGTTATGTTAAAGGAGCAACAGGTGCTCGTCAAGGTTAGGCTAATGTTGACATATTTCGCCTTGTGCTAACTCCACAATGACCTGACATTTTGCTTAACAGGATTCTTTGAGTTGCTTGTTATACTCTGATTGCAGAGCTGTTAACATAAAAATAAAAGTGCTTGGAGGTGCACTAACCATCAATAATAAAGCACTAGCCGGAGCGTATGCACACAGGTTTAGCTCAATATCCCGGGTCAATAGTTCCAATGAAATCGCAGTTAAAGAGGAGAAGCTGAGGCTGATTAAAGGCTGAGGATAATCCCACACAGAGCTCAGAGAGTCTCTGAGGACAAACACCACTTCTCCTCACTCTGATCGATCAGGTCCTGATCAAAGATCGCTTCAAGAACATGAGGCTGCCGTGTAGTTCACATAACAACCAGAACGCATTAAATATGTGTCTATAATGTCCTTTCTACTTGATTATTAATACTATTCCAACTGGAGATACATCAAATGTTATAGTGTACACATTTTCATACGTCAATATGTGTTCATTAGAGCTGCATTAGGAGGACGTGCAAACTCCACAACAGAAAGGCCCTGGCTGGGGATTGAACCCACAACCAGATTTGAAAAGGGTTTTAGTTGGATTTAAACAGGTTTAAGTTGGATTTAAACAGGTTTAAGTTGGATTTAAACAGGTTTTAGTTGGATTTAAACAGGTTTAAGTTGGATTTAAACATGTTTTAGTTGGATTTTATATTTTATTTTGGATTTTATATGGATTTATAATCTGGTAGTAGTAAGAAATAATACGATGTATAATTGAAAGGACAATAAAAAATACACTTTATTAAAAAAAGCTTTAAATCAATTTAATGACCGTCCTTTTTATCTCCCACGGGAGTTTTCGATAATGTTCCTGTGTGGTGGTTATATACATCCAGATACTCTTTGGAGCGATCCATTAAAGCTGCTAAACGAGGCTATGGAGCTAAGATAGAGGGACATTTCACGGAGGCGGACCTTCGACGTATGTGGCAAGAGTTAAATTCTATCATCGCTTGGAAACCTAAAGGAGGATCTATCATTAATGTTGATCCATCCTTGCCAAACGAACTAAATGAGTTTTATTGTCGTTTTGAAACTGGATATGTTGAACCTGTTGTTTTTTCGGCTTGTAATGAGCAGAGTTTTACCATCATTCAGGAGGATGTCCAGAGGATCTTGTCCAGGACGAAGGTTAGGAAGGCACCTGGTCCGGATTGTATTCCTCCTCGTGTCCTTAAACTGTGCTCCGAGCAACTTGCTCCTGTTCTGACTTTTTAACATGTCACTTGGGAAGTGCACTGTTCCAGTTAGTTTTAAAAGCTCAATCATAATTCCAGTGCCCAAGAAGACACCTGTGACGTGGCCCTCACATCTGTCTTGATGAAAACCTTGGTGTTGGACTTTGTTAAAGATCAAATCCCTATGTCTGTGGACCCACTACAATTATCCTATAGGAAAAACAGAAGTGTTGTCATTTCCTTTCCTTTGAACTCTGTCTATAAGCATCTTGATGCACATTAATCAAATGCTAGAATGCTATTTATAGACTATAGTTCAGCTTTTAACTCAATGGTCTCAACAAAGCTCTTTCACAAATTGAAATGTCTTGGACTCGATGATGCCATTTGTAAATGGATTTTAAATTTCCTCACTTGTCGACCACAAAGGGTCAAAATTAATGGCTGTATTTCAGATGAGCTGTATGTTAGCACTGGTTCACCACAGGGGTGTATCTTGAGCCCTCTATTGTTCACATTGTATACTCATGACCTTGTAGCATCCTATGATAATAATGTGGTAATCAAATATGGCGATGATACAACTATCATTGGGCTGATTAGTTCAAACGATGAATCTCAGTATCGTGAGGAGGTGGAGAATGTTGTTCAATGGAGTAAAAAAAAACAACTTGCTTTTGAACACTTCAAAAATGTGTGAACTTGTTATTGTTTTTCTTTACAATAGGAATCAGTCGCCTATTACCATCTCTGATTCTGATGTGCAGATTATTGAGAAATGTACATTTTTGGGTGTGACTCTTTCTCATGACTTGAACTGGAGCTCAAATACGACTAGCATTTCTAAGAAAGCGAGACAGCGCCTCTTCTTTTTACGTAGGCAGGATCATTGGCTGCACTTTGCCGCTCCTGGAGGTTACATATAAAGCTAGACTCTTGAATCGAGCTTTAAAACTTGTTAACGATGCCTCGGGCCATCCTGCAGGGGCCTTCTTTGAGATGCTTCCCTCGGGGAGAAGGTATCGCTCGGTCAAATGTTCTACTGATCGCCATTTAAACAGTTTCTTTCCCCAAGCTGTAATCATTTTAAACAAAGCACTTTAAATTAGGCACTTTATATTTATGTGTGGTTTTTATTACAGCATTTTACTTTTGAGCTTTTATGTGGCATCTGCTTGTCTGTTTTATGTTCTGTCTTTTATGTGTCTGACATTGTACTTTGAGCTTCTTGCACATTTTTTTTCCAATGTGGTTTTATACTGCAAATGGCTATTAAAGTGAACTGAACTGATGACATTTATAAAACTAGTTTTTCTCCTAGTTTTATAAATGATGCTAAAACAAATCAAAGGGAAATGGTTCACAAATCATTTGTTTTTTGGAAATATGGCTTCCCTGAAAGAAAGTTTGGGAAAGACAGGCCCAGACAGTAGTGTCCAAACCAAGTTCTGGGCAGTATGTCCCATCCACTGCCCCAACAATGACGATTACCAATATAAACTATACTTCAGACTGTATAACCTGTATAACCTGTCAACATCTGCTTCAGCTGACGCCCCAGTCCCTCAGGTCTGACACCGAGTAAACCAACGCAGCAGAGTGAGCGCTCCTGTCTTGTCAAAGTGTCAGTGCGGTGCAGCAGTGTGTGTAAAAACTGCACCTGATGCTGCCGCTCCTCCCAGCTGACAAAGCACTCGTTTAAGGAGCAGTTGTTCTCTTTGTTTCTCAGAGGAACAGAGCCACCAGGCGGCCACTCCAAAAAAATACTATCCATGACTGCACACGTGAACGAACAATACAACACACATACAAGCCACAAGCTGAGTGCAAAGAAACAAGAAGGTGGGGACACTTGTTCTGAATCGGCTCTGATTTATATTCCAAAGTGCCGTGTAAAAAGCCTTCTATTACTAATAAATGAATAGCCGAGCCGATAAAGAAGGAGGAGAGATTCCCTTCAAATCTGCTCGTGTTGCGTGAATCTTTTATGCAAATGGAATTTCAAATGAGCTTTTTCAGAGCCTGTGACTGTTTTTTTTTTCTCCACAGTCCTCTATTAAAATGTATGCCATGATTTATAAATTGTATTAATGGCTCGGTGCCGAGGAAGAGTCACAGAAAAGATGAAACCTGTGCTCGGTCCCTCCTTCCCATCACTGCTCCGCCTCGTCCCTTGTCACTACCTTGCACTCTTTTATGCCTCCCCCTCCTTTGAGTCTCCCACTGTCTCTTTGGCTTTAGTGTCTTAGTGATTTTATAATTGGGCTTTAGCTCATTGTTATTCAAAACCCTGTAGAACCAATTAGCCGCAGACCTCCGACCCTCAGCTGCGATGTAATGGTGCTAACTAAAGACTCTGAGTGAAGCAGCCCAGAGCAAAGGTCTGCATTTTCTTTGGTCTCTGATTAATAATTCTGCCAACTCGATCACAGGCATTAAAGAGAATTGTGAGTTTTTAAGGCCCCATTCTTTTCGTTGTCTTTTATTCTTTCCATGCCTGGATTTCTTTAGTGTTATTAATGTTTAAAGGCAGCCGCTTCATGCTCTCTTGTCAGATAAATGTCGGGATAAAAGGATAATGAGACTTGGAGGGAGTTCTAGGGCGGTCATGGCACGTGACCTCTTTTATCAAGTGGACAAGCCTTAGTCTCAGAAATGTAATAAGAGCAACGTGACACATCATTTAGCTGCAGTTGCCAAGACTGTGGAAATTAAAGTGCTTGGTTTAGGGCAGTCCTTCTGTGCTATGGGTACGTCCGACAGTGTTTAGTGAGACGCAGGAATGTTGGAGAATATCTTTAAGATGAAATAATCATTAAAAAACAGGTTTATTACATTTTTCTGGTAGATAATTGTCGGCCGATTACTACAGTTGGATAGTTAAAGAGACACTGAGTAACTTTTATCCAGGTTTGGAAGAAGGTGTCTTCTGAAACAGGGTCCAGTGTATCGGCCTGTTTTCTACATGAGCTGTGATTCTTCTGATCTACTGTACTCTACCATCAACATGAGAGAAAGAAGATATGTTTTGGGCTCAAAGTTAAAAAGTTAAAAAGCAATTTGACAACTCAAGGTTTCAATTTTAAAAGATTTTTAAAGAAAGAAAGGGGCGCACCTGCAGCTGACTTGGTAGAGCACATTCCAAATAAACAGGAGACTCGATTCTCAGTTTACTGTCGATCTAATGTCTACTATCAAACAAAAATCCTACTAATGTCCCTGTTCTTAAAAAAAAAGAAGAAGCTGACTGGTTCCCAGTGTGACGATAAATATAAAAGCCACACGAGAATGTTTTTACAATGAGGCAAAAGGATGAAGTGCAATCTAGAATTTAAACACTGCTACGTTATTCTTGTTTACATTTAATTCCCAGAACTCTGAGCTGTCCCATTTATGCTCGTCTCCATCTGATGCACCTGAGTCACAGCCCCAGGTGTGTTAGCTGCTCTCCTCTCTCTGCTCGGTGTCCGCAGGGCTAAATACAGCACCTACACTCACAACACACTTCTGCACTCATGCACTCACTCACAGCCCATTTCTGTTGTTTTGTTAATCAGCTTCAGGTTAACCACAATGAACCATGTTTGGGCCTTTTTTTACTGCCCTGAGCCTGTCGTGTGAAATTGGGGGCTTGTCTAAGAATTATATACATACATAACAGCACTCAGAACTCACAGATTGTGCCACAGTATTTGTTAGGTTTACTAACTTTAGGTTTCTCTCGACAGTTTTTAAAAGCAGACTCTCACACATCGGGAGGTGAGTCTCCTGCAGAGGCTCATTTTACAGTTGAACAGAAGAAATACAATAATCCGACTGGAGCAGGGCCTATAGAGAGGTGTTATTATTAATATAGAGTTAATACAAACAGATGAAACTTCAAATGCATTATTCATTTGCACTGCGTTCACCTGAACATTTGGTTCAAACTAAACTAGAAAGTCCAAAGACCAAACAGTGCAGAAGTGAACGCCCCATAAACACGATAATAACTGGCTGCACTGATTCTAAGTATAACTTCAGGTTCAGAGAAGCATGGTGCAGCTGTATATGACTGGACATAACACAAACAAAACACAAACAAAACACAACTAATGCAAATGTGTTACATCAGGCCAAACCCAACAATGACATATATTTGTTAAGAGTCTATCTCAACCTCGAAGTGTTTCTAATGAGAAAAAGAACAATTGACAGAATCAGGAAATGTAGCTGAATAGTCCAGACAAAGCCCTGCGTCTTGTAATAATGATGTAAATATAGAACTTGTATTGAATGAAAGCTCTCACTGAAAATAAGCTACTCTTCAACAAAAGAAAGCTGCATCATAAAAAAGTGAAATGATGCAGGCTGACGAGAGAACACAATGACTCCCATCCACTTTAACTCGTCTGGCAGGTTGTCTTCTAACATCCACAGGAAGTGTTTTTATCATTCCACCTTAACAAAGACAACCTGTCACGGTCTGTAAATGTCTTTATGTATGACACAAGGAGAACTCTCCACGACCTTATCAACACTCAGTCACAGGCCACGGGACTCTCACCTATGATAGTAAATACTGACAAACACTACGTGACAGTTTACAGTCAGTGCAGATAACTCGTCCAGATGTCAGCCGGTAACACTTGAGCAGCACCTGACAGCGCTCAGAGAAAAAACAGCCTCAGGAAATGCTTTGGAATAAAGCAGAAAAGACACAGATGTAATGCTGACATAGTGGTAGACACGCAGACAGCTTGTGGTTGGCAGACTGAAAATTAGTCCTTGTATGTTGCACTATTCATTCATTTTCTAACACTTATCCTCCACAGGTCACAGGAGGCTGGAGCCTATCCCAGCAGTTAACACTGGATGGGTTTTCACACATTAAAGTCCGCACTAAGGTACTCACAAAGTGTCCTGCAGTATTTCTTAGGTTCTGGAACATCAGGGTTCTCTCTGCAGTTTTTAAAAGTGGACTATCACACTTTGCTCACTGTCGATAACGCTCTTTAGGAAACGCATAGGAGGCATCTGCCGTAGAAGAGCCAAACAAAACAGAAAACAATGTAATCTTTGTGTTTTATGTGTTTTTAAACTTGACTGATATCTGTTTTCTTCCATTCTATCTTCTTAATGAGTTTAATCGTCTGTGACTTCCTGCATTTGGTCTAAAATCTAAACTATCTCCAAACTCTTTTTCACAAATGAACCGAGACCAAAGAGCAGCTGTTTTGTCTGAACCACGTCCTGGAGCTTTTACACCTAAAGACTTGGATTGAACGAACAAGAAACAGTGCAGGTGTGAAAGCCTCCTTAGAGACACAAACAGACAATCATTCCCACTCACATTCATTCACTGAGGGTAATTTAAGATTTTCCATATTACTTCCACATGCATGACTTTGGACTGTCTGAGGAAGCTGGAGTAAACAGAGAGAACCCATGGTAACACAGGGAGGACCTTTTCACATGAGGCAGGATTGCTACAGGAAAAAGTCACTCCTTAAACAGTCGGAGAGGTGACTAACACACGATCACAGTGCACCTGCAGGAGACGTTAAGCCAAAGGTTTTCTGACGTCTGCATCAATTAGTAACTTTAATACAAAAAGAAAGATGTAGGTGTATTAATACATTTATGCACTAAACACAAAATGAGTCAATTGTCTGTTAGTATATTATCCCCTACTTTAGTGCTATACCTTACAAAACTCTGATTTCAACATCTCGTTTGGAAAGGCAAGTCATTGGAAAATAACAGAGTTACAGAGGAGTAGCCTCGCTTTGTTTTATGCATAAAGCCGGCCATACACTGTGTGATTTTAGAGTGTTTCAACCAGAACCTCAACCCACTCTGTACGAGGAACTCACAGACAAGGAAATCTGAAGCTTGGGGTTTATGAGCTCACGCTGTACGACCCAATCAGAATGTTTAACATTTGGAAATTTCATCTGACCATCTGATTCCCGGTCAGAGAGTGTTGGGAGGGGTTAATTCCCTTGTAGCCCTCTGTACACAGCACCACAAGGACCACAAACCAAATTCATCCTGACACAAACATTATCAGAAATCGAGTAATAATTTGTGCCGAAGGTTGCACAGTGTATGTGTTTCTCTAAAATAGTTACAGATAAACTATCTATTCTCCATGGAGTAACATTGATTAGTCTTGGTTATTTAAATTTTTTTACCACTTTATAAGTCACCTTAAATGGAGATGACCTAATTTTTTTTCTCTTGTATTTAGTTTGACAGTTTAATCTCCTAAAGCGTATTGTAACAGGAATCATCTAAAATAATGAGACCTTAAGACGTCCTCTAGGCTTTATAATGAAGGATTTTAACAGATGAGAATGATCTGCCCACAGCGGGAATTTGTCCAATCACAACCTGCTTTCAGGAAAAAGGAGAGCTCCCATTGGTCGACACTGATGTCAACAACAAAATAAACCAGGAAGTGGGTTATTCTGTTGCAAAATAGTCTTATTTTACAGTGAAACAGCTCAAAGAAAAGAATAATAGCAAAAAGGAGGCAAATTAAAGGTGGATAAATGTTTAACGAGACAATTACAGAATCTCTACAGATGGAGCTGAGACTGGGATAACAAAAAGAAAATCAGGTAGTCGAGCTTTAAGATTATTCAAATGTAAACAGGAAAAAGTGAGTTCTTTCAAAGGATTATTTATTTAGAAGCTTGTTTACATATTATCAGTCTGAAATAATGATAAAAACCTAATTGACATCTCAAGTCCTTTGTGACCAGAGTCTCAGCGTGTGTGCCGTACAGTGCAGGAGTCATTTCCTTTGGGAAAGCTGTTTCTCTCGCCTGCTGGCATAATGTGCAATGATTGACATCAAAGCAAGGGCTGTCGTTTCAATAATCTCACTTTAATAAGAATTCACGAGGGCGGTTTGACTGATTCTCGCCTCTCTGCCTGTGTGTTCCAGAGTGGGTGAACATTTTAGACGTCAAGGACTGAGAAGGATGTGTGAGAAAAAAAGTGATGCGGGAGTGGGAGCAGGGAAAAGATAGACAGGCAGCAAAACAACATCAAATATCTTGTTTTCAGTTGTGGGCAGTGAGATGGAAAAAAGCAGCATATGAGAAGTGGAGTCTGTTTCAGGGCTCTTTCAGGCAGAAACAAAGAGCATACGTCTAACGAATGGCACAGATGAGCAAACAGGGCTCGTGTTAGGCCCATCAGCTTCACTAATGAACTTTGAGACCTTTCCCAAAGCAGTGTCAAATCCCCTCAGCTCAATGCGCCGTGGGTGATTTTATGAGGCATAATCCAAAGCTATTAAGGGACTCTCTGTTAATCACCAGTAAATAATACACAGTAAATCAATGAAACTAGTGTCTCCTCGAATGAAATTGGCTGTGATCCAACCACTCCACAGAATGAACTGGTTGTATACTTCTCACACAAACATGAATGTGCAGCTGGAGAAGCACTGTACAGCAGCTGTTGCACTGATACTGGTGATAGATCACTGTCTCCCAAACACTGGGCCGGGACCCAAAAGTGGGTCGTGGTGGATTTTATTTGGGTCACCGAAAATGTCTTACTCAATAAATTCAGATAAATATTTGCAAAAGTCAATGGGCATTTAATAGTAATGTAAATAGAGAACCGGTTTTTGTTGGGTTCAAACAGATTTTTGTTGGATTTAAAAAGGTTTTTGTTGGATTTGAACAGGTTTTAGATGGTTTTAAACAGGTTTTAGATGGATTTGAACAGGTTTAAGTTGTTTTTGAACCGGTTTGAGATGAATTTGACATGGTTTTAGATGGTTTTAAACAGGTTTTCGATGGATTTGAACAGGTTTTAGTTGAATTTGAACGGGTTTAGATGCTTTTAAACAGGTTTTAGATGGATTTGAACAGGTTTTAGATGGTTTTAAACAGGTTTTAGATGGATTTGAACAGGTTTTAGATGGTTTTAAACAGGTTTTAGATGGATTTGAACAGGTTTTAGATGGTTTTGAACAGGTTTTAGATGGATTTGAACAGGTTTTAGATGGTTTTGAACAGACAACTGTGAGGAGTCCTCATGACCTCCCTGTGTTACTGTGGGTTTTCTCCGGGTACTCCTGCTTCTGACCAAAGACATGCATGTAAAGGTCAACTGGTAAGTGTTCCTAGTGAATAAATGTGAGAGTGAATGATTGTCTATCACTGTCTGTCCATAAATGTTAACCCTGCGACTAACTGACCATTGTCCAGGGTTTAGCCCGCCTCAGGCCCAAAGTTGCTGGGACAGGCTCCAGTCACCCACGACCCCTAAAGGGACAAAGCTGAAGAGAATTAATGAATAAAATAAATCTGCCGAATCCAACTAAAACCTATGGTGCCACAAATATCACCCACTAAATGTTTTGGACAGCCACATAAAACAGAGCAAAGGGCCTTATGCAGCCCCTGGGTTTAGTAGATCTGTCCCTAAGTGTTTGCCCTGCGATTAACTGATATTATCCAGGGTGTAATGAATGAACAACCCTTAAATTCTAGGCACTTATAGTTGTGTTAACCCTACAGACATGAATACATCTGTGCAAATAGATAATAAACATAGCTCACCAGTTTCTTGTAGGATGTATTTCTTTCTTTCATCTGATCGGCTATAAGTCGGTCAGCCAACAAAATACAGCAACTTTTCTAAAGCATGGTCCATCAAAAGCACTTTTCAAACAATGAAAACCCAACATCACAACTGACTCCAGCCATAGTAGGAGCCATTAGGGGTAGTGTTAGTGTTTGCCAGATTTCTACTCGACCAGATCTGTCAGCTGAACGATATTCTCAGACTCCGGTTATAGTTTTGCTCCCATCAGATCTACTCGTGTTGTAACCCTCGGCGTCATGTTTAAGTGTTTGAGTTTTGAAAAGTTGAGATGCTGAAAGAAATAAAACATCCTGCTTTTTATTAGGACGGTGGTGGGATCACATGACACAGCTGGCTGTGGTTCTGTGGTTAGTGGAAAGATAATACTAGCTGTAAAAGCTCATCTGTGGCCTTCATGTGTCCTCCTCCTTCTGTTGAAGTTAAAAGGTCAAAAGAGGTGATAAAGGATATGTATAAAATAATAATAATAATAATAATAATAATAATAATACCACAAGCATAAACAGATAAAGAATATAATCTGGTGACGTAGGAGCAGAAATTTAATTTTATAAAACATGTGAACTTTTTTATGAATAATTTGGTCTTTTGCTCTAAAGTACCTAACCTTTGTAAACGCTCTCTGTTACTGATGAAGAAGAGCAGCTAAAGAACAAAACAGAAACAAGTTTAGAAAAAAGATAACAGAAAACTAAGAAAAGACTAAATCCAGAGTCATTAAGCTGCCACTGATTTAAGCATCATGTGGTTGTGGTGAGCACTGGGGACCCTCCACAAAAAGGTGCTTTAATGTTAATAAAAATGAAAAAACACAAAAGTAAAGGCAAATCTTGTTCATGCTTTTTACTGGCTTATTACAAAATAGAACATTGTATTTACAGTTTGAAAAATAATGTTGCTAATTCATTGTCCTTCACCGCTAAACCAGACGTGTCCAAAGTCCAGCCCAGGGGCCAATCATGGTCCAAGAGGAGAGATTGTGTGGCCCTCAGCTTCTGAGATAAAAAAAAAAAAAAAGTATTGTTTAAGGCCCCAACAGCAGCAGCTTTAAACAAACAGGTTCAAAACCAACTAAAACCTGTTCAAATCCAACTTAAACCTGTTCAAATCCATCTAAAACCTGTTTAAATCCAAATAAAACATGTACTTGTAGAATGTTGAATAGTTTGTCTCTCACCAAATGTGGCCAAACTTTGCAAAAGGTTTGGACCCCTCTCGTCACTGAACAGATGGCAATCCACAAAAGCACTCTTACATGAGGGAATGTAAAATAGATTATGTGACCCAACAACTGCTAGCCTCTGAACAAACAACAGCGATTTATTACTCCCACACTTCACTCAAGTGAAGTTTGTATTAGTGAGCTGATCTGAAACACTGAGAGACCACCCTCCTCCAAGACCACTTCTGTGAGTCCTGACAACAAACTCCATAAACTTCTGTGGGCTGGGAGTATTTATGGAAGCCTGTGGGTCTCCAGAGAGCCATATTCTGTCTGCAACACAAACTCCTCTCTAGTGCCTCTGGTCTCTGACAGCTCTCGTGGAGGTCTGCTTCGATTGGGTGATAAATTAAACGGCCTCTGTGGTAAAAGACGAGTAACATATTAGAGTTTACATAAATCTACAATGAGAGAAAAAATATATATCTTAGATCAAAGTTCAAATGTGAATAACTAATGTTCTTGAAAATAAAGTTTAAAGGTTCTTAAGGTTTCGTATTTTTTACAGATGATTAAACATACATATACCTTTCCTTTTAAGAACTTTTGACCTGGTAACAATGGCCTCAGAAAAAAAAAAAAAAAAAAAAAAAACAGGAAGCAAGAGCCAGCCAGACCTCGTGAAACTCTGACACAAGACAGACCCAGACGTTTGAGCCTATATTCTGTCACATGTGCGTCTGCAGAGGTGTTAACATGTCACAGAACAGACGTGGTCCTACATGTGCTACTGTCCAACTTGTACTGCGGCTGTTAAAAACCTCTGACCTGGGGTAATGTTCCACTTTAATAACTTCTCTTTTTTCTCTCTGAGTTTTTAAGTAACAGAGGTGGAGGTCTGCCAATACCCAGCTAAAGACAAAAATAACTTACCACTAAATTTTGCCCCGAAGTCAGTATTAGGTTGTCCAGACTGGGCTGGAATGCTGGATTTTGAGGGGGTTTGGAAAAGACAGGTGCCGCTGCAACCGGAGACATGACAACAATAACAAACAGGCACCGAAAATAATACTTAATCCATCCCAAAACCAAGGATGATTAGAAACTACAGGAACTACAGGACTGCACAATATTAACGTTATAAGCAATGCTGAATAATTGTTAACCACTTGCAACCATCTTTAATATTTGATTATAATAATGACAGTCAAAATAAAAGTGAGGTACAAGCAGTTGTTGCTAGGGTAACCAGATGTTCCACTTTGTGCGGGACTACACAACATATTGAACAAAAGTCCCGCATTTTTACTGCGGTAGATAATTTATGAGAGACCCGAGGATTTGCTTTGTTGTCCAGCAATAAAGCAGGGAAGACCGTCAGAGCTGCCAGTCAGTCAGCAGAATTCAACTGGAATATGCCGTTTGATTGACAGCTCCAGGCTCGGTAGCGACCTGCCGACAACAGCTCCGCCCACAATGCAAAGGGAATGGGGAAACATAAAAAAAGGAGATGCTTCTACAATGGGGACTGTGAAGACGATTAACACAGCATTAGTAAGGTGTTACGCGTTGCCTCTCTTTGTCCCACCTTTGGTTCATTATGATCTGGTCACCCTAGTTGTTGTCACAAAGATATTGTTTTTGTTCATTTTAACTCATTTAATGTTCAGAGGACACATAACGCCCACTTTGATCTAAAGTGAGCCGGACCAGTAAAATAATAAAAACCTATAAATAACAACAATTACATTTTCTCTTTGGTTTAGTTTCAAAGATTACATTATAAAGTCAGTGCTGTCATCAATCTCAACTGAAAAAAGGCTAATGTTAACAAAAGCCTTCAGCTGTATGTTTTCATAAACTCACCCTCACAATATGGTCTTGATGCTAATGCTATTTTACAGTAATAAAGTATCTAACTGTCACGTCTGCATCACTGAGCTCTCAGTTACAGGTAAAAACAGACCTGCTACAGTTCATTTATCTTCTCTTCTCAGTTGTTCCAGCAGCTGTTGTATTTTTCTCCAGGAAGAGTGTCAGAGTGGAGCTGACGTTTACGATCAACTATATACTTCAGTTTGGTGTAAAGTATTTGTATTTTCTGGAGGAAGAAATGGTCTGGTTTGACTTTTTTTATTATAAAAGAAAAGCAGAAGAGATTCCTTGGCTGCTGTGTCTGAAACAGGGACAGCAAAAAAAATAATTAATTGTCTGGCCGTGCCTCTAAAAACGACACAGCAGCCAACATTTCAAAAACCAATAGGTGAGCATTTCAAAATGACTAGCATGTGTCTCTGTACAGAGATATTGACTTTCTAACACTACTTACGCCGAGGTGTGAGTGACTGCACTGACTATAACAGAAGAAAGAGTGTAACATGGGGTTACAACAACATCTGGGTGGATTGTAGTATTTCTGTCAGCCATGTGTAAGAGATTATGTGAGGGCCAAATATGAAGCACTGACCTCATCAGCTCTTGAAATCAAAACCAAGCTCAGCAGCCGTTTGAGCAGCAATCGTAGTAAGATATCTCTCTCTAAAACCACATCAGACACATTAAGAGCATATGTTATCGGGCCATTATGTGGACTGTAACCCATGTGGATTTAACCTGAAAAACCAAAAGATCACACAATAGTATTTTACTGAGCTGGAAGATTTTATTAAATCATAATTAATGTATAAACTGCCATACCACCATGTTCTGTGCAAAATCAACAATAAAAAGGTAAAAAATAAACCCTGTTCAAAACAAGCTAAAACCTGTTCAAAACAAGCTAAAACCTGTTCAAATCCAGCTAAAACCTGTTCAAATCCAGCTAAAACCTGTTCAAATCCAACTATAACCTGTTCAAATCCAGCTAAAACCTGTTCAAATTCAAATTAAACCTAATAAAATCAAACTAAAACCTGTTAAAATATATCTAAAACATGTTTAAATCCATCTAAAACTTGTTCAGATCCATCTAAAACCTATTCAAATCCATCTAAAACCTGTTAAAATCCAACTCAAACCTGAATCTAAAACCTCACATAAAAAATGTAATATAAGAAAGTGTCTTTTAAATTATTCTTTTTTTTTTTATTTTACTATAACTTTATAACTCAGTCTCTCGTTTAAAAGTTTGATTAAGTTCCTCTAAAGACAAACACCAGTTTGTCTATTAGGCAACACCAACAAACCGAGATAAAAAAGAATCTCTGAGAAGTGTCTCTGTCTTTATTTTCAACACAGAGAGTGCAACCAGATCAAACATTGCAGAAGTTTATTAGGATCCACACTATCTCTGCTAACAACCAAGGGATAAATAATTTATAGCTTTTACCCATCAGCTGCTGCCTCGCCAAGAAACAAGGCGTCAAAAAGAGTCGGCGGATTTGTGCAAGGCTTTGGAACAGAGAGAGCTGTTTACACGAACACAGGAAAGATTATTATTGTGTTGGAGCACTAATAATGTGCTGTGCTTCAACTTTAAAGCAAGTTTAAAATTCATGTGAGAAGAGAAACTTTGAATGTTGACCATCTCAGGAACTCTGTCCAGCAGCAGGATCCTGTCAGATGCTGTGTGTAGTCCGTCTCAGGCGACGTATGGAGACTACAGTCGTCACAAAGAAATCTTTTAGAGAAATTCAAATGACTGCCCCCTTCAGTCAAAGACGTTTACATGCATTTAAACCTCACAGGGGCCTAAAGAAAAACAACAGCAGGCTCCACACAGAAAGGCCTTTGCTGTGAGGCTCAAGTGCCAAATTAATTAAAAAATAGTTTCATGATTAAATTAGAAACAGTTTACAATTATTGGATGTTTCAGGAACGAGGGATTAAGACACTAAGAAGTGAATAAAGAGCTAAAGTAATTAAGATCTCAATCGCTCAATTAGACTGAGCAGACGAAACAAATGGCAAATGAATTCTTTCATCATAACAACCCGTTTAATTGCTCCAAGACGGAGCACTGACATCTGGCACGTCCCCACTAGATTGCTGTGTGTGTGTGTGTGTGTGTGTGTGTGTGTGTGTGTGTGTGTAACTCACTCAGAAAGTGAGACCGAGCGAAGGAGAGGGAGTTTGGTGTGAGAACATGAAGGGATTGGTCAGGCAGGAGTTCAACAGTAAGAGTGCCTTCACTGAGGCCTGACCGCGTTTATGAGCGTGAAACTGCCTGAGCAGCCGCCCGGTTTCTCCATCCGCACTCCAGCCACACGGTCAATTAATGAGACCGGAGGTTGCTGTTGTCTCCAGAGAGTGGCTCTTTGAGGAGAAGTTGAGTGGGGTTTGGCCTGTTTAGGTCAGTGGTGGACAGTAACGAAGTAAATGTAATTCGTTACTGTACTTAAGTAGTTTTTTCCAGTATCTGTACTTTACTAAGTATTTCCATTAAGGGATACTTTTTACTTTACTTCACTACATTTCAACGTCAAATATCTTACTTTTTACTCAAGTACATTTTGCAAAATTAGTCGTTCCTTGTGTTTCCGGTAAATATTTTTGTAGAAGAAGACCTCAAAGACGCGTCTCAGTGGGAGTGTCAGGACCGGCTCAATAGAAGCCTCATTCACTACACGCGAGCTGATTAACATGAAATAACAAATAAAAAATACACCTGTGATGAAGCTTTGGTATTAGTAATGGCTGACTCTGATTCTGAGGGAGAACATCTACCTTTAGAGTCTTTTCAGCCGAGTGAAAGTGAGAATGAACGAGAGTGAGTGCGTGTGTAACTTAGACAGCGGCGCAGCTGCTCGTGCCTTTCTCAGCGTCTCTCATAAAGCACACGCTGTTTTTCCCACATTTTACCAAACATCAGTGAAAGAAACGGGAGGAAACTAGTCGTGAAGGATGTTGGAAAGGGAAGCCGTGAGCGCGTAGCACCTGCAGCTTTACCTTTAGCACCTGCAGCTTTACCTTTAGCACAGGTGTTAGAAGCCGGGGCGGGTGTACTGCCGTGGCCGCGATAGTGACAGGGAGTTTGGGAATAATGCGGCTTCTATTGACAGCTGTTTGGGACAAATACGTGTTGGACATCCTGACACTTTACCCAGTCGAGGAGGGAGAGGCAGGGGTAAACATAGTCAGCGAGAATGCACTAATCAAAGCAGCGATCGTAATAAAAGTGATGGCTGTGTGCTGTGCTTTATGAGAGGTCCCACACTCTAAAAAACTACTAACTATGCCTCATGGATGGATAAGAAAAGATAAAGCAACTGCAACCACACACATACAGTACATGTGTATATTTCTCATAACTATTTGCATACGTTTTACTAGTTATGGTTTATTAGAAGTTGTAGTTATTCTTTATTTCAGAAAAAGAAAAAAAAAACTATTCTAATATGTTCATTAGTGTGTAAGTACTGAAAAAAACATAACCGCCAATATATAATGTCATAGTATGCAAATTATATGCAAATTAGATGCTTAAAATTTATTTACTTAAATACTTTGGGTCATACCTGACATTTTTCTAGTTTAGAGTAGGACTCTATCTCTTATCATTTTCAAACCACAGCCTTTTGAAATTTGGATCTCAAAAATCTGTATTTTTTAAATAATTCCTGGCGCCTAAAGGGGGCAAGAGACTGACAAAAATTATAAGGGCATTATAGCCTAGTACTTGGATACTTAAGTACATTTGAAGGCAAATACTTTTGTACTTTTACTCAAGTGAAAGTTAAAAGGGAGTACTTTTACTTTTACTGAAGTAATATTTTACCTAGTGTATCTGTACTTTAACTCAAGTACTTGGTTTGTGTACTTCGTCCACCACTGGTTTAGGTTACATCTGGTCCACTCCTCCTCCTTTAGAGCATGTGAACAGCTACGATAGCCCTGCAGGGACATGCTGTTGTCTAAAGATGATGCAGGAATGTGTGCTCAAAAAGAAACTTCTTTTCCAACGATGCTCACGTTGGGCAGCTGTAGGAACAGGAAGTAAAGGAACTAAAACTGCTCATTCCTTGGTTACTTAACATTAAGTTGTGTGTTAGTTGCTAAAATAGTTTAAAATGTTCTTTTCGTAGTGTAGTTTCCAGCAGCTATTAATTAGAACCAAACACGAAAACATTTCCATCTTAGAAAGAAGTAAAAGACTGTGTTGTAATCATTAAGTCCTTGACCATCTGACTGCAGAGATGAGTACTCGAGTCCCGGACCATCTGACTGCAGAGATGAGTACTCGAGTCCTGGACCATCTGACTGCAGAGATGAGTACTCGGGTCCCGGACCATCTGACTGCAGAGATGAGTACTCGAGTCCCGGACCATCTGACTGCAGAGATGAGTACTCGGGTCCCGGACCATCTGACTGCAGAGATGAGTACTCGGGTCCCGGACCATCTGACTGCAGAGATGACGTACTCGGGTCCCGGACCATCTGACTGCAGAGATGAGTACTCGGGTCCTGGACCATCTGACTGCAGAGATGACGTACTCGGGTCCCGGACCATCTGACTGCAGAGATGACGTACTCGGGTCCCGGACCATCTGACTGCAGAGATGAGTACTCGAGTCCCGGACCATCTGACTGCAGAGATGAGTACTCGGGTCCCGGACCATCTGACTGCAGAGATGAGTACTCGGGTCCCGGACCATCTGACTGCAGAGATGGAGTACTCGGGTCCCGGACCATCTGACTGCAGAGATGAGTACTCGGGTCCCGGACCATCTGACTGCAGAGATGAGTACTCGAGTCCCGGACCATCTGACTGCAGAGATGAGTACTCAAGTCCCGGACCATCTGACTGCAGAGATGAGTACTCAAGTCCCGGACGATCTGACTGCAGAGATGAGTACTCGGGTCCCGGACCATCTGACTGCAGAGATGACGCACTCGGGTCCCGGACCATCTGACTGCAGAGATGACGTACTCGGGTCCTGGACCATCTGACTGCAGAGATGACGTACTCGGGTCCCGGACCATCTGACTGCAGAGATGAGTACTCGGGTCCCGGACCATCTGACTGCAGAGATGACGTACTCAAGTCCTGGACCATCTGACTGCAGAGATGAGTACTCGAGTCCCGGACCATCTGACTGCAGAGATGAGTACTCGGGTCCCGGACCATCTGACTGCAGAGATGAGTACTCGAGTCCCGGACCATCTGACTGCAGAGATGGAGTACTCGGGTCCCGGACCATCTGACTGCAGAGATGAGTACTCGGGTCCCTGACCATCTGACTGCAGAGATGAGTACTCGGGTCCCTGACCATCTGACTGCAGAGATGAGTACTCGGGTCCCGGACCATCTGACTGCAGAGATGACGTACTCGAGTCCTGGACCATCTGACTGCAGAGATGAGTACTCGAGTCCCGGACCATCTGACTGCAGAGATGAGTACTCGGGTCCTGGACTCGAGTTGAGTCATCAGCTCATTTTTGTGACTCGTGACTCGACTCGGACTTAGACTTGCACTTGAACACAAAGGACTTACAAGTCACGCTCAGCAACAACACCCCACGACCTCTGTCTGTTGCATGTGTTCTGAGCAGGACGAGGTGTTTTCATTTAACTCCAGCCCCTAAATGTGACCCAGAAGTTGAGCCTAAATAAATACAGTTAAAAAAGAAAGGCCTTTATAGGCTACAGTTTTATTTGATCTGCCACAATCAAAACTCCATTAAATGTGTTTAATGAAAAAGGTTTTGTACAAAACTAAAAGCAGTGACTAAGTGAATGGATTGGTTCATTTTCAGCTGCTGTGAGTGAAATGTAAATCTGAGTGTCAGCTGCATAATTATGGTACACAGTAACCAACCGAAACAAAGTACTTCCTCTCTTTAAGATTGGACTTCATGAGTCTTCATGAGTTTAATCGGTAGTGGCTTCCTGCATTTGGTCTAAAGTCTGAACTATCTCCAAACTCTCTTTCACGAATGAACGTTGTTTCAGTTTGGACCGAGACCAAAGAGCAGCTGTTTGGTCTGAACCACGTCCTGGAGCCTTCACCTGAACATTTTGGTAGGTTTGAAAGCGTCCATAGCCCTCAGAAGAGCTTTACATGTTTTCTTTCACCAGGATCAGATCCATGTAAAGAGTGTTACTGATCTGATTAAAAACACAGTATTGACTGATGCGCTTCACTCTGTTCACAAGGCACCTTTAAACTGACACATTTATTCACAAACGATTGGCCTCGAGAGCTGTTCCAAAAACAAGTCAAAGGGAAGTCACACTCCAGCTTCAGTTCAGTTTTTCTTCGCTGCAGCAGGTCGAGTATCAAGCCTGTGTAACCACTTCCTCATGCTTATGGCGGCAGGGTCAAAGTTCAGCTAGTTCCTCCAACAGCCACCACATGCTGCAATAACAAGTGCAAACCAAAACTCTCTCTTCACTTTTCATGTCATGCTTCTCCTTTTTTTTCTCTCTCATGCTCACAACCCGTTTCCTTTCTCAAACCTGGCTAATCTTATCTACAAATGTCACACATATCTGAAAAGAACCACCCTATCTAATCTACGTCTAAAACAAAAAAAGGTTCTTATCGTGAGTGCTGATGAAACAGACTAAACAGATTTGGAAAGAAACTAAATGCAAGACAACTGTTGCTCCACGATGATGAAATCTTTGAAATGTCATTAATAAGTCAAAAAGCTGCAGAGACCAGGCTTTTATCAGAAAAAAAGAGACACCAGCCCTTTTCCAAACACAAGGCCTTGAGTGAAGACAGTGACATACTGTCCTCTAGTGGACATTAAGTAGATTACAGCCACACTCAAAAAGAACTATGTAACTGCTGGAGGCTATTGATTTATTTAATCATATATAGATGACAAAAGACAATATTACAATAACATATAATAGAGTCGTTTTTGTATATTGTCATTTTTCTTTTTTTGATTTAGTGATTATTGTGTTATATACATATTTTTTAAATCTAATGTCAATGACATTTTCTGCTCCCTTTAAAACTTTATTTATAGAGCACCTTTCAGAGATAGAAATTACAAAGTGCTTTAAAAGTGCAGCAATTTAAATTTGGTTTTAAGTCCTGTGCTTCCTCACCAAAGACTGATAAACTGAGATCTGTCTGAAGTGTTCCTAAAGACAAACCCTTAACTTTGACTCTGTTTTTAACAGTTTCTCCTGTGCACCACCCGTCAGTTCCCTTTATGTGTGGGTTTTATTTTACGATTCATGCAATAATCACAACATAGACTGTGCTTTCTTTCAGTAGCGTCATGATCTTGTGACAAGAAACATGAATTAGCATGAGCTAGCATATGAATAAACACAATCCACCATTAGCATACAGACTCCTTATTACTGCTGTCTCGGTTTTACAGCCGGGTATATCTTGTGAGACTCTGCTTTTATGTCTGTAATTGGACGGTGTGAGAATATGGCCTTGTGGAAGTCATTTATTTTCCGAAGCTCCACGTGTAAGTGATTTGGAGTCAGTCTGAGTTAACGTCCTTGTGCCGTCCCAGCAATAACTCAACAACTGAAGCCATAACGGAGACAGGAAAGAGGCTTACAGTGCTTGACCCTGTGACCTCTTCGCTCCTGCGTTGCCTGCTGGGGAAATGAACCACTATATCATTTTAAAGCCACTACAAAAACGGGGCTCAAAGCGGATTTTCGTTTGGCAAGAAGGCAACAAATTAAAGTTGCAGAGTTGAGTGAGTTATTCTTCATGTGGCTTGTGTTTATCAGCGGACCGAGGAACCAAGAAGGACTGGACTCTCCTGGACTCCCAAAGACAAAAGGACAGCAGACATAACATGACACAGTAATTTCAGGCTAACTTGTTTTTTTCTTAAAGCTTAACATGCAAAAGTATGTTTTTATTTAAGCCGTTCTTTCTCCTGAAAGTCTGCACCAAGGTCTGCACTAAGAACTCCCAAAGTGTTAGACAGTAATCAGACTTTCTGTAGACAACTTTTAATGTTTGAGCTGCTTTGGTCCTGACCGAGACCAAAGAGCAGCTGTTTAGTCTGAACTTTCACCTAAACATTTAATTCAAACCAAACGGAGAAGTCCAGACTAAAGAGTGCAGCTGTGAAAGCCCTTTGTTGATGTTTCTCCTGTCTCTACAGTAATGTTCAAAATAATGTGACTAACTAGAATAATCCAGGTTTTTAGTATATTTTTTATTGGTAAGTGGCAAACAAGTTACCAGTAAGTGCAGGTCTCAGGAAACAAACAAGAGCCAGCGTTCATGATATGCACGCTCTTAAAGCTGTGCTGTTGGGCACAACCTGAAGAGCGCCATTTTGTGTTTTGGATATTTTTCTCTCCTTTTCCAAATCCAACTAAAACCTGTCCAAATTCTACTAAAACTAGTTCAAATCTACCTAAAACCTGTTTAAATCCATCTAAAAACCTGTTCTCTATCTACATTAAATAAACAATCACTTTTCCATGTCTGTGAAGGTTCTCAGTCATCCTACTCATCTTGAAAAAAAAAAAGGTTAAAGTAAAAGCATCTGGATTCAGTTTTCAAGACTTTGTCAATTATTTTTTCGATGTCTTTTTCAATTTTTTGGAAGTTTTGAAATACTTTTAGATCCGATGCACTTTTTGGGGTACAGTGGTGTAAAATCCACCCACTCAAAGCTCTACTTGAATCTACTCTAATGCCTTGTGTGTAAACGTTCTCCTCTATTGACTGTATCCAGTTGTTTGAGTTGATTGGTCACATGCCACACTAAGAAACCACAACATGAATGATCTGTTTCCCAAAAAAACACTGACATCAAATCATCACTGGTCCCTTAGACTCACAGTTTCTCATGAGGTACTCCGGCTCAGCGTTTTCTGACCGCAATAACAAGCCAGAGCTAACACTCTCAGGCCTCACCCGATGTCTTTAAGACAACTAAACGAGCCAGAGGCAGCCTCAGCCATGTTTCCTGGAACGGACATTATCCCATTAAACCACACACACAATCTCAGAGCGGACATGTGAAACTCGGTGCAATTTTCCGTTTGAGAGGCTGAGATTATTGTGAAGGAGCTGAGAAAAGGGCGACAGTAAAGAGTGGTTTGGCTCCATCTGGTTCGAGCTAAGTCAATGAAGAGGGGAAGAAAAGCTGCGCAGATACACCAAGCATTAGCGGTTAACCCAATACTAATGAGGGAAAAAGAAAAACACAACTCACATGAAACCGTTTAGCATTCTGCGGTGTACAATGTCCTCAGGATTTGTGGAAAAGAGCACTCACGTAAGCTCCATGTGTGACCATAAGGATAAAACAGGTTGGCTTTGTGCTGGGTTTAATCAAAGCATGTGTGATATAAGCAAAGGTCAGTGTTCTGTTACAGCGCTTTGTTTTGGGTTTGATTTTAGAAGGGCTCTCTTCAAAGTATTAACTCAGGAAATTTTTATTTAGGGTCCATGTTGTGTAAGCCTTGTTTCGTCTGTCAGGTCAGTACAGGACGGTTTGTTTGAGTTCCTCCTGAAGAGGCTTGTGTCCAGAGAGAGACGTCTGCTGCAGAAACAGAGAAAAGACACACAGAAGACTGTCTCTATTTGAGAAATATATAAACGTGGCTCATTGTTAATAATTATTATAAAAAAGAGAATACATCCAGGTGCATCACACTAACATCACTTTCCAGAACAGATTGAACAGAAAGTGTTCACAAAGTCAAAGGAATAATGTCTCAACCAGACTTAGAGAAACTTATCCATGCTTTTATCTCCAGCAGGTTAGATTACTGTAACGGCCTGCTCACTGGTCTCTCAAAACGAGGGTTAGGACAGCTGCAGCTTATTCAGAACGCGGCTGCTCGGGTTCTAACCAAAACCAGGAAGTACAACCACATCACGCCAGTTTTAAAATCTCTGCACTGGCTTCCTGTTGCTCAGAGAATAGAATTTAAAACAGCACTTCTGGTTTACAAGTCTCTAAATGGTTTAGCACCAGAATATATCTCTGACATGCTAGTTACTTACGAACCTCGGACTCTGAGAACATCTGGGACAGGCTTCTGCTCGTGCCCAGAGTTAGAACTAAACCTGGTGAAGTAGCGTTTCAGGTTCAGCAGCAAAAACCTGGAGCAGCCTCAACTTGCTTCGCTGTGTTGTTTACGTCAAGCCGGGCATTCACTGTGCGATTTTAGAGTGTTTCAAAGAAATGTCACACTGTACAACCCAAAGGTTTGCTGTGAACAAAATTTCTAACATGTCAGAATTTTATCCGGCCATCCGATTGCCAGTTGGGAGCATTTTGTGAGGGGTTAATCTGCCTGAAAATTGTCTCGAAATAAAATGTTGTACGAACAGAAATTGGGTCAAAACAGTTTATGCCTGGCTTTAGTAAAACAGTAAAACAATTGCAATTGCTTCCGAGCTGATGAGGGCAAATGTTCCTCCAGTATTTGTATTTTGTATTTTGTATTTGTATTTGTCCTTGTTGACTCCTCTCTAAATGTAATGTTTATGGTTTTGGCCAAAAAGTTCAATTTTGGTCTCATCACTCCAAATGACTTTGTTCCAGAAGTTTTAAGAGTTGTCTCTGTGCTGTTGGGAGTATTGTAAGAGAGATGCTTTGTGGCATTTGTGTAGTAATGGTTTTCTCAAACATGCTGCTCATTTTTCTTCACGGCCTCCTTATTGTGCATCTGGAAACAGCCACACTACTTTTTTTCAAAGAGTCCTGTATTTTAGCTGAAGTTTTTCTTTGCATCCCGAACAATTTTCGTTTAACTTTTGTTAGTCTACCTGACCTTAGTTTGGTTTCAACAGAATCCCTCATTTTCTTTATTAGAGTTTGAACACTACTGATTAGCGTTCCGATATCCTTTAATACCCCTTTCCTGTTTTATACAGTTCAATTACCTTTTCCCACAGATCCTTCGACAATTCTTTTGCTTTTCAAATGACTCAGACAGAAACATCAGTGCAGCACTGGATGAAAGATGCAAGGGTCTGTCAGGAGTCCAGAAACTCACTGACCTTTTGTACACACACTGATTACAAGCACACAGATCACAGGTGAGGGTTACCTTTAGTGGCCATTCAAACCTGTTTGTGTCACTTGTGCATGTTATCAGGACAAAAGAAAACTTTTGATCAGGAAAAAAAGAAAAAAAGAAGAAAAAAAGGTTTTTGTGTTATCATTCATATTTTCTGAAAAATAGCCCAAAAATAAATAAATCACAAATTCTGCCTTATGAGCACAACTGTATCCACTGACAAGACGTGTCACAATAACATTACGTGACTCTGAGGAAGACTGCAGGATGTCAACAGTCGAATCATGGAAGGTATGATAAACCCCTGGTCTTACTATAAGAACTCTAGATAAAAGCAAAACATGCCCAGAACTGTCAGTGCTGCCACTCGTTGGTTCAAAGCGGGCAGTGGTTCTCGAACAGATGCTTTATCCTGGAGCAGTACAAGATGGATTTCAAATCTCACAAGAATCCAGCTGCAGGCAACCATCAAATACATTTTCTGAACACTGCAAATTGTAAAAGTCGAGAGAAAATCCAACCAATAACATGGAACTGAGCATTCGACGGACGAGGTTACCATACGATACGTCCAGGGCTCTTCGTTACATGTGCAGCTGCAGAGTTTCAAGCTTGAGGTTTTTTCTCGTCGACCCCCACCGGCTCTTCTCCTTCAAAGCCCTGGAATAAATGGTAGGAAATGAGAGGACCTCATGCCCCCTGCGTCCTACCCCCCTCCCAGGTGCACAGGTCAGACAAGAATCAGACCGCCTTCACTGCCAAAAGAGGAATAATAAATGACTGCAGATGGAGAGAGCACATGACGATTCAAGCTAGTGAGGTGAGAAGTGGGCAAAGAATAAGAAACAAATGAAAGAGCTGGAGAGAGAGGACCCAGATGTGCCTTTGGGAATGTGAGCCATGCTGAAACCATTCCCCTCAAATCAGCACCATGTGTCCGCAGAGCCTTATTATCCCATAAATGAACTTTATTGAGGCAACAAAGTGCTTTGGATCTCCGCAAACACATTAAAGGGGCCTCGGGCTGCAACTCCCGAGAGACTAATGAAAAAATAAATAAAAAAAAGAAGGGTTCCAGTCTGGAACCGCTGTCCCCGCTCCGTCCTCATGAGGCGACTGGACTCCACTGAGTAACAGCCTATTAGTGATCCAGACAATGGAGTAAACTCTTTGACTGACCTGACTTCGGAAATTGGCCACAAAGAAAGGAAGGAAGGAAGAAAGGAAGGACACAGGTAATAACAAGGAAGGGAAGTAGGGAAAAAAAAAGGGTCATATAATCAGACAACCGCAAAAGAAGGGTCTGTGTTTCTCCTCGGGGATGTTTTATGGGCTGTCACAAAAGCTCAGACACGTCATGTATCAGTCAGAGGGACGCTCCAGGGAGCACACGTGCATTAGGATAAAAATAACTCTCCAATGTGTGTGAATACAGATGCGCTTCTAAAACTACAGAGCCCCAAGGGAAGAGGTTCTCGACACTCAAACAGTGGTCTGTTAATTAAAAAACTTTAGAAATCCAGATCTTATTGTGTTTTCATGATTGCAGCAGAACACTTTTTCCTAGCTAGAAAAAAATTATAGAACTGACAAACCTGCACAGTTCCAAATAAAACAGTCATTCTGCTAAAGCTAACCGCGACCACATGTTTTTTTGCGGCATATGAAGATCCCTCTAATCTTGACAGCCCCCCTTTGAACGACAAGGAACATAAATGAACCCATATTAATGTTAATTCAGATGGACCATTGACTAATGGAACCAGCAGCCTGCCTCTGAGCCCTGTGTTTACCTTGCTTTACCGTGCGTTGGACAGATTTAGCCTCCAACCATAACTCAAGCTGCAAAGATGGTTTGCGGTAAAGGAGGGGGGGGGGGTTACCGTGGTCGACCCAACAGCCCACAAGTCAACGTATGGGTCTGATTAAGACTCTGGAAATGACATCAAAGGCTAACATATTGAATTGTATTTGGTGTAAATGCTGAGAACAGCTTATTCAGCGCAGACCGCAAGAAAGAACTTCATAAAACGGAGGAAGAGGAGGAGGGCAGAGCTGGGAGGCTGCTACTTGAACCTAAATCAAACCCAGGACTCGCCTTGGATCAATTATAGGAAGTGTGTGTGTGTGTGTGCGCGCTCTTGTACTGGTTGCATATTGAGGACTAGAAAAGTGGGTTTTAAATTTTCAGCAGACAGTTGTCCTTCTATTAGAATATTAAACATTTATTGTAATTTCTTTCCATTTGGACTAAAAATTAAGTGACTTAAGTTTGTTTTTGTAAAGTCAAATATTGAAATACAATAGTCCAAAATATTTTTTTTTCCCACAAACCATACTCTCTTCTTTATATTAAGTATTGCCAGTGCATCCAAGTTTTTGAAAGTCTTCAAATATGATTCTTCTGTATTAAAAACAATACTGCTGTTCCTAATTTGTCCACTGGGGGTCGCACTGTTTTAGTCAGAATACATAACACTGAGACCAGAACTGAACAGCAGATTGAAATAACCCTCTGTGGGACCCTCATCACCCAAAACGTCTTTGTCATAAAGACATTAGAATAAATATAGAATAATGGACCACTTCCTATTTCTTCACGGAGGAGAATTGTAAACCTGTGTTTGGTTTGTACGCAGCACGTTTCAGTCTCAAGGAATCTAATATTCAGCTCCACTCTGACGCCCATCCTGGAGAAAAGTACCACAGCTGCAGGAACAACTGAGAAGAGAGAAGATAAATGAACTGTAGCAGGTCTGTTTTTACCTGTAGCTGAGAGCTCAGTGATGCAGACGTGACAGATAGATATGTTATTACAGCAAAATAGCATTAGCATCATGGCCATATTGTGAAAATATACAGCTGAAAGCTTTTGCAGACATTAGCCTTTTTCAGTTGAGATTGATGAGACACTGTTATAATAATATAACTATTTCTTTGAATTACAACAAAAGGTAAAAATTGAAACTGGGCTGTAGTCAGAAGTCAGTCAGAAGTGTGATAGAATTGAGTCTTTGCGAATAGAGCTGGAGTTTAAAGCTTCCATAAATGGATTTCTTTTGTCGTGATCATGTTGAAAGCAGAACACAATTGGGCTTCATTGTGATTTCTTTAATGGAAATCTCCTGTCCCCTCGATGACTGAGCACGCCACAAATTTGTCTGAAATGAGAAAAACTGAAAATAGGCCTGACCTCAGTGGGAAGGGGGCATGCCTCAACATCCCACAAAAAAGCCTTTAATGAAAAATAAATCCTGTAGACAGAGAAAGGAGCAACAGACAAATCAATAGAGGCCTGGGCCCAGAGCCTGATGTGAGCGCCGTGTGCCAAAGAACTGCCTGCTTTCATTCCGAGGTTGATTGTGGCTAAAGTGAAACCACATGAGCCGAGCCGTTCCCACAGGGCAGTCAAAGTGTGAGCAGCTAAAAGCAAACGGAGCTGCATCGAGACCAGGAAACTCCAGGTTAGGTCTGGACTATTTTGAAAATGCTTGAACAAATAAAAGACTAATTGTGGATCTCATCCTGGAACAGTTTGATAAATTAGATTACATTAAAGAACTCAAAATACAAAATAAACTTACCCCAAAATTTTACTATGAGTTCCTTCTGCTGAAGGGTGTTTGGAGGTGGTCAAGGACGACAAAAACATGAGCCTAGGCAGGTGGAACATGTTTAATGCATATGAGTACATAATGGGCGGTGTGGGACTTTCTTGATGACGAGCTGTCGGGCATTAAGCTTAATTCACCCCCTTCACCTAACAGACGGACTGAAGAGGGTGGGGCACCAAAGACGAGAACAATAAAAGGAAGATACTGGATGTTATTTATAGGCCTGTGACAGGAAAAGGTGGGTTTAAAGTGTGTGGTCCTCCTCCTGAATTTCAGAAAACTAATCTTATTTCCATTAGCCTGGCCTCCAACCTCTTTCCGTTTCTAAAGTATGTGTCTGGTCCCTCTCGATTTTCCGGATGAAATCATTCTGAACAAATTCATGCAGGCCTCTGAATGCACCTGGAAAGACTGTACCAACAGACACAGAATAAACTGCCTCTGGAAATTTTTTTTAAGTCATACAACCAATCAGAAAAACAGACCCTTTTTGTGTTTGTAAACAATGTTGAATATTAAGCTGTATTTATTTTTTATTTCTGTTTAAATCAGGGCAATGAGCTGTCGAATTCTACTGGCGTAACCATAGTGACTCGGCTAAATCAGACATTTCTACATTAATATATCTGTTTTTTGTTTGTTATTTTACATTGTGCTTCTTTCTCACCAACTTGATGGAAAACTACAAGAAAAAAAAAAAAAAAAACTAAAATCAGGCTCTGGTTTCTCTTCAGTTCATTTGGTCAGATGTAAAGGTCAGAGGTCAGAGGATTGAAAATAAAGAATAAAGTTTAGTTTGCAGTGAATAAAAATCTACAAACACAGTCTCACAGTTTTGACTCATGAGTGTAGTGCTCTGTAAAAAAGTGTGTAGTTATGTCTCTGAGATGACCTTTTGCTCTTCGGGGTCAAGTTCGTGCATTTATTTTGAGTTCCGTTACAAAAAAACTGAACATCTTTTTTTGTCCGCGCGTCCATGTTGCTTGTTGAGAATGTTCCGAATGTCGTGAGCTGAAAGTGAAGACACTTAACTTAAGAAGGACCACATGAGGACATCGTACAAACAATTCCTGCAGCTGACATCAGCTACAGCCTGGTTATAAATAAAAGGTATAAGAAATACAGAATAAGACTGGAGTAGTTTACTATGTTAGGCACTTTTATTGACTTTGTATTAGCACTTGACAAATACAAATATGGTTATTAAAAATATAACATGGTATATTTATTTTACTTGTTAGGTGAGAGGAAGAGGTTAGTCCTAAAAATGTCTGATAAAACTAAAGGCAGGACATAATCACAACGGATCATTTTGTCTTCTGAACTTTGGTAGTAAAAAAAAACAGGAGAAAAAGGACTTAAATCTGATTTGTTTGTGATTTTTTTCAGTAAACGTTGCCCTGAAGATGTGCCGTTCTACTTCCAGACCTGCTGAATATCAGAAATGTCACACTGTGGTACAATTATTAAAGTAGAAACAAAGCTATGAAAAATAAATCATTGTAAAGGCACGAGAGACTCGCTCAACAATCACTACACTACTCCGTCAGGATTCATAAAAAGGAGGCCGAGGAATACACAGCTCTTGTTTTTTAATTGATTAACCTCAATATTGTGGCGTATATTTGTAAGATAAATAACTTCTCCTACTGTTAATATAAGGATCTAGATATTTATCTCCAAAAAAACAACAGCTGACTATCCCTGGGCCACACAAAGTACAATCTCTATCAACTTGGCCTGCCAAGTCTGACCACGAGGACACTCTGGTTTCAACAAAAGGACCACGTGCCACTGCAAACTGAAGGACACACAGAGACTTCCACTCCCGACTCAAATCCAGCCTCATTCACGTCCACCACATGTACCTTTAAAACCTCAAACAGTCTGTACTAGTCGGTACTGGGCCTGTCTCCCTCTTTCGCCAGACGTCGTCACATTCTGCTTTACGTTCTGTTAAAGGTGCAGCTGAACCAAAGGAGCACATCCGTAAAAAAATAGAGCCTTGTTTCTACTGGGACAGTACAGTGCAGGGTCAGTTCTACCAAAAAGACCGTAATGCCAACCGTACCACTCGGGCCTGGGGTCCTAAGTGGAATAAAGTCACTCGATAGACCAGAAGTGAAAGTAAAAACATTGAATTTTGTGATAAAGGTCATATTCAAATAGAAAACATGATAAATGCACTTTCAAGTGTTTCATCTCAACAGTTGGTTTTAAACAGAGTCAGTTGGTACGGCTCTGGCTTTATGAATTTAAACTTTGTATTTATCGTCTTCACTGCATTAAACACAAGCAGGACCTGTTCCTCAAATATTCTCTAAATGACAGGAACCTGCTGCAGCTCTGTGAATGTAATGTTCAGAAAGATGGGAATAAACAGAAACAGTTGAATGTTTCCTGCAGCAGCTGTTCCTCCAGCCTCTCACTGCTACAACAGAATTTACTCTGATTTAGATTCAATATTAACAATGAGCCACGTTTATAAAAGTCTGCTTCAAATATGTTTTATTTCTCAGACAGAGGAGACTTTTGTGTCTCTTCGGTGACGTCTCTGTTTCTGCAGCAGACGTCTCTCTCTGGACCCAGCAGAGGAAACACAAGCCTCTTCAGGAGGAACTCAAACCGACTCGTACTGGCCCCACATTGGAAAAGAGGCTCATGTGTTTAGTGTATGATCACCTGATGACACTTTCATTTCTTTGAAAAATGCTGCAGTTTATCAGAACCTGGAAGAAAACTAAAATCTAAAGGATTAGCATTAATTCTGTTTGTTTGACTTTTTCACAGGATTTGCTTAAAGACAATCCACAACATGTCCCTGCAGGGCTACTGTAAACTAAACTGTAGCTCTACATATTTGGATAATTCAGAAATGTTGACCAATTCTTTGGACCTCTGAAAGAAACGCGCACAAACAAACTAAAACCTCAAAACTGTATAAATAAAGACAAAAGCAGAGTTCTGGGAGTGATTGGAGCAGAGGAGCAAGAGGAGAAGGAAGAAGAGAGGCCGGAGGGGAATGTGATCAATGGTCTTTGAATACATGACTTTCTGGGATTGAGCTGAGCCACTGAATAAAACAAACATCTCCCACGTCACATATTGGGCCATTTTTCAAACTGATAAATAATTCACTTTCTTGCAGTGGAAAAGACTGATTCAAACACACACACACACACACACACACACACACACACCCTCAGCAGTGACTCCATGCAGCGCGGGACATGAACGTGCTGAATCTGAGTCAGTCAGCAGGTAGCCTTTTGTTGTGGAAGCTCTTAACACACAAACTCCTGTCTCATGCGGATGATCTGGAGTAAAGCAGCTTGGACGTCCTCATCCATGTGTCCCTGGAAAAGAGAAAAACCAGCACCGGTTTATCATTCATCGTTTCATTAAAGTAAAGATGAGGTCTGAACATAACTGACCTGTGCTGCACTAAGAAGATGAGTTCGATAAATGGAAACCACCTCCCTGTGCTGCCTCTCAGCGTCCTTATCCAGAGAAAAAACAGTATTAATGTTAGTCATGGAGCTAGAAACGCAGGCGGATGTGGGAGAGACTTACAGCCAGCTGCTGCTGTAGGCTCTTGATCTGGGCTTGGAGTGTGTCGATCTGCGCCATCTGTCTCTTGTTGGGGGTGTTGCTGGTGTACGCCAGCTGCGACAAACCGTTCAGCGCCTGCTTCAGTCGCTCTACATCTGTCAGCAGCTCCGTGATCTAGAACACACACAGAAGCATGGCTCTAAAGCACACAACAAAACTGGGACTTATATTTATAACAGTGTATGTTTAGCCATGGTTCAGTCTTTAATTATGTGTTCATCAGTGAGTAATACCTTCTTGTCCTTGGCCTCCGTCTGCTGCGATGACGTCTGAATCCTCTTCTGAAGGTCACAGATGGTGTTGAGTGACTCGTCGTACCTCTCTTTCAGATCTCCGATTTCTTTTTCGATGGCTTGTCCTTTCTCCTGGATAACGCTCGTCTCTGCCCTAGCCTTGCTCTCATGTTCCTTTGCCTGTGTGGCGTCTCGTCGAGCTTCCTGACACTCTTGTGAAAGGGTCAGGAGCTTCTGTTTGAGGCTAGACACCTCCTCGTCCAGCTGCTGCTTGTCCTTCTTCAGTTGGTTGATGTTCTCGTCTTTCTGGCGGTGCTTCTCCAGGGCCTGTGTGGCCTGCAGTAGTTCAGACTGCAGTGCAGAGATGTCCTCTGCTCTCTGGCCGTTGTTCTCCTCCTCCTCCCGCAGAGCCAGTTGCAGCTGAGCCACCTCGGCCTCCAGAGTCTTCTTGGCGCTGGCGTACCGCTGCTGCTCCTCTTTGTGCTCCTGGAGCTCCTTCTGAAGAGCACAGAACCTCTGGGCCTCGTCCTGCTGAGCCCCTCTGGCTTTTTTACAGTCAGCCTGGGCCTGCTGCACAGCCTCATGAAGAGTCGTCAGCTCCGTGTCGTATGTAGCGATGCGTGTCAGCTCTGATTTCAGACGCTCCTGTAGTTGTTGGATCTGAGAGTTACAGACAGAGTTCTGCTCTTGGAGCTCGGTCTTTTGGCGCGTTACCTGTGTGTGCTGCTGCTCCATGTTCTGCAGCTTCACACTCAGTTCTTCAAATCTACTCTTGAACTCCTCCTCCACCTCCTTGTGCTTTTCAGTGTTAACCTGAGCTGAGGCGAGTCTCTGATGGACAGACTCCACCTGGGCTTTGAGCTGCTCCTTCTCTCGTTTGGTGCTTTCTCCACTGGACCGCTCGACGTTGTACTTCTCTTCCATTTCCTTCAGTTTGTGGGTGAGTTCCTTCAGCTGAGCGCTGTAGGACTGTTCCTTCTCCTCCAGGACTGTCAGAGGGGTGAACCTGGCCTGAATGGCCTCCTGAATAGTATCTAGTTCTGTTTTCTGAGCCTCCAGCTCCTGAGTGAGCTTCAGGGTCTCCTCCTGAGCTGAAGCATACATCGCTGTAGCAGTGTTTGCTCTGTTCTCTGCCTCGACCACAGCCCTTTTCAAATTGTCTGTAATTGAGTTGTGTTCTTTCACATTAATATATTCGTTTTTCATTTCCAACAGGACTTTATCCAACTCTCCTTTCAACTTAGCGTTTCCTTCTTTCACATTCTTCAGTTCTTCACCACTGTCCTTCTTCTTGGACTCCAGCTCTAACCTCTGGGCCTTCAGGTTCTCCAAAGCTGATGTGAGCTCCTTCTGGACTTGCTCGTACTGCTCTCTGGGCACATACTCTCCTCGCAGACTGCTCTGCAGAGCCTGGCTCTGTGTGGTCAGTTGGACACACTCTTTATCCCTGTCTTCACATCTCTTCTGTATCAGCTCCAGCTGTTTGAGCAGCTCAGCGTTCTGTGCCTTCAGAGCGTTAATCTCACTCACGTTCTGCTCCTTGGAGCTTCGGAGCGTGTTGATGTTGCCGTGCAGAGTGGATCTCTCCGTTTGCAGCTGCTGGACCTGGGCCTCGGCTTTTCCGTAGCGTTCGCTGGCTTCCATTAGTTTGTCCTCCAGCTCATCTAAAGCGTGCACCATGTTTCTTCTGGTTTCCTCGTGAACTTTGACAGGCATAAAGTCCATTTCCATCCTGCTTTTCAGCTCCTCCAGCTGTTCTCTCAGAATATCTCTTTCCTCCTCACTCTCCTCCACCTGAGAGAAGGAAAAAGGCTTTTAGGACACAAACCTTGACAAACTGTTCTGAGCTCAACATTTTGACATTATTGTATAAAGTGTAGGTGGAACATATACTGTCAGAAATGTAAAATGTAAAAAACTGGTAAACAGTCGATTTTGTGGGATTAGTGTAGCCTTTCTGAAAGCAACAGCAGTAAAGAAAGAGGATTGAGTTTAAAGACATGGAGCAATTGGACTGGCCCCACAACTCGAAAGTCGCTCCAACTCACGTGAGACATTAAGGGTTAGATTTAAGAGCGTTAGGGTCCATTGTTTAAAATATAGAAAACAAAAATAAAATCCATTTAGAGTTCCATTAATTTCCTGTTCTTTCCTGTTTCTCATGTTCACTCTAAAAAACAAAAACAAATGTGAGGTCTACACTTTTACCATTTAAAATGTTCACCCCCACCTTTAAACTGGCCCTTTGTGGGATCTCCACAAACTAACCTCTAGGATGAGCGCCTGGCTTTTCGCAGTCACCTCCATCAGTCTCATTTTTAAAGAGCTGTTCTGCTCTTCCAGCGCAGCCCTGATCTTCTGTTCCTCCTCGGAGCTCGGCCCCGACACTCCCTGAGACGAGGGGCTGTCCAACCTCCGGTGCAGCTCGGCCACCTCCTCCAGCACTCGGTCGTAGTCCTCCCTGAGCTCCGCCAGCTGCCGCTCCTTCTCGTCCAACGCGTTGGTCAGCAGGTTCTTCATATTGTCGAACTTTTCGGCCGGGACCGTGTTACCGCCGCTGGGTTTGGTGCGCGCCTCCTTCAGCTGAGTCTCCATTTGCAGGAGCGTTTGTGCCAGGTCATCCCTCTCCGCGGACACCGCCCCGAGCTCCTTGTTCAGACGTTCTGCCTCAGTCGCCAGCTGACTTTCGCTGGACTTGTACTCCTCCAGAGCTTTCTCGCTCTGCTTGAGGCGGTTCCGGACTCGCCCCACCTCAGCTGAAGCGCCCTCGTACATGGCTTTGACGTCCTGTAGCTGCGCGCGGAGCTCCTCGTTGGCCTGACCCCCCAGGTGCTCCTTCACGGCCACGACGTGAGCCTGCAGCTGTTTGACTTTACACTCCGAGTCCAGCATCCTCTTCTGGACATCCCCCAAGGCGTCCTCCAGCTCTTGGATCTGCTGGTCGGCCTGTTTCTGGACGGTGTCGCGGCTCTGCACCAGCTCCTGGCATTCCCGGGTTTTATGATTGAGCGCAGACTGAAGCCGAGCTGTCTCTTCCTCCGAGGCTTGCTGTCTTTCCTTGACCGCCTCCAGCTCGCGGCGCAGGGCTTCTAACTCTGCGGTCCCGTCCCAGCTGGCTGCGGCCACCTGGTTCTTCTCTAAAGGTTTGGACACTGGACGTGACATGGAGGAATTCAGGAGCTGCACAAAGAAAGTCACAAAGTCCTGGTTTAGACCCGTTTAGTTAAAGATCTAAATTTAAATGTGTCAGCCAGTGGTTTTATTGTTAAATATGCCTTGTTTGTTTGGTTGAGTAGTCCATTTCATACATTTTGGATCAAAACAGAAAATAAATATTACATGGCAAATGTTTTAAAGAAAAAAACATCAGCTTTTTGTGTGTTTACATAGCACGAGAATTAATTTTAATTTTAGAACTGGGACTTGGTCTGCTTCTTTTACTCAAATCTAAACAGAAAAGTACACACAGCAGACTAAGCTTTTCTTAAGAGACACTGTAGATCAGACCTGGGCATTTGAAGACACCCAGGACCTGCCCCTGTGCAGCCTTCAGGGGGTGTCAGTATTCCACGCACTTAGTACTGTACATAACACAACCGTGATACTTTTATTTTGAAGGCATTCCAAAGAGCACAATGTCCCCTCACGATGCTGAACTTTCAACAAAGCATGGACATCAAAGTGTCTTAAGTACAGTTTAAACTTTTATCTGTGTTTTTTTTTTTTTTGAGCATGAGTGAGTCCACTGTGTTGGCCCTCGACAACAGTCCCAAGGTTCTTTTCATGTGTGTGTTAGCGATACAAAACAATGAGCTTCTCTTTTACATCTTTTACCTGTAAACTCAGCTTGATCTGTGGTTTCATTTTCATTTTGTTCCAACAGAGCAACCAAACATGGTACTTCAGCTTCTCCTTAAAGAGCAGATAACTTTTACCTGTCTGTGTCTTACCTGCTCAGAATCAAGGCTGTAAGCTTGCTTCACCAAAATGTTCTCTTTTCCTGTTTAACGTAAATAAAAATAGACTTTAAACTTCTGTTCATTTAAAATAATTGTCATTAACACAATTTGAAAATGAGTCAACTCACCTTTGATAACAGACTGCCCGGAATAGTCTCCCTGAAAAAACATACAAATCCATTTTAGTTTAGACAATGCCTTAGAAACAACAAGAATACTGACAAAAGCACGGACCATAGGGCTCCTGAGCTGTACTTTGACTGTTTCTGAGCCTCGCGTCCCGTCTTCTTTGGCAAATTTTAATAACTCTCTCTGTTGAGGACGCAAAAAAAAAAAAAAGAAAAAAGCAAAGCATAAGAGATCAAAATGTAAAAAATTAAATAAAAATTTATTGGAAAAGAAACAACCACAATGTAACGGATACATACCTCTTTTAAAGACTCGTCTAACTTTTCCTGGAGTTAAACAAAACAGAGATGCACACAGTCATTAGATTTTTAAACTAATACTTTACCTAACATGTGCTTTTGACCGGACTCTAGGGTCAGGGCTGAACAATTAAAACACACAAATGCCCTTGTCCCATCACAGTCGACAAAAAGCTAAGCCACTGAGAGAAAGATGGCCTAGGGACCGTCTCTAAAAGTGCAAAACTGAAAAGAAGTGATTAATAACTTCACAGATATTATAGTGTTACAAAAATCAACACACATCAAGAATAACCTGTTCTATTCCTTTAAAAAAAATGTCCAAACTACTTGTATTCACACAATCAGGAAGAAAAAGAACCAAGACGTGATTTCTGTGACTTTTGACCCAAAGACAGTAAAGATATTCAGCCATTCTTTACATTTTTGTATATTTTGCCCAAATCCTTGTTAAAGAAAACAAGATGTTCTTGATGTGTGGTGTTTTTTGTAACACTACAATATCTTTTGCTGCCACTTTTGGGACGGTCCTTATGCAGCAGTCTTTAAGTGTTTTTTGTGAACACAATACTCTTCTGTACATTAGCAATTAAAACAGGATTATAAAAAACATTTTTAAATCAAAGAAGCTGAAATTACTAGTCATGTGACACGTGAAAGAAATAAAGGTTGATAAAGTTGAAAATTGAAAAGTAAAAGTCCATGAGCGTCTGAAGGACAGTGTGTAGTGTTGAGCTGCTGCTGCGGGGGTTTGTTCACCTGTGTGAGCTGCTGCTGGAGCATGGTGACCTGATCCAGGAGCCCCCTCTGCTCATGGTGGGACACATTCAGACTCTCCTGCAGCCTCTCGTTCTGAAGCTCCAAATCCTTAAAACACAGTCAACACAACATTTTATTCTGTCAACCTTCTTCAAAAAGAACACTAGGCAGGATTTCCAGCACCTGCTCTTACTCTAGCCCTCAGTGAACAGCCAAGAAGTTACTCTCAAGGCCATAACCTCATTGTTTTCAATATTATAAACCTAATTTACAAGATTCTTTTACATTTTATATATTATTTATTTACCAGCTATTCCACTTTTTTTTTGCTGTTCTTCTAATTATAAAAGGAAAAAATTGTTAATCTTCCCATTTTTTTAAAATCATTATTATTAGTATTATTTTTTATTAATAATTTTTATTATTAGTGAGCTTTCAAAGTAAAATAACGGATGTGTTTTTACTGACAGCACTGTTAAAGTCAGTACTTACGTGGATCCTCTGGTCTCTTCGGTTGATTTCAGCCTCTGGTCTCTCGACTGAATGCTTCGAGAAAAAGGTACAGTAGTAGAGTTAGGGATGTGACAATAACTGGTTTTAACGGTATACTTCAGTATTAAACTGTCAAAATATCAATACCTTTGGACACTTATTCACAGTATTAATGTAATATAAGCTGATGAGGCACAAATGGAAATGTTATGTTTAATAAAGAGCCTTTGTATTTAACATTATTCTTCAAGTTACACTTACATTTATTCCATTTTAAATGAACATATAATTGTTGAAGCTAATGCTAGCTTCCATTGGAGCGTGGGGAGAAAACAGTCAAAGGAACAACACTCTGCTGATAAATCCATTTTAAAAAGAACTGTGTCTGTGCTTTTTAATGAATATTAAGAACACAGAAATTGTTCATAAAAATAAATTCAAGCAGCGTTAAAAAGGCTTTATAGGTAATTCTAAAGAAAGGAGTTAAGTGCTGATCTGCAGCTGAAGCCCTGCCTTAAAGACACTGCAGTTATTTTTAACTATAATAATTCTTCACTGTATGATTGAATAAAAAACATTGCCTCAACTTACCTGTAAAATACTTTTTAAAGCTATAATCAATACCATGATATTTTTTCTCAGGGTTATCAGAATCTTATACTGTCCCATCCCCAAATTGTTTTTAAGTGATTCCATTTTCCAAAAACAAAAGCCAATGAAATCCTGGAAAGAATCACTAGATGGCAGTCAAGTCCTGCGTTGAACTTAAAGAACAGGAGCATGTGTTCCAACAGAAATGAGCTTCTACTCCAGACTAAACCAATTTCACGTCTGTACCTTGTGTGTGATATTGTTCAGAAGAAAAGCCCATACCTGCCGTTTCCACTGCTCTATTCTGGCAGCTTCCTTTTCTGTAAAAACACAACAGAATACGGATATTTCAATCATTCACAGTAAATATTAAAAGAGCGTGGCTGTATTTATAATCTACAAACCCAATTCTGAAAAAGTATAATAACAGATTTTATTCACAATAGAACTCAAACAACATTTTAGACTGGACTTCTTTTTGGGGGTGTTTCTGACGGCTTTAACTCTCGTTTGTGGACGACATGCAGTGGTTTCATCATCATCCTCCAACATTTACCTTTACCTTGTCCCTTTCACAGAGATTTCTCCAGACTTTTTGTATAATACAGAGTTCTGTAGGATTTTTAAAGTCTTGGTAAATGGCATGCATTAATATACGAGCATATACAGTGGTGGCCAAAATTATTAGAGCATATTTAAGATGTTTTAGTTGTTTTGTGTAATTGTTCATTAAAATATCCATAACACTAATGAAATCTCATTAAGTTTTGGAAAAATATTGAATATTAAATTTGGTTTAAATTTCATTTTCCACAAAAACAAGCCACTGTCAGTGTCACACAGTCCTGTTCCTTCAGAGAAGAAGCCCTGGAAGAACATTAGTGTTTAAAGTTCTCAGATGTTGTTGACAGAAATTATGAACTGAAATTATGTTTTGGAGGGAAATAAATTCATTATTTTCTGACCTGTCAGGTGTTTTAAACATTTTGGAAACATTTTTGTGTTGTGTTACATTTTTTTTTTTTTTTTTACCTTTTAGGACACTCAAAGCACTTACACCATCATACAGTTGTGCTCATAAGTTTACATACCCTGGCAGAATGTGATTTTTGTCCATATTTCAGAGAATATGAATTATAACAAAAACATTTATTTCACTCAAATGTAAAGCTGCCCATTCTTTTTGGCAAAAAGTCTCCATTTTGTGTAAATTGTTGAGCTGTCTTTTATGAACTGCACGTTTGAGATCTCTCCAGAGTGGTTCAATGATATTGAGGTCAGGAGACTGAGACCAGTCCAGAACCTTCTCTTTATGCTGCTGTAGCCAATGACAGGTCGACCTGGCCTTGTGCTGTGGATCGTTGTCATGTTGGAACGTCCAAGTATGTTCAATGTGCAGCTTCCGGGCTGATGAGTGCAAATGTTCCTCCAGTATTTTCTGATAACATGTTGCATTCATCTTTTCCTGTGCCTTTGTAGCTCACACATCCCCAAAACATCAGCTCTACCTCCATGTTTCACAGAAGGACTGATGTACCTTTCATCGTAGGCCTTGTTGACTCCAAATGTAACGTTTGGAGAAAAACTTAAATTTTGGTCTCATCACTCTAAATGACTTTGTTCCAGACGTTTTGAGGCTGGTCTCTGTGCTGTTGGGATTATTGTAAGCAGGATGCTTTGTGGCATTTGTGTAGTAATGGCTTTCTCAAACCAGGCGCGGATTTATTAAAATCAGATTAATAAAAACATCTTAATTCAGCGCGTGCAGCACATCAGAAATAGACTCGGTGCAGAAACGATCTCTGCACTGCACTGCACATGGAGCGGATGGCGGACGCATCCGTGCGAAATCAGTGTGAAAGCTCATCAGGAATCAGGTGTATAATATAAAAAAAACCAAGGCCCCGCCGTATATTCACCACGTTCTGTATCCGCCACTGTCTCAAACATGCTGCACGTTTTTCTTCAAGTGCCTCTTTATTGTGCATCTTGAAACAGCCACACCACCATCCCGAACACTTTTCCTGAAATTTCATACCTGATCTTTTCATTTTCCACTTCTTTATTAGAGTTTGAACACTGCTGATTGGCATTCTTAATTCCTTGGATATCTTTTTATATCCCTTTCCTGTTTTTGGACCAGCTGGTCAACAACCAATTAGGAGCCCTCAGTATGAGCAGTTATATAGTTATATATAGTTATATTCACTTACCTTTTACCGCAGACCCTTTAATAATTCATTTGCTTTCCCCATGACTCAGACAGAAACATTAGTGCAGGGTGAAAGATGCAAGGGTCTGTCAGGAGCCCAGAGGCTTGACCTTTTGGACACACACTGATTACAGGCATACAGATCACAGGTGAGGATGGTTACCTTTAGTAGCCATTCAAACCTGTTTGTGTCACTTGTGCATGTTCTCAGGTATCAGTATGTAAACTTTTGATCAGGGTGATATGGGTAGTTTCTGTTGTCATTTAAAAAGAGTAAACACAGTTGTTTGACAATAAATGGCTTCACCCAAACACTAACTATGAGGGAAAAAGGTTTTTGTGTCTATTTATATTTTCTGAAAAATGGCCAAACAATCACAAAGTCTGCCCGAATGACGTAAACTAATGAGCACCACTAAAGCAGCGCCACAGAGGTTAAAGTGTCCTGCCCAAGGACAGCTCTCCGGTTTTGAACGACCTGCTCTTCCTCCTGAGCCACTGCACTTGCTTTTTTGCAATTTTACAAAAAGGAACATTTTTCTGAAATGTTCCAAAGTTATTAGAGGCACATTTTTGTCCATTTTTTACTTCTGATGAAGTCTGCCTTTTTCAAAACCTCATTTTATCCCCAATTATTTCCAAATGCTCATCCAGCTGTTTTTTTGTACCGCTTTCTTTTTCACCGTATGTTGCCTCTGTCACAACTTTTCTGAGATAAGTTACTGCATGATATTTTTAAAAAAGAGCTAATATTTTTCATAAAATGGTAAAAAGTCTCAGTTTGAACTCTGGATACGTTGTAAATCTATAAGAACTACACTCTTTCAATATAATATCTACAGGGTTTTAATCAATCCTAATAATGGCCTTTGTTCTGACCTCTGTTGGCTTTGTCGAGGTACGTTTTGACCATGGTCATCAGCTCGTGGTTTTTGCTGTGGCGGGCGTAGTGGAAGGCGTCATGACCACAAGAGTCCAGCGGCTTCACGTCGGCGCCGCTCGTCAGCAGCACCTCAACCGCGTCTTTACAGCCGTACTCACATCCCAGGATCAGCGCCGTCCTGAGACACACGGGCAGAATTTATGAATCGACACATGTAGCTGGTGTCTCAGAGAAAACAGTCAAACATGCACATTCGGAATAAAAACTGTTCTACAAATGAACTAACGTTGCTTTGGTTTTGTTCATGAATCAGGATGTTGATTATGTCACAGTAGAGTTTCTATAGTTCTTGTGTAAATGGTTTATAATCTTTATAGGGCTGGGCAACGATTAAAGCGTTTAATCGCACAATGTTCTGTGATTAATCGCGATTAATCGCATTATACACAAAATTTAATAATGAATTCAAAATTAGTGTACTGCATACATTTTAAAAGAACTGCTATATGAACAAAAGTGCAATAACATTTGGTTTGCACTTTAAACAACACTTTAAACAAATAATGTGCTTTTTACAGCAGTTAAAACATTTCTTGTAAATCTGAACTTAAACATTAATGTAATCAAATTAAATATTAAAACCAAAAATATTTGCCACTGACAGGGCATTAATATTTTGTTTAGTTTGTTATAGAAAAACAAGTTATGTCCAGAGCTTCAATCATAACATTATAACAATATAAACAATATAAATGTCTTTTCATTAAAGTCAGAGCATGTGAATGCAGTTCCCGCGCGTTTCACACACCCTCTCCCTTTCACTTGCCAAACTCAAGGGTGTATGGGTAATGTAGTCTCTGCTCTTGGTGGGACGAATTAGGAAGCGTGCATTGTGAAGGCGCTCTGGAAAGCGGCAGAGCAGGCAAAGGATTAAAACCTCTATTAAAACAGATGTCGAAATGGCGTACCAGTACGCTAAAAGCACGTTCTGGGCGCCGCGGAGAAGTGGCGGTACTGAGTACAGGTGCGTAGCCCACTTAAAGCACTGGATGAGGCGGCTCATACGTGCAGTCATTCGTTGCGATCCTAAGAATGTTCTTCAGACCGACATCTTTCACTTTACTAATCGGCGTTAACTGCGATAAAATAATTGTCGGCGTTAATTCATTAATGCGTTAACGCGATAAAAACGCGTTAACTTGCCCAGCCCTAAATCTTTATAATCTTTATAATCGTCAATGACTTAATCACATCTTATTTTATCTCAAAAATTAAGTTCATTGCCTATTTTTCATTTAAGCCTCGTTTCCACTGGAGCGGTTCTGGTGCATTTCCACCAAATGGAGTCAGAAGGTCCCAAAAAGCGTACAGTACCACTTTGGGAACCTCTGTCTGGGTAGGTCACAGTTTTATATTCAGCTTTGGGAGGAGCGTAGTTAAACCCTGCAGTCAGCTGATTGGACGAGAGATAATCATCACTCGAGTTTTCTTCTCAGCAGCTGTTTGTGTTTTAAACAGAGTCAGTGTGGTACGGCTCTGGCTTCATAAATTTAAACATTATATTTATCGTCTCCACTGCATTAAACACAAGCAGAACCTGTGTCTCAAATATTGAGTCTCTAAATGTCAGGAACCTGCTGCAGCTCTGTGAATGTAATGTTCAGAAAGATGGGAATAAACAGAAACAGTTGAATGTTTCCTGCAGCAGCTGTTCCTCCAGCCTCTCGCTGCTACAGCAGCACACACAGTTACTTTAGATTCAATATTAACAATAAGCCACGTTTATACAAGTCTGCTTCAAATCCCTTTTATTTCTCAAATATAGACAGGACTTTTGTGTCTTTTCAATGACAGTCTCTGTTTCTGCAGCAGACGTCTCTCTCTGGACCCAGCAGAGGAAACACAAGCCTCTTTAGGAGGAACTCAAACAAACCGACCCAATAAGTGTGTTTTTTTTATTTCCACCAGTGGAAATGAGGCTTTAGTGACTGTGACAGATTTTTTGTAGTGCTGTAAAAACAATTGTCCCGATGCAAACAATAAGGTTTATCTTGTCTCACTTGTTTTGTTTGTCACGGATGGTTATATCAGCTCCTCGCTCCAGCAGCAGCTGACAGATCCGTGGATGACACATCTGGGTTGCCAGCACCAGCGGCGTCCTTCCATCCTGAACAAAACAGGTTTCACACTTATCATTAGAAAAACAGTCACTCAAGGATAACAGCTTTTTTTCTCTCATGCTTTTTGAACAACTGTACAGTAGTTAAACTCATACTGAAAGCTTGCTATAAACATGGCACAGAGATAATGAATAATCAATGTTTCAACCTTTTCTTCAAGACAAGGTTGGAACAACTGAAAGGGAATGTGTGAGGTCAGTTATTCTTACAAAATCAGTAGTGTTCACTGAAGCCCCGCTGTCGCAAAGGAGTTTGACACTGGACGTGCAGCCTGCCATGACTAGAAGCAGAAAAAAAAGAGACTTCATATAAATTATATAGTATATCATGTGTTCAGTCAACTTCTACATACACTCACAGACAAACCTTCACACTCACATTTATTCTCTCTATTTAATGTTACATGATCACAACAAAGCCAGCAGACCGAGGTAAAAACAGCTGCTCTTTGGTCACGGTCTGGACCAAACTGAACCAAGGTCCGGTTCATTTGTGAAACAGAGTTTGGAGACAGTTCAGACTTTAGACCAAACGCAGGATTGAACACATAAAGAAAGAGAACGGAGGGAAACGGGGAAAACAGATAAGTTTAAAAACACATAAAAGCATTCATTACTTTGTATTGTTTTGTATGGTTCAACAGAAGCCTCCTGTGAAGCCGAGCGTTTCCTAAAGAGCGTTATAGTGATTTAAATCATGTCTTAAACAGAGCATTTAAAGTTTCATCTGTTTTTATCAATTCTATAATAACAAAATATAATTTAGTCTGATTATTGTACACTGCCCAGCCCATAAAAAAGTCACTAATATTTTGTTGGACCGTCTTTGGCTTTGATCACGGCCCACATTCACCGTGGCATCGTTTTGATAAGCTTCTTTTTATTCCTATCCAGAGTTGTGTTCATTTTTCACCAAGATCTTGTCTTGATGATGGGAGAGTTGCTGCTGTGTAAAGTCTTCTCCAGTTAAGGTCTGGACTCTGTGGTGGCTAATCCATGAGTGAAAATATTGTGTCATGCTCCTTGAACCACTTTTTCACAACAGCCCGATGAATCCTGGCATTAACATTTTGGAAGACAAAAATCCATTGATGGAATAACCTGGTCTTCAGTGGTCAGCTGACCTCATTCTTTGGACACATAACGTCGCTGAACCTAGATCTGACCAACTGCATCAGAATCATAGCACAGCAAGTGATCAACCACATTCCTTCCGCGAAGACAATGGTTACTCACTATCCTTCCAGTTTTTAATAATGCATTGGACAATTCTTAACCCAGTTTTAGTAGTTTCAGCATCTTCTTAGATGTTTTCTTTGCTTGATGCCAATAATGTGACACTTCTGAAACAGGACGACCACAGGATGTGTCTACCACATGGTTGTTGAAGAAATGAGACACTACTCACTGCATCACTTAGGGCTTAATATCTTGTTGCATAAACGTATTTATGCAGTAATTTTTACCTACTTGCTTAGTTTAATCCAGGTGGTGACTTTTGTTTGGCCAGGCAGTGTATTTCTCCAGTTCAACTGTAAAATGAGCCTCTGCAGAGACACCTTCACCACAGCTGTCTGTTGTCATATTACCTCTGGTAAAATAGCAGGTCTTTATAAACTGGAACAGCGTGTGTGACATGTAGCCTACTTTAGTGATTTAAGCAAATTAGCCATGTGCTTTTATTTATTTTAGTTTTTTTAACTTTAAACAAGACTTGTAAATGATACTAGACCTGATCTATGGAGACAAAAAGGCTACAAATGAAAGTGCTTTATTTTTAGTCGACTGGCAGTTACAAAATAAATGTTTTGGATAACTCATATTTACCAGCATCGTGCAACGCTGTTCTTCCTTGTAAATCCACATTCCCAACAGGACAGTTGTGCTAAAATACAAAAAAACAAACAAAAAAAAAAAAAGTTAGCAAAGAATATAAAGAAAGAAATAAAAATTGGTTTAAATTCAGTTTATGGTGGTTGCACAGGAACTTGAGACCCAAGGCAAAACGGTCAGGTAAGACTAAGTGACACTGTGACATGTGTAGGATCAGTCAGCTGATTGGACACTGGTCACATGACGTCCAGCTAGGAAAACTTTGTAGGTTACAAGAGCGTGATGTTGCTGGGTAGGCTTCAGCTGCGAGCTCCACTAAAAAAAACCCCGCTCTCTCTAGCAACAGGCGAAAAAAATTAGCAAGCCGATCAGATGACAAAACGCAGGAGGGGGGTGTAGAGTGACGATAGAGCGAAGAGCAGAGGGGGAAACCCTACACTGACCGAGGGACACGGAGGTTGCTCTGTCTGGTGTAATGACGACAGCGCGGGCGGACCTTCTGCAGGAGGGTCGGCTTGTCAACACCGCTGACCAACAGTGTTGACCGCCGTTAGATCTGCTGCCACACACGAGAGTAGTCGACTAAACTACCAGGGCACAATACTTCACACAGAGCCCTCTTATTGTAAACACATAAATCCTCTACGGCCAACGGGCAGCTCTCAAACACACACCGAACAGGCTGAGCTGCCGGTGTTTTGTTTTGAGGAGGTTAAAGGCTCTGACTGGAGGGGGGTTTGGGAGCAGCTCTGTAAGTCTGAGCAACAAAAAAAATCAATGACAAAAGGAACGGCCCATATTTAGAAAGAACAGCAGCTCACCTGCAACAGTTTCTGCACGCATAGAGAGTGTCCATTTCTTGAAGCCAGATGAAGAGCGTTTTTACCTGAAAGACACAGGAAATACAATAAGAAAATTAAATGTCCTCCCAGGACAGTGCAGACAAAGGATTGGGAATACTTTAGATAAAATGATAAGTCAGGGTCAGAACTATTAAATCAAAGCGTAAGGATACTGCTTTATTTCTGGATGGAAAAACAAATAAATTTGGCAACATGTGATTTTTATTTGATACTCGTGCTGCTTAAATAGAAAGCAGAACAGACAGAGGCCGCTTTCACAGCTGCACCGTTTGGTCCAGAATTTAACGTTTGGTCTAAACCAAATCTTAAGGTGCGTTTCGACCACAAGGTCTTCGTCAGGGCAACTCCTGTACAGTGTCCTCCTTTTATACACACTGTACAGTGTCCTCCTTTTATACACACTGTACAGTGTCCTCCTTTTATACACACTGTACAGTGTCCTCCTTTTATACACACTGTACAGTGTCCTCCTTTTATACACACTGTACAGGATGAATTGTGAAGGGGTCGCATGTTAAAAATTTTGTGGCCTGTGCTCACGTGATTTCATTCTATAGTTTATTTACACATCAGCTGGTGCTATGTTTTTTAGAGTTGCCCTGACGGAGACCTAGTGGTTGAAACGCATAGGCCTGTCTATGTTTAAATAAAAAGACTTCTTTATCTACTAAAGAGTGCCTCGGATCATCTTTTTTGACTGCCTCTCACACTACTTTGCAAAGTCCCTTCCTCCCTGTACTCATCTGTTCTCTGGCCTGATCCTTTATAAGCCCCTGTTTGACTTACCTACAGCCCTTATATTTGACCCATTGAAGCACTCTCCCTCTCGATCTAATTCCACATAGATTGGGTTGTTTTATGTTTTGTATGGCTCAGTTTTTCTTGCTACTCTACGACAGAAGCCTCCTGTGAAGCCGAGCGTTTCCTAAAGAGCGTTTTAGTGATTTAAATCATGTCTTAAACAAGCATTTGAAGTTTTATCTGTTTGTATTAATTCTATATTAATAATAACATCTCTATAGGCCCTACAATCACAGGAATTTTGACTTCTGAGTGGGGGATGCTGAAAAAGTGATTTATCTGCTTCCTTTTTTCAGTACAATGGCACGGAAGCTGTATATATTACAGTACTCTGTTGCTTCAGTCTCTTTGAGCCTTTTGTTTGAATTCTGAATTAAACATCTGTGCTCCGTCTACGTTTTGTCACAATGTCTGATTGTCATTAGACAACTAATTACGAGGTTATCTGTCTAATGGCCTGTTCCTAAGTAAAAGAGCTCACACTTAATAATGGTGACTGAGTCCCTGAACTGACCTGTAGCATCAGTGGCAGTGATGTCAACATTGTGTCCCAGGATGAGGTTCAGACATTCTAGATGTCCTCGGGTCGCAGCCAAATGAAACCTGCAAGGCAACAACAGACCAGGGATGAATAAAATGTGGTCAAGATTAAGAAAATAATAAAATGGGCTGAAAGAAAGCAACCGAGCATGTACAGCGAGGAGCAGGGAAGTGAAAATGTAAATCTAAAATGTGGAGAGACGGGGTGCGCTCAAACTCAAGGACATGAGAGGGAGTGAAAATAGATGGCAGGTCACTTCTGTTCATGAAGATGAGTGTTTCAAAAGCAAAACAGCCTTTTAGGTTCAGTTCAGTAAAAGCTCTGCCACAAGGATGGTTTCTGTTCTGACAGATGATGGACTAAGGCTGTCAAAGAGTAAAATGTGACTATGTACTGCTCTTTGTTTTAGTTTTCACACTTCTCTTTGATCTTGCTCTGTTTTATTTAGGTAACAGTATGTTGATGGTTATTATTGGAGAACATGGACTTTAGTGTGAGAAAGTGTTATTACAACATAAACCACACTATTTCTTTATCATAAGTGTGAGATCTAAAGATTTTTCATCATCTTCACATTCAATGCTTAAGAAGAAACAGATGGCATCTTCACTAATTCACATTTCAATCCCATAAACTTAACTGGCATCTTAATTAAGCAGATTTCAGAATTGCACACGCGCCAACATGTCTTTAATCATCACTTTAGACTGGAAACATTAGCTTTCGTCTCCCTCCTCTGATGTACCCTCCTCTGCCAGGAGTCGTGTAGGTCTGTAGGCACTGTGTAAACCAATCCTTGTGTATAACTGTCAAGTCACATGAATCCTGCTTCTGCACTAACCCTGAGGCATCTGCCAAGGAGACAGCGAGGCTGTCACCTCAACACTGGTGCGGTATTAAAAGCCGCGTTGATGGCAGGGAGATGTTGGTTCTCTGTGGAGCAGGGTCCCGACCTCCCGGAGCCCACAGCAGACGAGAAGCAGACCCATACTATCCACTTTAGAGGGTTAGTTATGCTCGATTATGGAAAAATTATTGAAATCACAATAACTCATTGACTCATTGAAATATGTTAGATTTATTGAACAAAATAGTGAATTCTATTTAAAATAAATTATATATTCAAATGTATAAATATATAGGTTAAAAAATGTGTTCAGGCCAAAATAGCAAATGTGACTAAATAATTGTTTTTTCTTGATTACATAGGTTTTGTGATTGTTGAGAGTCAAAATTTAAATTATAAATGTGTTTATTTGCACAGCCCTATGTGACTGGCAGCTGCTGAGGAGCCACTGTGTTTTTCAGAAGGCACCATGACAAATATGGCACAGAGCTTAAAGCTAATTAGAGAAAAAGGTGTAAAAGAAAAACACATAGCCAGGTCATTCACAAAAGCTTTACAAACAGCATTTTGCAAATCTCTTATAAACCTGGCACACTACAACACTGTAAATCTAACAGACGATCACATTGAGAAGATTTTTTCCATCTGAACAAAACGATTTGAAAGAGACAGACACTAATGGCTTCAAGCTCATTTAGCCCTGCCACTTCATCTTCACACCTGCTTCTTGGCAGACTCTCAGGTTGACACACAGGATATGGAGGCTATTTTAAGACAGAAGAGAGAGCCTCTAAAAGCGAAAGTGCCCAAGTACTACAGCTGCTGCAGCATCACAAACTCCCCTGTTACACCACTGGTTTACAGCATTTAGGAACAAAACCGCTAATCTTTAGTCAGAACTAAATGATGACAACTCAATATTTGTTTTATAATAGTAGGAGATTAAAAAGAAATATGAGCAGACAACTCAGAACAGCATTTCCAAAACAATCAGTTTTGACACAAACCTACCGTTGTCATCATTTTAAAACTCAAGCTTGTTTGTGACAGGTGTGTTTATTCGGGTGAACCCCTGAAAAACATCGGTTTTGGAAATGTGTTGAAATGTTCGTAAGCAACAAACACTGAAGAAGAAGTAAGGTATAATTTACCAAAACAATACTTTAAGGAAACAAAATGGAGTTGGGTCACCATATATGGGGAAATAAAGTTTGAGAAACATCGACATCAAGAAAGATTGAGTCATGAACTTCTGCCAACAGTCTGGCTCAAAAAGCAAGTTAATTTTGTATTGGGTTCTGTTAGAACGTTGAAAAACCGAATTGTAATTCAGAGTCTTTTGAGGAATGTCATTTTATTTTTATTTTTTTTATAAAAGTAAAGCAGAAGGTGATCCCTAGAATGCTTTTTTTGGCTGTGAATGGAAACTGAAACAGGGACAAAAAAGACTACATTTACATTTAGTCATTTACAGACACTTTCATCAAAAGCTTCTATTCACCAGTGTTACAGCTGGAACACCACTGGAGGTAAGGCAAGTGTCTTGCCCAAGGACACAACGACAGTATGAACTGTGGGGAGAGCGGGAATCGAACCACCTACCTTCCGGTTGGAGGACGACCACTCTATCACTGAGATGTCGAAAATGTCACTGTATGTTGGGCTAAGTAATAAGTTAACTACCTGCTAATTTACTCAATTCAAATTTAAAATAAATAAAAGATCGTACACATATGAATAGCCCTATGCAACATTATTCTTGCTATTCCTGCTGAATTTTAATTATCCTAATCCATCATTCTGAGAGGCTCAAACCCGTCCTTGTCCACGAGGCAGGTGTGGCTTAGCCTTTCAGAGAAGCAGCTAATGCTATTAACTCAGCTGGGAGTCCCGGTAGAACAGTTAAAGCCTGAATCTATTATCTGATCACAGCGAGGCTAATCCAGGCTTCACTGAATTATATGCGAGAGCTAACAGTTTGTAATTACTTTGCCCGCTGAGGACCGTAATTACAAGAGTCGAGATTTGGCATTCCCTTGTTGGCAGATCCCGGGATGCCAGAGACACATGTTGCCCGTGTGTGGCCCACTGAACTATAAGCAGAAGTGCTGAGCGTGGAAAGTGGTTCACTGTTGTTTTGGGTAGACTCCACAAAAGCATGACCTCTTTCCATAAATGTGCCGTCAAGGTGGTGTCCTCAAATTAAAATTAAATGCTCCATGTTTCTTTACGCAGCACGTGTTTAGGCACAAGAATGTCTGCTCAACTATTGGAAGCACTTAATATAGTCCTGACAAATTCTAGCACCTTATTATGAGACCAGGCATTTATGAGGTTGTGTGTACAATTGTATTTATTTACAGCCACTTGTATTGTATAGCATCCCTGCAGCAAGAATCAGTGCTTGGGAGAATTTTGCACAATGCTGAAAATACTTCTGGGATCTGGTCTGTAATATACCAAAATACTAAATCAAAGCCTTCGTCAGAATAAGTCCAGAGACTTTCAACAACTTTGTACATGCGGCGCCAGGCTCAAGTAAAATGACAGTGATAATTCAATTTGGGACGTCAGCAGTAGAGGCCACACAATATGTTTTGTTTAGTTTATTCGGTCAAGCAAAAGACAGAAAAAGAAAAGAAAAGAATACAATAATTCATTCCAAACAAAAGCTCACATTGACCAAAAGGATGTAGGCCAAAGTCTGAGACTTATTGTTGCCTACGCCTTTAAACATTCAAATCAAAACACCACATAATACCATAAAACAAAACCAGACAGATGAAACACAAAATAACCACACATTTCACAAAACAGAAGTAAAAAACAGATTTCCATTCCATTTCTACCATTCCAATATCATTTAATCAAATTATTTAAATATTATTTATTACATTTCTAATTCATTATTAGCCATCAGTTTATTTTTGGAATATATTTGTCTTTATAATTATTTTTTTTTCTTTTATTGTAGCAGTGTGGCTGCACCTTTTATGTTATGTCCTGGTTTATTCCTACATATAGCCCTTGTTCCTCAAAAGAAAGGGGTAGGGCTATGATAATGACACTAAGAAAGGAGAGGCTACTACATGAGACACATCATTGTAGCCTATAATAAGATCTATACCAATATAAGATAATACATCTCTGGGTAGACGTTTCTTTGCTGAGTATTTTGACTTGAGAACAAGCTCTTTGTTTTCTGTTTTGAACAGTATCAGCTGCTGTTTCCCCAGGGTCACAAACATTAGAAACAACGACCACAAAAACGTAAATGACTGTTTGTTTACAGCATTTCCATTTATAGCAACGAAAAAACAGACAGCGGTGATAAGCATTAGGTAATAAAAAGTTTTTAAAACATCTGCAAATACGAGACTGTTACCCGTCATTGTGACGCTAACATTAGCAAACTTTGACTTTTACCCCTTTGTTTCACAAGTGGTCCCTGAGAATCTCTGGAGTCTGTAGTCCTTCCCCTCGATCCAAAAGAGAATCGAGAAACCCCGTCGCCTCATGTGAACGTGCAAAACCAAGGGGAAGGGCAACGGCGTAGAAACGGGAAAGAATCTTAGTCCTAGTTTAGACCTGTTTATTCCTGGTTCAGTCTTTAATATTGATTAGCTGCTTTGATAAGTGGGAGTTAATCCAGAGCCTTGTATTTTTCTGTTTTCTAAATTTGTTGTCATATAACAGGTCAAATATTACGGGTAATATCGCGATATTTAAATAGTTATCGTTTATCCCATGTTTTTCAGAAACAGCCCCAGTCAGCAGTCACTCACAAACAAGCACCGTTTCCGGTCATCTATCACGATTAACACCAAATTGACATTTACAATGCAGAACATGACCCAACACGGCGCTTCAAAATAATCAACTCCCCATAATAGTCCTGAGCGGAGCCTGAATGTAATGTATTACTGGCTGTTGTTTAAGAACTGCAGAGGATCTGATCTGAATTTACAGGGAGTCATTTCCTGTGGGGACTACATAAACAGCCCATGGTCAGAGCGGTCAGGCCTTTCGCTGTCGCCAACATTCTTTGTACTGACTCCCACCACGATGACCTCCAGAGGCACACTCAAAGATTTATGGGAATAAAATAAGGCTTCATAAGATAATCACCAAGTTGTATCATTAACTAAATGAGATATGGATGTTTTATGACTAAGCTGAAATGTGTCAAAAGGTTCCCATGGTGTGGAGGTAAATAAAGGGGAGTGGGGCTGTCTTTTGAGGGTCATGTGGGGAGAGCTGGCTTTTATTTGAGAAAAGAAGATTTGTTTCTCAATCTGAATGATCTAATCTGAGGAGAATTCCTAGTTTAGTTTGGTCTAAGAAATGGGTGGGAATGTGACAACTTTAATGGTTTAAACTAAAGCAGAACTCAAGAGTAGACTAGAAAGAAACTGTTTAACTGATACTGCACTTTATTCTTCGTCTATTTAAAGTTCAGTTACTAGGCACATCAGAAGAGGTGTGTAGGTGTGCGTGTAGGTGTGGTGACTCACGCAGAGCGTCCCTCCACATCCAGCTTGGTAGGAATGATGCCCTTCTTGCTCAGCACAGCAGCCGCCTTGTCCACCTCGCCCCGTTCCACTGCTTTCATCAGCCGGTCATCATACTTGTTCCAGTCTGTGCTCTAGTCAAGGAAATAATAAACTATGTTAGGCATGCATTACATTAGAAATATATACATATTCTGGGAAAACATAATGCAACCAGACATAGGAAACATGTTCAAGCTATAAATACTTAAAACACAAACAGATAATGTCAAGATTGTACTGAACAGCACTCAGACCTTGTGAAAGACACAGCATCTGTACACACTGAAAACATGCACCTCTCTTTTCTCTGTAAACGTATTAACAGAGGAGACATTATTGACAAGAATACATACAAAATGCATGGATGTGCACTTCAGCCAGCGGCTCATCTTGGGTGAGTGGAACTGGTCCTTGCACCGTGCTACTGAAAAGTTAGCCAGTTTTCCGGTTTACAAACACAACACAGTAGGGAAAAAAAAAGTTCCTTCAGTCTCTCAGTGCACTTCAGCCAGTGAGTGCAAAAAACAGGTGAGAAGATAAAAGTCAGACAGTTTATACAGCACAGAAGGTCCCTTTTGGAAGGTTAAATCTTATCGCATTTGAAGAGAAGTTCATTTGGCAGGATTTTCTAAGCATTCCTGATTTGCTCACAGGCTCTGCCTGTAAGTTCATTACTGCACAGCAGTTTAGACACAGTTCAAGGGAGTGGAAGGAGGAGTAGAAAAGAGGGAATGGAGGTGGAGAAGCAGTAGGGCCAGCCCTGCCAGCCCTGGGACCTGCCCTGGCCGGCTACTGCAACTCCTCCTCTGGGGAAAGTCAGCTCAGCCTGGCTAACTCTGGTCTTCCCACAAAGTTCTCCTGCTTTCAACCGTTCACTGGCAACGCTCTTTGTTAAAAAGTCTTCCTCTGCTCCTCCTCTGGTCTGGTTCCTGTTTGAAAAGCTGTGGATAATTTCTATGAAGAGGCTCTTTCTCTGTCTTTAGTTCCTCTCTCAGTGGTATCCAGCGTCTTCACCTCTCCAAATGCAGGGTCACTAGAGCTGAGTGGGGTAAATATGTGAGCTCCTGTGGGTTTAAAATAGCCCCCCTCCCTGGTAAACAGCGCTGGTGCAGACAGCCCTGTAGACTGGTTACCTCTTTATTTTTTGACCCCCAACCTCCCTGTAGTGACTGATAGGAAGACAGGAGCTAAGAATACATTCTGGACATGCCTTGGGAGTGAGTAATGGCTTTAGTGTCTGTCAGCAGTGCCAGCATGAAACAAGGCCAGCCAAAAAGGCCCAGCTCCACACTGCACTCCCAGCTCACCTCCATCTGAAAATATGAATGTCACTGAGGGATTATGCTTTGCACATTTGAAGTGGTCTTGGCACTGACCCTTATTGGACACTGCTGGCCATTGGCTGTTGTTAACCCATTCGTCTAAAAGGGTGCTGTGCTCCCAAAGCCCCCTGATCCCTGCTGTAGCCTACAGTAGCGAGGCTAGATGTCAGTCTTTTACAAGCAGCTGTCTGAGAGCGCAGGTCCACCGCAAACACCCACCGGACTGCCTCTTCAGTCACTACATGAGCTACATCACAAAAGATTACCTACTACTGAAGGCATGAGTGTAAACACAACAGTAAAATGTCACAAGAGAAGGTTATCAAAGCAAGGAAAGCAAGAGGCGGCAGAAGATGAGCCGTTTAATTTACATACTGCATCAGATCATCGCAGAATCATGTTACTGTCCGTGGGCAGACTGGCGTTATGGCAGTGGCGCTGATATGCACAAACATGCATATCATATCCAGAGGTTGGTGTCAGCTTACTAAAGTTGCTCACCCTAGCATGGAGACAAAGGCGCCAAAGTGGCACCTAGCCATGTGGCATACTGTACATCGGTCACGTAAATATCTCACATGGGTGAGCTTGTGTGTATTTGTTTAGGAATCTGTTTATGCACCAGTTAATAATAGGCCTGTTAGCAAGTGTTGCCAGTGAGAAGCAAATACAAGTAAGAGTCAATAATTTAGTGAAATCACAAAATATTAAACAAAATATTTAAAAACTATAGCAGCCTGATTATGGCAGTATTTCAATTTATATTGAAATCAGAACTATTTAACCAGCTGTTCTTTTTAAATCCTTTTTTATTTCAAAAACATTGACTTTGTGACTTTGAACATCATTTAGTCGGTGGCCTACAAATTATTATTATGTATGTATGTATGTATGGACCACTTATTTTTTAGGGTCATTCAGTGTTAAATCAGCAAATGGTTCCCACATGACAATGTTTAACAGGTTAAAGACTTCACACAGAACAATGTTTGAAATTTGTATTCATCTAGCACAAATAGTTCAAAAGTTATTTTGCAGATTGCTTGATTAAACACAAATATCTCACAAACTAAAACAAATACCAACTCCAAATTGTGCGTTCATGTTTATAGATATATATATTATATTATATATTTCACCAAGTTTACAGTAAATCCAAGATGGAAAATCTTATAAAATCTGTTGATATCACTTTTCCTTATCATTTTTATGCTCTTTATACATTTATATAAATGGAAGCCTGGCACTTCTGAAAACGAACCAAAAACTAAATTTTATGTTGTAATGTTGTATTTAACGATGGGTACAGTCTGTTGCATTGACTTAGGCCTTTGTTTGTTACTGCTCAGTTCACCGACTCTGTAGCAGCTGCTGCTGAGTGAGCGCTGCAGCAGAAGAGTTTTAAGAGCGAGGAGACGGCTTCTTTTAAACCCCAACATGTTAGTGGTTATTCACCAGAGAAAGGCCAGACACATTTGCAGAATTTATAGTAGTCTTGTCTTTAACTTCTCCCAGGCTGTTAGCAAACACTAGCAAAACATTTGCAAAAGTCGCAAAAGTTACTGCCTTTAAAGCACTGAACATTTTCTTCTGTTTACCGTCGTTATTCACAAACCGCAGCAGAGACATGACACCAGAACACAGCATGCTCTACAAAAACGACATGACGTTATCTAAGCCCTGCTAAAGAAGCCAACATGCTACTTATTTTAGAGACACTACTCTTCAACGTAGGGCAAGCGATTTCTTTTCTTGCATGAAGGAAAAACTGTTGAATAACATATTGTTATAGGAATCTTCTGCAACACATTCAATGTTTGACGAGGCAAAGATGACTACAAGATTGCGTCGGTCTGAGGTTGAACTCGGAGCTAGAAGTTTGGGTCCTGGGAGTGGATCCTGCCTTCTGTTGTGCTCCCTCAGGTTTGTCTTTTTCCTCTGACTATGATGGAGGGTCTAAGGCTAGAGGGTATTGTCTAGTACAGCCTGTCTATTTGCTGCCTTGTATTTGTAAAGCCCTTTGATGTAATTGTTGTTGTGATACTAGGCAATAAAAAAAAAAGTAGTATTTTAAGGGGGTTTGCTTGTCCAGTGGGTGGGAGTGCTTGGGTTGAGACCATGGCAGAAAGAATAAAATCAGTATAATGGTGGCGCATCAATCTTTTGCCTGACACTACATGAGAACACAAAAATGGTTGAATTTTGAGTTACAACCAACTGTATCCTCCAGGTCTTATCTGAACACTGTTTGTGGAAAGTTTTTTTTCAGTATTAGCCATTAGCTCTTGGCAGCAATCGATCACTTACTGGTGCTGGCACGTCAGCTTGTGCCATATTATGAACCGAAAAATCATTGTATCAAATCAATACTGCAGCTGTGTCCTGCATAGCTCGGCTCCCGCTGCTCGCCTCCTGGTCAGACTAATGGCTTTCTGATGTCCAGACAGATGAAATCATCAGCAGAAAATACACAGCTTGTCATCTGACAAACGGACCGAGGCCAGACCAAAACATAAAGTTACACGCCAATATGATAAGCGATAGTAGTGTCCCGAGCCAGGCTGCAGTATTCATATGGTTTTATAGGATTAAAGGTGTGATGTGATAGTTAAGGACATCTGTGTGGAGACGTTATGTCATGAAATATCAGCCAGCGGTATTTAATGGGAGAAAGAGATAGCTGTTCGTAAGTGTAGCCCTTGAGCCATAAACACAGCGAAGTCAGCTGATCTATTACATAGTGTATGAAACCTAAGATGAAAAAGATCTCGCACATGAATTTTGTAAAAATGGATGTAAAATGTCATTCATTAGCATTTCTTTTCAATGGTATCTTCTGATAGTTTATTAAAAGAAGTCTGTTGTTTAAGGCCGTGAATGACAGACATCCAAAAAGTCTCCCGTTATGAATGACCCAGCATAAATCAATGACTGTGGGCCAAAGCAGACAACAGCTAAGAAAATGTCCATTTAATGCTTACTTTTTGTTGAGGAATATTCAAAAATTTCTAATGTCTTGCCTCCATCTAAGGGGCCATTTGGACAAAACTAAAACACAATTAATTCATTTCTTAACGCTTCAAAATCAAAAACTAATTATATTTTTTGCCCAGTATAGTTAAAACAACAATTAAAACAATAAAACATAAATGGGACTCTTCAAACCCATGGTAGTTAGACATTGTTGAATAGAATTAAACTTTTACTGTGTCCAATGCAAGAGTCAAATATTGCAGCTTATATTCTTAATGCAATACTCAACATAGTTACTGCAAGGCACATTTTTTCCTAATATTGTGCAAGACAAATAGTGAATCTGTTGTGCTAAACATGAATCAAAAACAGAGGTATTCTAATCTTCTCCTGAACAAGACCCAACAAGCCTAATTTACTCTACTCGACCCGTTTGTTGCATAAATACAGCCGTCTGCAGTTTGAGTATCTTTAAACAAGCTGATCTACTGATGCAATCTACGCTGTCAGGGAAAGCTAAAAGAGTAACACAAACTGCATAGTAACCACATCTGTTACCTCATTAAATAATCAAACTACGCTGAAACAAAGCACAAATGGGTTGTACTTGTGCTTTGGGAAATAGCAAGGGGCACAGTCAGCAGGCTGTTTGTGGTAGCACTTTTACACTTCAAACAACACTCCGATGAGCACCTCCCTGATCTGTGAGCAACAAGTGCAACTGCCTGGGCATGTCGAGTCAAAGGCAGACCACCACACCCCGAGGGAATCAGGCAAGAGGGAGAGGGGGGAGGTTTGAAATCATCCATCATGTCAGAAAAAGGTGTAAAAGAACGAGGAAGGAGTCGATGGACCCGGAGGAAAAGGTGGATATGGTCACTGACGGTCCAGACCAGGTGTCCACTTTTGGTGTTGAGCTATAGAAGGGACGACTCTCACTGGGCAGAGTGGAGAAGTTAAACTGAAGTCAGACAGACATATTCGCCCCCTGGTGGTGAGCAGTATATTAGACACATGTTTATCTACCGTTACGCTTTATTCAAATGTTAATTATTGATATGTGGACGTGACAAATGCCATTCAGCATGTCTGCAGGCACGTCTTTGAGTTTCAATTTATCATCACTGACATGGATTTGTTTTGGAACGTATGGTATGTTGACTCAAGTGCATAAGAAAAAGGTATTTGTTTAAATATTATTGACTCGTTCAAGTAAGGCGGTTAATATAAGATTGCAACCAGGTCAGGGATTATAAAACAGTAAAACAAGAGCAGACTGCCCTGAGAACCAGATAAGATAGCTACAGTTTATAAAAGAAACTGCCTCTACAATAAGATAACAATTGACCCAAGCATGATTTCATAACAAAAAGACAAGCGTTCATGATGTGTGTGTGTCAATGGCACCATACAGAGCCTGAAGAGAAATTTCGCATTTTTTGCATAGTTCGATTAAAACTGAAAGCACAAGTAAGCTACTGTAAACAAGCTTTATTTTCTTTTTTAAAAAGTTTAACAGGACAAACAGGATTTTAAGAGAGCGTGACTCAGAAATATCTTTGGAGAAACAAGAGCTCTAGGCCCACTTTCAGCAATTAAGGGTTACTAACTCAGCAATTAAGTGTTACTTACTTACACTGCCCCTACAATATATTACACATATGTTTAATATATTTTTTTGATTCAGACTGTCTTCCACAAATTGTAGTGCTGTTCTGTCCTGCAGCTCACTGATCTCAGAGGTCCACGTGTTCTAAAACCCAATGCAGGGGATGGTCCATGTTGTACAGTATACATTGATCTGATGACGAGGCCATCAGGATGCTGGGTCTGTGACTTGGAAACAGTTCCGCCGAAGGTTCAATATATGAAATGTAATCATGATCATAAGCTTACATAGCCGGGCAGAATTTGTGATTTTCTTTGGAAATTTTCAGAGAAATATTTGTTCGTCTACCTGGCCTTTTCATTTTCCACTTCTTAGAGTTTGAACACTGCTGATTGGCATTCTCAAGTTCCTTGTAAATCTTTTTATATCCCATTTCCTGGCAGTTCAATTACCTTTTCCCGCAGATCCTTAGACAATTCATTTGCTTTTCCAATGACTCACAGAAATGTCAGTGCAACAGGTGAGGATGGTAGTAGACCTTTAGTAGACAATCAAACCCGTTTGTGCCAACTTGTGTGCATGTTATCAGACCAAAATCACCAGGGTATGTAAACTTTTATTAGGGGCATTTGAGTTGTTTCCGTTGTCATTATGATTTAAATAGAGTAAACACAATTATTTGACAATAAATGGCTTCACCCAACCAAGTGAAAAGAAAGGTTTCTGTGTTATCATTCATATTGTATGAAAAATGTCCAAAAGAAAAATCCCAAATTCTGCCAGGGGATGTAAACGTATGAGCACAACTGTATAAAGAAATTGGTTTGGAGTGCTACAGATATAAGATTACAGAAATAATGAGCGTCAATGTCACATGGAGTGAATTCATGAGTCTTGGATAACATCATTCTTCCACATTCAGCCAAAAAGGAAACACATAATCAACATTCATTTAGTGCACTGTCTGTATCCAAGTATGAGGTTATTAAAATACCATTTTCTCCTAAAACGCCTGGCCTCTTGTTCACTTGTTTTAATAGTGATGACTGCAATAACATTGTCCTGCGGCGAAAGAATGGAAAACAAGCGGCGTTATTGGATTGGGCTGCTGCTGCTGAAGTTAATGTTATTCCAGCTGGTGCGATTATGTTGAGATTGGAGAAAAGAATGGTCCAGACAGCGCGCCGTGAGGTTGCACACTCATCTCTGTGTGGTCAATAAGGGACAATATACAACATGTGGGGCAATGTTTTAGTGCCCAACTAATGAAAGAACAAACACTTGCTGCTGTCTAATTATGAGACAGAAAGAGAGCTAACATTTTGTCCCCAAGTAAAACGATAGAGTATGAGTTTGGTGACTGCAGGGGCCATTTTTGGATAAACAGGAACCTGCAGGGCATGTTGGTACTTGGACACGACTGACGGCGCTGATGCTTGTTTAGCCAGGATTCCATGTAATCACACACAAACCCAAACCAAGGAATGTGACAGAGCTTCAATAAAACATGATGGAAGGAATACCGGACGTATCTTTACCCAAACCAAAACAATTGTGTCGTTCACAGACATGGTGGCACCTCTAGGAGAACTTATTTTATCACATACAGTGGAAAGAAAAGGTATGTGAAACTTTAGGAATTTCATGGTTATCAAAATAAACTTCAAATGTGATCTGATCTTCATCTAAGTCAAGGGTGTTGATAGGGCTGTGCGATATGACCTAAAAATAAAATCTGCGATTTTATTTTTTTAAATTCGATTTACGATTTTTAGGCAAATGTTGCAGCGTGGGGTCTCTTGATCCACGTCTGTCGCAGCAAACCCATACCAGTTCCAAACAACAGATGATTTTATTCCTTTCTTGGGAACAAACTTCCCACTTTCACCGTTAGCCATGTTGTCGCTTTCTGTTGCCGTTTTGTGTGTGCTATGATGTTACTGTTGTCGCGTGCCGTACTGCTCTGCTATGTGAAACTAACACTACGGAAGCTCCGGGGAGCCAAAAATGTGCTGTTACACAAAAACTCGATTTACTTATTTTTTTAAATCGCCCGCCACAAAAAAATCGAATTAATTCATTCAATCATTCGATTTTTCGCCCAAGCCTAGGTGTTGACAAACAATGTGTCAAAAAAATTACACAATTTTTTAAAAATCATTTATGTTATTGAATGTTATTCAAATGTTGAACACACTCGTGAAAAATTAAATTCAATGGCAGTGGAAAAAGTGAACCCTTAGAATTATTAACTGGTTGCCCGCCCCTTGGCAGCAATAACCTCAACCTACTGTATAGCTTTGGATCATTTAGGAGGAATTTTAGCCCATTCTTTCTGGCAGAATGGCTTTAGCTCTGTCATATTCTTTGGACGTCTCTGAGTGGACCTGGTTCAAGAGTAACACGAGCCTCTGTCAGAGGTGACTGTGAGCTCCCGTTCAGACGTACATCATTTTCTCAAAACACTCTCTCATTTCAGGGCTCAGTGTTTTGGAACAGTATTCCACTCTCAGTCAGGGAATGCACAAGTTTAATTACTTTTAAAACACATTTGAAACAGTGGTTAAAAGACACTCAAACATGTGATCATATGTGACCTGCATCTTATTAGCAAATTCCGTTTTGAAAATGGCCTTGTGCAATATCTATGGTTTATACTTGGTCAGACTTGGGTACCTAGGTAGAGTCAGCACAGTACAGATGTAATTGTAATTCATATTTATGTTTTAGTTCTGTCTCTTTCTCTATTTATTATTGTTTCTTTGTCTCAAATGATATTGTCTTTGATGTTTTGGGGTGTTTGTATTTGTCCTCATTGTGTTTCTTTGTGTTATTGTGTTTCTCATTTTTCTTTCTTTCCTTTTTGTGTAACATCTACCTGCCAGGGGGTCTGCAGATGGAAATTAGCCTGGGGCTATAATCTGGCATATTTACATTTGTTTTAATGTTCATTAATATGCATTGCCCCTTGTTAACACTGTAAACCCCAAAAGTACAATGGAGCCCATAAGTATTAAGGTTACAGTAACAAAAAAAAGATCCAGGTCAAAACTATTAACCCCCTTTAACATGTAATGCAGTTATAGGTCTATATCTGTATAAATGTCTTTGGACATGACAGATGACAAAATCTTTCACCAGTTTACGTAAGGCAGTGTTTAAAAAAATAAATTTACTTTTTTGTTGAAGAATACATCATAGGAGATGGCGTATGTACGTAGGACTACATTGTTTAGTCTCAAGAAATGTGCGGTTGTCAAATCATTCTACGCACTTTGCCAACACTGACATTACAGTTTTTGCCCGTTGCTTGAACACTATAGACCCATGCTTAGACTAACGTACCACAACCTGAAGCTTTTGTTACCATACCTCAAACACATGTACCCATACCTTAAACAAGAGTGCTTTGCACTCTAGTTCCAATTCTGCAACACACTTAACCTTTATGCAACACACTTCATCCTACATACTAGACTCTATTTCATACATAAGACACTTCGTTCAAAAATGAAATCTCAGGGTGCCATTTGGAAAACACATGTATCCAAAATACAAAACACATCGGGTAATTGCAACCACTCAAATACACACCTGAAGGCACTTCCTTGCAAAACTGAACACCAATCAGCCAGCTACAAAAAGACCTCAGTTTACATTCCGACTAGAAAACAGGTATGTCTTCACCTCGCTACCTTCTACTCAGATAGTATTTACAGCACTGTACTACAGTATATCACATTACATTGAGATGTTTCAGTACAGTGGATAATACAGTATATACAGTAAAGTACTGTAAGAAAAAGAAGCAAACCGATGACAATTTGTGGTTGTATTTCTCTAGAATGAATAGAAGACCTTCTGGGGGAGGTCCATGAGCCCACATAAGCACAATTGCCATGATCTTCTGTGTTTACAGTATAGTGTTTTTTATATTACGTACTGTATATATATTTTTGCTTTATCTGAATTCATGTTACTGCAATGTACAGTGCTGCAATGCACAATATTGAGTAGGCCTATTTGCTTTTTTGGTTGTTTGAAAATGTGCCTCATGAAGATATGCCTTCTGAATAAACAGTGAAAATCAAAGACTGCAGTGTTTTATATAAAGTAGACTAGTGTGTTCCCCCTGATCTGAAAGTATATGCAAATGATCCAAGTGTGTGACATTTTGTTATAAGAGTTACATTTTGACAAAGGAATATTAGGTTTTGATAGCAGAGTTTAGGTTTTGATAGTAGAGTTTCAATTTGACACAGATGTGAATAGTATATTTCCCAGTGTTGCGTCTTGTTTACTTGTGTGTAGAGTTTTGGCACAATGAGCGAAGTTTTGCAAAATGTGTTCAAGCAACGGGCAAAAACTGTAATTTGGCCGGCACCAAATTAGAACAGTAACGTTAACATTAGTCGTTGCTGGCATTTTTAAGTATGTTACTGCTTCTCATGTAAAGAGCTTAACATGGTATAAAAAAAAAAAACTAGTGGGAGACATTGGGGACTTGAAAACAATACATCAACATTTAAAAAGGTTACCCTGTGGCAGTTCTGGTGATTTATTAAACTAAACACAACGACCAATCCAGAAACATTTTTAAAGAAAGTGTATCAAAAAGCATTTTGAAAACAGGAACGGAGAGACAGAGAGCAGCTGTAACCTGCTGCCAAAATACCATTTATGAAATTACATATTATTGAACATAGACTGTATGGATAATTGCAGGTTTTAACTGCCCTCAGCTGCACTGTCAACTTCTGTATAACAGATTTGTAAAACCTTTTGCTGTTTTTAATTCTTATTTTAAAAGTAAAGGTTTTACATAGTTTTGAACAGGTTTTGGTTTGAACCTATTTGTATAAAGCTATTTCTGTTGGGGCCACAAAAATACATTTTAATCGCTGAAGTTGAGGGCCACAAAATCTCACCTTGTGCCACAATTGGTCCCTGGGCCAGACTTTGGTCATGTCTGGTCTATAACATTCACACATTATAATAAAGAGGAATAATATTGCTGCAATGTGCTATACCTTGTTTTAAAAATGCTTCAGTTTTGGTCATTAGTGTAGTTAAGTAAAGTCTAATCCGTCAACAGAGACACAGACCAATCAGAAGCCAGCTTGACAAGGCTTAGTCTGAGCCATTTCCCCACAGTTCGTCCTCATCAGCACAACCCTTGTCTTGCCATTGCTCTGCAGCGTGAAGCGACATGTGTGGATCTGTGCTGATGTCAGCGGAAGCCCACCCGGCCAGGCTCTCCACAAGCTCAGAACCTCCCCCCAGCGGCTAATCACTTCTGCAACAAATGCTCCATGTTACTCACTCGTACGCTCAAGAAGGCAGTAAAAACTAATTAAATGTGAGAGCAAAGGCAAAGGGATATGATAAGTTCAGGAAACCAAAAATTTACCAGGTTCTGAATGGTTAGGCTTATGAAGGCTGGAAATGCAAATGGACATTTTCTTATTACTAGAACATTTTGTAATCAGGCACTTTCCACAGTCACAGTAGGGCATGTCAGCAATATGTTTGGAATTAAAAAAAAAAAAAAAACATGTAAAATGGCAATTACACTGGCACTTGTCTGCTGTGTAAAGTATCAGTCACACTGTGCCATTTATTATAATTTCAGAAGAGAACATGGGGTCATCCATTAGCCGGGTGTTTAGGTCCGTCACAGTGTGCGATTATAGAAGTCCATTGTAGGCTACAGTTTAACTACAGTCAACAACATAGTAAGGTTATAGCACGTCATGTGATCAATGTGTGATACACTGTGGCATGACTAAATAAAGCAGTTTGTAAGAGCAGTTTAAACAGACCTCTGTTTATTTTTCAACTGACCTCCAAAAAAGAGAATGAGTTAAAATAAGACATAATAAATAAAAGGGTAGCAAATACTGCCTTAGTGTGTTGTTAGTGACCGAGTTCATTCCAGTCCATTGTGGGCCAAAGACTGGGTAGACGTAAAGACAATCACATGAATGATTGTCCAACAGAGCTGTGTGCAGCCAGTGGGAACCCTGATGGTGAGACGACCTCATGGCTGGCTATGTGGAGCCAGACGCTAATCCAAAAAACACAGAGCGTCACACTACCACCCATACAGCAGCCACGCAGCGTCCGAGTTTAAACAAACTCCTGCACATCCTGTCTGCGAGCTTGCTTCCTCAATTAAACAAATGGAGCAAATGTTTTCATAAATAAAGCTTTAGATTCCAAGAAGATTGAATGTATTATTTGGCACAAGTGAGATATTATTTACAATATCTCAGATGAAATGAGATGCGTAGCTATTCATTCATTCCATCTGGCCCCAGCTTTTTTGACCATCCACGCAAACAAATCTACTTTGACTAAAGCCGATAAAATAATCAATGTAGAGAATAATAGAATAACAACTTACAATCGTTAATATGCTGTTTAATGTAAAAATGTTACATTAAACAATTAGTGCAATTTATTGCAGTGTCTTTTGTGAGTCTTGCACAATGATATATGTAATTACCATAATTTTAACACCTGACTGCAGGTACAGGTAAGCCTATATAGCTTTTTGTTGATATGCTTTTATTAGAGTTGCATGAGCTAAATTAAGTTTAAAAGACTGAACCAGGTCTCTACTAGGTAAACTAGGTAACTCTTTTTTTTTTTATTTAGACCAACCACAGTTAGATTTAATGCTTGGTTTGGACGATGATTTTGAGGCAGAGAGTAAATCACATGGAAGACCCTTACTTTATTACAATACAAGTCATTCTTAGTGATACAGACATTGTTATAACAATAAAGCTGCAATATATCCTTCTGTGTCTTCCTATTGTATTGGTATATTTCCATGTAAATCCATTCACAGGACAGACATTTGATTCTTGAAAGGCCAGTAAGGGCTGAAACAATTATGCTACCAATTAGTCAAAATGTATAAAAGATGTGCTTTCACTACAGTAATATTTTGAATGAGCTGCTGCTGCTGCTCTGGCCTAAAATCAAATTATTTGCTCTTAGATGCCATGTACTTCTCTGAAGCTAAGAAAAACGGAAAATTGATATTCAATAAGGAAAATTAAATGCTAGTGATTACTACGGAGTAAAAGAAGGGCTCACATTAGTCGCACAATTTCCATTAAAATAATTTCCTATAAGATTTTATTTTAGAAATCCTATTTCCCACAGAAAACTTGGCTGCGTCATGGCTTGATGGGAATCAATCCTAAAATTTGTTTCATGTTGAACCCTTAAGCTAGGCTGTCATAACGTTAGGGGCCAAAAGCAGTTTTATCACAGCACTGTCCGATGCTCTTAATAAATGGGAATGTATTCTCTGGACAAAATTGCCCCCCTGTGTGATTCCATTTATTCAAGTCTGACAGCAGCCTTTGCTCTATTGTAAAGCTTGAATATCAGCCTGATGAGCCGGAAACAAGACCAGCAATATTCTGCCTGACAGGTGCTTGTCGAAGACGACCATAATTGTTTTGTAACATTTAGCTCAGATGAAACACTTTGTCTGTAAAGCTCAAACCCAAAGGGGGCCAAAGAGGATTTTTCTAATCCTAAACCCTTTAACCTCCACCAGCGCTGGGGTAAGACAGCCACAGGGTATCTCCAACTTAAAGCCTCAACTGGGTAAAAGATAACAGGCAGTACTCTCCCTGGAGTTAGCTCAGTCTTAGAGATTACTCCGGGCACAGCCAACTTCTAACAAAACAGTCATGTTCATTAGACTTTGGTAACTATCTCACTGCAGCTTGCTTTAAGAGGGATTGGCTTTGAGAATACAGAACAGCATTCTATAGTTGTCCAAAGGTTGTCTGTTTAGGGAAAAGAAAACAACTTAACAGATCTCACCTAAACTTGACAGAAGTCTCCAACTGTGCCCAGAAAAACATTACATCACAGGTACATTAACACGGGTAGATATTGTAGCAAGCTTTACTAATATTTAAAGTCCAAAAAAATAATTAAATTAAATTAAATTATAATGACAACAGAAACCACCAGCCCATTTTACTTGTAGTGCCTCCTTATTGTGCATTTTTGAAACAGCCATACCACTTTTTCCAGAGAGTCCTGTATTTCAGCTGAAGTTATTTGTGGGTTTTTCTTTGCATCTAGAACAATTTTCCTGGCAGTTGTGGCTGAAATATTTGGTCTGACCTTTTCATTTTCCACTTCTTTATTAAAGTTTGCAACACTGCCGATTGGCATTCTCAATTCCTTGGATATCTTTTTATATCCCTTTCCTGTTTTAAACAGTTCAATTACCTTTTCCTGCAGACCCTTTGACAATTCATTTGCTTTCCCCATGACTCAGACAGAAACAATAGTGCAGCACTGGATGAAAGATGAAAGGGTCTGTCAGAAACTCACTGACCTTTTGTACACCCACTGATTACAAGCACACAGATCACAGGTGAGGATGGTTACCTTTAGTAGCCATTCAAACCTGTTTGTGTCAACTTGTGTTCATGTTATCAGGCCAAAATCACCAAGATATGTAAACTTATGAGCACAACTATACTACAATTGCTATTGTCTAATATCTGATTCAGTAAAAAAAAACAAAAAAAAAAAACATCTTAACAAATGGGGTGGCTTAAAATCGGGACTGGTCACCCTAAGCTGTAGCCCATTCCTCCAGTGGCTTTCTTTTTACAATTCTCACAAAAGTCCAAAACTCATTTTCACAGATGACCACTGTGACCACTGCCTGTGAGCTTAACAATCCAACTCAGTCAACAATTTTAATTTACCCCAGATATTCGCTCAACCAAATGTCGAACAATTTGAGAAGTGTTCCATCTTAATCTAACAATGCAAACCTACTGACACAAGGAATGTAATGGGGTCGGATGGTCCGACTGAGCCATTTGCCTCATGTAATTCCCAATCATTAAAATGTTATTAACCGGTTAATTAATATTAGTGATGCTCCGATTGATCGGTCACCGATCATGATCGGCCGATATGGACTAAAAATAGCTTGATCGGTGAACCCCAAAAGCGCCGATCAAAAAAGCCAATCGCGTGATGTAAACCGTGCGACTTTTTCCACACGTGCATGCCCGGTGCGTGGCACAGGTACACAACAGCAGAGCGGAGCTTGTCAGTGGCAACATGAGCTCTCCCGTCTGGAAGTTTTAAGTGTCCGATAAAGACGTAAAGTTAGCCGTTTGCAATGTACGTCGAGATGAAATCCCTCGAGGTGGAAGCAACTGAATATGCAGAGTATGAGAAACTAAACCAACCGTCTACAGTTTCTTTTTCTCAATACAGTTAATTTAGAGTTAGTTTCATTTCTACAAATGGTGCAAACTCTGCATTATAGATAAAAGATTCCCATTCCCCTGCCATTCTGTGATCGGCAAACGGCAGATCATGATTTTGGTGATCGGCCCCAAAAATGCTGATCGGAGCATCTCTAATTAATATGATGTAAAGCAAGTTTTCAAAGAAGGGATCTGAAAGTAGGTTTGAACTATGTTTTCTCCCTCATCCAAGAGACTTGTCAATTCTGAGTACGTTAATATTCCTGCAGACGAAAGAGTCTAACCTGAGTCTGCTGTAAGTGGACAAAAACTGATCAAAGCTAAATCCTGATTTAATAATAATAATAATAATAATAATAATAATAATAATAATAATAATAATAATAATTGTTATATTTATATAGCGCCTTTCCAGAGCTCAAGGACGCTTTACATATCAATTATTCATTCACTCCACAGTCACACACTGGTGGTAGTAAGCTACATCTGTAGCCACAGCTGCCCTGGGGCAGACTGACAGAGACGTGGCAGCCATTCCGCGCCTACGGCCTCTCCGACCAACACCTTCAACATTCTTACACATTCATACGAGGCAAGGTGGGTTAAGTGATTCAGTGTTTAGAGTTAAATGGACAGTGTGAGGCTGTTACCTTCAGCTGTTAATCTTGTTTTAAAGAAAGAAAAACTCTTTTGGTTTTACTTTCACACTGTTTGAAAGATTGTGTCCCAGTCCACCACCTCCATTTAGAGAAGTTTACTTCACTTTCAAAACAGGTCTTCCTTGAAACCTTTCCTTGAATGTGTCCTGGATAACTGAGAACCACAGACATGTTGTACAGTACCTCTCCTGAGCCTACTGCACATAATATACTGTATAAAATCTGCACAGGTCTATTTAAAAAATTAGCTATTGGTGCCATTATCTACTTCAAAATGTTTATGGACACAAGGAACAAGACACTGACGCAGGGAACGGGTCTCTAAAAAAGGTGCTGTAGCCCGTTAGTGTTGATGTGGTTTGTCGAGCGTCTATTTTCCGTCAAAGCATTAGAGACACTGCAATGGTTTTTTTCTTTAAAAATAAAAATATAAAAGCAACAACAAATGATTTCATCAAGTTTGATAGATGCATTTAAAGGAGTCGGTGCCATTTTTAGAATAAAGGTTTAACTTTGAAACAGAAATTAAACAACAGCCATTGATTAATGATAAATCGGTTATTGATTAAGATGTTCAACTGTTGAGTGAAGAAAATACACCAAGTCTGCATTCCTCAATCATAAATGAAGCCAAACAGTTGACCAACAGGTGATAACAGAGTTAATGTTTACACTCGTGCTACTGAGAGTAAAAAGAGAGAATTTACAACTGACTCTTACAAAGCATCCAGAACCACAGTAGACCGCAGTAGAGCGTGTCTTTTAAAATCCTCTGCTAAAGCAGTAGGGCACATGGGATAGAGTGATCTGCCTTCAACATGATTCTGGACAGTGGCTCATCCACAGAATTAAGAGTCCAACATTGTGTAGAGTGACAAATGAGGAGAGAGTCCATTAAAACAGGAATTTAAATGTGTATAATTGGAATGTTTTACTCTGACAACTTAACCTTTTCATTTCTGAATAAAGCCCAGGTCAATACAAAAATGGAGGTAAGCTAAAACCATATTTAATTAAGAAGGATTATGAGGATTTTAAACCAAGTTCCCATCAGTAATCCTAAACTACTCACTGAAGAATTGGGGAGTAATCGGCAGCAAAACTGCAACAATTGCTTTTGATTGTGCAGAGAAAGTGAAGGTCAGTAATGTCAAAGAAAAGACAGGAGTCTCTCTCTGGACCCAGCAAATGAAACGGAACTCAAACCTACACATATTGACCCGACCTGTACCGCCAGCAGAAATAACGGCTAAGCTATTTGATGTCTGGTGTGTAAATGGGACACTGTTGTAGTTTTTGATCTGTCAGTTTTCAACACACTGCTCTCATCTGTAAAGAATGTTATGCATCCAACTTAAAAGAGTTTCACAGGGCCTTCCCAGTGGGAGTGTGTAATCCTTTTGCATAACCACACTCTAATAGAATAATGTGGACTTGATGATTCACACTTTTGGAATCGTTTTAAATCCAGAACCAGTCTCACTGCCTGCTCCCACCCTGCCTTTGTTCAAACTTGCTCCTCTAACTGCCTCTTCTCTACAACCGAGCCACTCATAACAACACCCAGCCCAGGTTCTATTTGGTATAATAACACCACTCCAAAAGCTGCAGGCAGACCAAATTTCAGCCTGCAGGCACTCGACAGGACAGGGTGTGACAGACACACTCCCACATCGACATCCTGAGAAAAATAAGTAATAGAACGGGAGATACCAAGTACCTGATGAAACGGTCACGGCTGAGTAATGGAGAAGAGTGGGCTACTGGTCATAGGTTACAGTCCTGCCGCTCAAAGGGAGTTTCAAACACTGGACACTGACCGGTCTTAACGTCATGCACAGCTGGACGAACTGCAGCTGCTCAGGAGTGACGCATAAACTCAAAACACAATTCAGCTCTTTTGACTCTGCTTACTTTTACTTTTCCGTGTTCACTATAAAAAAAGGGTTGATGTCTAGGCCAAAAGAAAAAGTACCCATTGTTTTAATTTGTTTGATTTGAATGTAACCCAATTAAAATTTATTTTATTATGATGTCCAACTGTTTTCTAGAAAACCCAACAGAATGGTCTACTTAAATCATTAGCAATTTTAACATTTATTCAAGGATCAAAATATAAATTTACATTATGTACTGTGATATTGCTTAAAAGATGCTTTACTTATTTTTCTTGCATTTGAGTGAAAATCTTTTTATCCCATAAAGTATTTTGTAAAAGCAGTCACTTATGTAAAAAGTCAAATTTCTACACGCTGTGTACATCTTTTTAGAGTGCTTTATATTTTAGCAAAAACCATTTAAGCAAGAAGCTTTCTTTTCGTGAACGGCTCACCGTTCTTAGTCAATCACATTCTCAGAAAAGAGGATGAGCCCCATTGGCTGCTACTATAAAGCTGCAAAGCGTGTGCACATCTCGTAAACAGTGAAAAGAGGAGGATTTGTGAGAGTGAGCGACTTGGGAGGTGGGGCTAAAACTTCAAACTAAGCCAACTGCCTCTATCGTGGTTTAGGAAAGGCTTGATTCAGGTACAGCATTTTTTAAGATATCAAATATTTTCCAGGTCGTCCAGCCCTTTAAGCCAAACTCAAGCCTTGTTTTGTTGTTAATAAGATGCAAGTTTGATTCTATGTTTATTTTCTTTTGCATTTATCCAGTAAAAGGACACAGATTTCTCTACAGACTGTTTTTACAACAGCAGCACCATTTTAAAGATGCTGTCTTTTGTTCATCAAATACCATCAAATCCAGCAAGTCTGAAAGAAAAAAGATCCAGCTGACGAACGGTGTCAGTGGGATAGGCCTGATTCTATTAATCTCAGTTCTAAGAACCATTAAATGATTATGAGACTATACTGTATATTTATGTGCTAAAAGTTACGCAGGGCTACTTAAAGCAGTTTAACTCTGCCTTCAGCAAATGGCACAGCCTCCTTTTTGCACAGCTCCTCCTGCTGCTACCGAGTCTGCCATGTTTGGGAACAATTTATAAGATTTTTATTGCTTCCTTTACACATTTACTTTAGTTTTGATGCCTTCAACGGCTACACAGTGTAATAAACTAAAATCTTTTGTCGTTTGTGGTTGAAGAGGAGCACACTCTATGGCTACAGTTAAACCACAGAACAGACTAAACACAAACTGAGCTGAACGGGTCCAGTCCTGAGACCTGAGCTCGTATGGTTTTTTTCCTAAACCCTCTAAAAAAGGCCTTAACAGGGCATGCTTTCACTTTGGCTGCTAGTGTTAGCTGCAAACGCACATGGCCACACACTAATTAATTAAGCCATCTTTTCAGATATGTACTGTATATACATGATTCTACTTTCATTAAATAACTTAAAAAACAGTAATATATTGACAAACACATAATTAAAATAGATCTGCAATAGATTCTATATGGTTAATGTTCACCAAAGAACATTGCAATCAGTCTGAAAACTTTTACTACATCAGCTGACAGTGGCTTTAGTCCCATTAGCTGAAATAATGACCAATTATCTGGACATTTTGACAACTTAATATGTGTCAAACCGAAGAGAATGGTTTAAGATGAAAAAGCAGAGTCACAGCAGAGGGACAGATTTCTCATTTGATGCCACTTTCACTGGGATTTTACTTAGAAGTCAAAAGAGACTGACGCGAGCTGATTAATAAAGTACAGAGAGAACACAGAATATTTCATGACAGCGCTGTACCTTCGCGATTCACCAAACACAAAGCCAGTCAAAACTAACATCAAGATCTGAACGAGGAGCGCTTTTTAAAATGACAGTTTTGCTCCTCAGTGTTCTGGACGAGGATAAAGCAGCAATGTACAACTGAACTAAACAGACAACCACCGACAGATGCAGGCATTTGTTGGACTAGACACAGAATGAACCTTTACACTCAGCTGCAAACCCAGGACAACATTCCATAAAAGCAGAGCGGTTTTCCTTGTGACATTCAGATGCTTGTCGAGACAAGTCGTTTGTGACAGCTTCAGCTTTTCCCCAAACCAACCAGGAAATCCAGTTCCTCAGTTGAAGTCTTCAACTGTAGACACACAGAGGCAGAGGGCTCCAGTCCCACTCTGGGCTCCCACGGCCAGAGTCACACTTCATGAATTAAAACATTGTATTTATCTTCTCCACTGCATTAAACACAAGCAGGACCTGTGCCACAAATATTGAGTCTCTAAATGATAGGAACATGCTGCAGCTCTGTGAATGTAATGTTCAGAAAGATGGGAATAAACAGAAACAGAGCACAATGTTTACTGCAGCAAAAAAAATAAAAATTCACTGTACCTCCAGCCTTAGATTAGCCTGAGTTATACAGAGATGACAGCAGACATCTCATCAGCCTACATACTTGAGTCAAACTGAAATAGAAGTTTTTCCACATCCAAGTGTCTACTTTAATGATTTCAACTTGTGTACTCACATAAATGAATGAGAAATACCACACTTTTGCTGCTGCGGTGTGTGTGTGTGTCACTTACTGAAGAGTTTATATCAAAATACATCAAGGCAATATGTATTAGACACTCTAAACTATTGATAATGTGTCAACACTCCTGTTTTTAAAGCTTGTAAGTGGAGGCGTATCAATGGAAAAGACAGGACTATGACCTTCTTTATGTGAACTTATACAATCAGAAACTAGAGAACTGATTCTTTACAAAAAGGAACTACTTCTTTTTCATGTTTTTAGGTTTGTTTCATAGTTCCCACAGTGACGTCAAACACAGTTGGCCACAGTTGGCGTTCCTATTTGACAGAAGATAAATTACAACATGATAAATCATTACATTAGACCAGAGACTAATTTGATTACGCAAGAAAAGATGGGAAGATTACATTTCATTCCAATTCTTCTTCCTTCTACGCATTATGTTCAGTTTGCCATTGCATTTCCTTGACTGAATTCCCCCGAGCCTCTCCCATTTTAACTTTAATTCTTACTCACGGCACTATGAAAGAGTGAGTTCACCTCCGAGGGATTGTGAAACCAACAACAGCTGCGCACCAGTTACAATAACACTATGTATTGTCAACTAAATACAGATATATTTGATTTAGGACTCCTCCTGAACATCAGAGGTTTGAGGATGGGACTGAAGGCTGATATAGTGAACATATTTAAATCACAGTGGACCATAAACCAAAGTGTGCGGCCATTATGTCTTCCAGTTCGAGAAACAAACAAATCCATAGCTTACCTGCAACTTTTATCCAGGAATACTTATTTACATTTATATTTTGACTGGGCCTTTTAGATAATTAATCCCCCCCCCCCCTTCTGAGAAAAGGAGTGGGAACTAGCGGTGGATACAATGTAGTTTCACTCTGAAAGGACAGTTTTCCACACGGAGCTCCTCGGTTTCTCTGCCTTTCTCATGGTAATTACCAGGGGCTGAAAACACAGAGCCGAACTCCCACTGCATCTCTAAGGCCAATTTTCTTTTCCTCTTGCAACACATTATTGTGACTTGATATTTGTTAAGGGTCAGTTTGATCATTCTCTGTGAAATCAACAAATACCTCCCACAAACTGTTCATGTAGCAATTATTTCAGACTTGGAGCTTAAATATCTTCACAATGTGTGGGTTTTCAAACTGTGATGCAATTACCTCATGTGATAGAACTTCATCAGCAACTAGGCCTTTATCAAGAAAATAAACTTCTGTTTGTTTTCTTATACGTTAAACATGCAGATTTTCTAATGTGAAGATTTTTTTTTAACAGATCAACCACACATCTTTCAGGTTAACGACTTAACACAGATTAGAACAATGTTTGAAATTTTGAAAAATTTTATCTGACACAAATAGTTATGGCTCATGAAACCGATTCTGATCTGACACACCTCGTATCTGACAAACTAATAAAGATACCGAATTCAAAATCTACACTTATGCTTATGAGTATACAGACTTTGATTTCACCAAGTCTAAAGTCAATCCAAGATGGTCATGTGGGAAACTTTTTTTATGACCCAGTTTTAATCAGTTTTTACATTTTCTTGACACATCTGTATTTGTGATAGGCCAATTTTCTTTCCAACTTTTTACATTTTCACAGAAATCATGATTATAATGCAAGTTAATGTCTGAAGAATCACTGTATGGTGATATTATTGTTATCAGGGACAGTGTAAGAAATAAGGTAACCTTATTCCCACACAGGTTATTGGAATATTATCAATAGCAATATCCGTAACTACAGGTTCATTTGTTTTTGTTTTCCTGGTTCAGTCAGTATTAATTTAGTCTCATAAAACAAAGTATGTTATTAAGAGTGGTCTATTCAGCATTGATCCATGCTGTTGCAAATAACAAACACCAAAAGCTGACACTTAACTGTATAATTATTAGTTTAATTCACAGCCTAGGCCTATACTCTCATAAGCCATCATCAGTGTTGACTTGGTGGTGTGGTTGAACTCACCTGCAGATGTTTATTACTGTATCCTACAAAAAGCTATAAATGTAAAGCAAACAATGGGAGCTACTATTTCTTATTCAACATACCTTTGTAAAATAAATTAAAAACTTAATCACTGCTAGGAAATGGATTGAAAAGTTAAAACGGTGCATTAGAAAGATGTTATCTAGAATATAACCAGGATGTGTGTCACCTAAGGACTACATTTTTCTAGTTATCTTCAAAATTGATCTGACCTTACCGGTTTTTACTACACATATAAAAAAAATGCCAAAGTGGAGACCTACTATACTTCTGGCTATGCTTACAATGTGGGTAAGCAACAACAAAAGGTCAACAATGAGAATAAAGGCTGTAGAGGTGGAGGCTAACAGCAGTGTCCCCTGAGAATGTGTAATCATTCCCTGGACAACAACCCCATAGCAGTCAGCTGCTTCAGATTTGGATCAGCTCATAATAAAAAGAAAAAAGAAAACCTGAATATAAACCCCTGAATGCAGCAGTGCCAGGCCACATCCAGCACTTGTTCTGTTCAGGCGCAGGTGCTTTGCTTTGTGGGTCCGAGGGGAAAAACACATGCCAGGTTAACGTAAATGTGGACAAAGGGTTAAATATATTCAGTTAAAACACACCAGAAACGTTCAACAATAAGTAGCAGTGCTTTATCGGTTTGCCTTGTTAGCCTACAAAACGGGAATAGCAGGAAAACAAAAAAAAAACAACACTCTAACAACTTACTGTGATGTTAACTTCGTGCTTTTTCAGTCGATACTTTAAGCTCTTCATGATGCAGCTGGGTAAATCCTGTTGCTACAAGTCTTCTTCGGTGATTAAATTCATAAACAGTACATAGAATTGTTGGAAAAAGTTCCAGCAAAGTTAAGTTAATGTCCCTTTTTCTCCTCTCACGGGACGAGTTTCACCTGACGCCTAACCTCACCGCAAACTGTGGCCGTGCTTCGAGTGACGCGAGCTCAGCCAATCAGAATCAAACAAACGCGCTATGGTTCACGTGAGAGCCAATTGGGGAAGGCGGAAGGCGGGACTTCCTATTTGAGCGTAGTTTGGAAGAACGTGGGAGACGTCTTAGAAAAAAGGAAAAAAGTGGAATGACGCAAGGTTTACCTGAACGAAACACCTGGGAAATCTCACGAGGTTTAGGTTACAACAAATAATACATTTAACTTTAATTAATTTTATTTTCTTTTACTTTTTTAATGCCTCTTACAAGAAAAATAACAGTGTTCAAGTATACTGTCATTTTTTTTATTTGATTGTTTAGATTCAGTCATCAAAGGTTGAGAAGTAAAAAACAGCCTGAGTATGCAAAATCAGCCCACTCGAATTAAAGTGCTGTTATTATAAAACAATTGACTCAAGTAGAAGTAATTAACTGAGTAAGAACTCAAGTATAAGTAATTCACTGAGTAAGTGCAAAACTAAATATTTGGTGAAAACTCAAGGCTTACTTTTGATTATTTTACTGATAAATCAAGCTAATTATCTTAAAAATGTTTTACAAATAGGTGCATACCAAAGAGAAATTGCTGAAGTAGGCAACAGTCCAAAATGTAATACAAATAGATAGTTAGATGTAAGTTCCCCGCCCAAGCTGCTGACAGTAACAGAACTATATGTGTTTCTCATTTTATTAATGTTGTTATGACCTTGTATAAATCAGGAATTCAGTAGCGTTCTTGTCCCGATCAATTGTAGACTGAATGAGACAACGCCCCCTTGTGACAGAATGCGGTTGCTTGGTTTTTACCCTTTACAAAAACACAGTCGGCTGAAGTTTGGCTATTTTTCACGCAAAATAAATGTCGAATATGAACCTATAGAACTGACTAATGCACCGTTGCCTCCTTCTGCCCTTGTTGTCAGTCTTTTTAGTCGACTCACTTAACCCACCAAACGCATTCAAATCTGCCAAAGGCTTCTGCTTTGGTTTTGACGAAGCGGCCCCGCCCCTCGCGTTTCCATGACAACAGCGTTGCTATGGAGCTGTGGTTGTCAGGCAAGGCCGGGAGGCGCCAAACGAACAGTTGAACACACACAGACCTGACCTGCTTTACTTCAGACACTTATAATTATAAATACAGCAACAGACTAAAGAGAGCGTGTAACAGGGCCAGACCTTAAAGCATATAATGGCACTGTACTGTTATAATAACCATGTCTGGGTGTCTATTAAAAAAAAAAAAAAACTAGTGTTAACTGTAAATACAATAGCCATTAATCCTCCCCATTAATGACAACAGAAACTATCCAAATGACACTGATCAAAAGTTTAATACTGTGTATTGCCACCTTTAACATCAATGACAGCTTGAAGTCCTTTGTGGTAGTTGTGGATGAGGCTCTTTATTTTCTCAGATGGTACAGCTGCCCATTCTTTTTGTCAAAAAGCCTCCAGTTCCTGTAAATTCTTGGTCTGTCTTTTATGAACTGCACGTTTGAGATCTCTCCAGAGTGGTTCAATGATACTGAGGTCAGGAGACTGAGATGGACAGAACCTTCTCTTTATGCTGCTGTAGCCAATGACAGGTCGACTTGGCCTTGTGCTTTGGATCGTTGTCATGTTGGAACGTCCAAGTACATTCAATGTGCAGCTTCTGAGCTGATGAGTGCAAATGTTCCTCCAGTATTTTCTGATAACCTGCTGCATTCATCTTTTCCTGTGCCTTTGTAGCTCACACATCCCCAAAACATCAGCTCTACCTGTTTCACAGTAGGACTGTGTACCTTTCATCGTAGGACTCTTCTCCAAATGTAACGTTTATGGTTGTGGACAAAAACTTAAATTTTGGTCTCATCATTACAAATGACTTTGTTCCAGAAGTTTTGAGGCTTGTCTCTGTGCTGTTGGGAGTATTGTAAGCAGGATGCTTTGTGGCATTTGTGTAGTAATGGCTTTCTCTAACATGCTGCACATTTTTCTTCAAGTGCCTCTTTATTGTGCATCTGGAAACAGCCACACCACCTTTTTTCAGAACATCCTGTATTTTAGCTGAAGGTATTTGTGGGTTTTTCTTTGCATCCCGAACACTTTTCCTGAAGTTTTGTTGGTCAACCTGATCTTTTTATTTTCCACTTCTTTATTAGAGTTTATACTGCTGATTGGCATTCTTAATTCCTTGGATATCTTTTTATATCCCTTTCCTGTTTTATCCAGTTCACTTGCCTTTTACCGCAGACCCTTTGATAATTCTTTTCCTTTCCCATGACTCAGACAGAAACAATAGTGCAGCACTGGATGAAAGATGCAAGGGTCTGTCAGGAGCCCAGAAACCCACTGACCTTTTAGACACACACTGATTACAAACAGGTCACAGGTGAGGGTTACCTTTAGGGGCCATTCAAACCTGTTTGTGTCACTTGTGCTTGTTATCAGGACAAAATCACCAGGGTATGTAAACTTTTGATCAGGGTGATATGGGTAGTTTCTGTTGTCATTGTAATTTAAAAAGAGTAAACAGTTGTTTGACAATAAATGGCTTCACCCAAACACTAACTGTAAGTGAAAAAGGGTTTTTGTGTTATCATTCACATTCTCTAAAAAATGGCCAAAAGAATAATCACAATTTCTGCCAGGGTATGTAAACGTATGAGCACAACTACAGTATATAAACTAATGTAACTTACAGTTGACATAGTAACACAGCTATAAGGTACATTTACTGTAATTTTGCTGAAATGCATTATTTTAGGATTTCCAGTTGAGAAATAGAGTATTCACTACAGGAGCAAATTCCATTCATTGTAATTGTCAATGTATCTGCACATACAGCCCTTTGCCTTGCACACATTACTGAATGATAGTTTAGGACTTTTGTTGAATGAATTTCTTGTAAGTGTAATTGCCTTTAACAGTATGTTCTTTACATGCCATTAAAAGGTGTAATATTCTTGCTGTAATATTTTACTTATAGGCATAGGTTACTTTTAGAATTTTCCATTATGGATAAAATAATATTCCGAGTTGGGTGTTAATCTTTTTCCCTAAACCAATGTGGATGTTACTGTATCTGCACATAAGCCTACTGCCCTTTTGTCCGTAGCTATGTTATTCTAAATCTACACATGCTAACATCTTGTTCCATTGGTAAATAAAAAAGCTGCAGAAGATGATACATTAGGTCAGTTTTGTTGTCAAGTCACCAGTTTTTAAGTCACTTTAAAGTCTTGAATGTTCAAGTCCAAGGCACTAAAGACTAGTACAAGTTGAGTCATCATCACTTAAAGTTAAGTCATTTTTAGTTTAAAGTCCAAAACTATTTGAATAGAGTCTGAGTCAATTCACCAATGTTAGTTAAAAATCTGAATACGGTGGGAGCTTGAGTCACAACACTGAGCCTGATGAGTGCTCCATCTCTGCATTAAGTGTCATCAAATATTGACCTTTAGCCCAAGCACTGAAGATCACTAAGAGAATAGACACTCAGGACTTTCAACATACATTACATTGTTACATACGGGCAAAGACAACAACTACACAACCTCCCTGTTGAATAAGTGCTGATATGGATTCTCTGCTCCTCCATGTGACAGCCATTCATTTTGTATTTTTAATAAACTAAACACATTTGCATGAAAGTTGAATGCCAAAGGCCACCATCTGTCAGAAGCTGTAACCTGCAGCTGTCTACTTAGCTATTATTATTTTATCTTTTGCAAGGGGAAAGAAAATAGTGCCGATGTCAGAACGATTCAGCATTTGAACAGAAGAAAAACAGTCAACAATAAAAATGTGTATAAAACATATTATTAGAAATTGATAGAAATACACAAAACCAATACAAAGTCATTAACTGCTAAGTGCTGAGTGCTTTTCTGTGTAGTATAGTACCACAAATAAATACATACATGCAAAGGTAACAAGTGGAATGCACCAAAACACCAAGGAGCTTTTTCTTTTTTTATATATATTCAGAGGTTAAAGAAAACTGACAGACATTTTTTGCTTAAATCCATAGGTCAATTTTTTTTCAAATTTCATAATGGCGACAACCTCCTGAGACATTGGTCAAAGAATCTCTGAGCCTCTTCCCATTCAGCACTCAAGAGTGATGTGATGAGTGGTGGTCTGGGAGAGTGGGGCAGTTGGTGCTGAGAGCTCTCACACGGCCTTGCGGTGGTACTCTGGAGGAGCAACCTCATAGTCACTGGCGTTGAAGAGCGAGGCAAAATTCTTCACCAGGTACCTAAAGGGTAGACAATAAATTAATTTATTTGCATTGTGAGGTAAAAAATAAAAAGTGGAGTAGACTAATGAAAGAAATCAATTTTAATATTTCAAAATCTGGGTTTATATTTGCTGTTTATTATACAAAGGGTTTTTATTCATTATCACTCAATAACATGGTCAAAAAGTCTGAACTTAGCTGTTATAATGATAATAAAAAAAATGTAACACAATAAAAAAGGAGTGAGTTGTGGGATTTCAATCTGTCTAATGTTCTAGTTGACATAAGCCATCATTTTAAGATGGTAAAAACATATGCCACATCCTTTTTCAGCCTACTCAAGCGACATTAAGATTAAGGATATGTTCAAACTTGTAGTCTGCTTCATGTAATTCTCCAGAAATACACTAGATGGGTTTGTTATTAACCCTAAGCGTCTGCGGTCTGCTTAGGGTTCCCATTTTTATTGTACCGTACCAGAGTTTAGTAGGTAGAAGACCTCTGTTTTTCAAATGAACCACACTTTTAGAGCAACCACAACAGAATTTGTTTTAATTGCACCAAACACGTAAGAGTGAACACACCCTAAATGTTATAATGACTTGCTTTAAGTAGGGCTGGCTGGAAAAGTCAAATTATATAAATTATTTGTAAATTAGGGTTAGTGTTTTCTTCCCACACTGTGATGAACACAGCGCTAGATCAACTCAAATAATGGATGTAATATCGCTAAAGAGTAAGACAGAGAGATTTCATCCCACCCACACATCAAGAACTTTTAGAAGATATATGTTGTAAATATGTAATTAATCCTAGCAGTGCCAAACAACACTTAACTGCAGGATCTATCCACCGCATAAGTTGTGTTAAGAACAATCACTCTGAGCCAAAGCAGTTCTAGAGCAGAAAATTGATTTCATGGTTTAAAAGTGTTTAATGGCCACAAGCCGGGCTGCACAAGTTCTGTGACGATTTAAGGTGAGCGCCGCATGTGTCTCTGCCAGTGCACTGAGGGGGAAATCTTACTTTAGAAAATCTTGGAGGTAACTGAGCAGCAAAGCCAGACTCTTCTCATCCAGAGGAGTGTAGGCCAGCATGGCTCCAATACGAACTGGAAGAAAGACGGCAACAAATAACGACAGAAGGTGAGTACGGAGAAATGAAGAATATACATGTGGTTTATTTGATAGGGACAGAAATAATAAACATAGATTATCTTCTCAAAGTAATCCCATGTCAGCACCATAGTGTTTATAGCAAAGCCTGGCAATAGTTTGATGTGTTCAGGTGCTTTCGGACAGTATTGAATGTGTTGTTCTTAGTTTGTTTTGTTCATATGTTTTAACTCGTAAAGTAGGTGTGATACCATTTATATTTATTAATAACTATGATTACTGAGCAAATCTACCTGGTTTATTAGCATTTAAGGCTACAAGCAAGTCAAGTTTAACATTAGCTTCTTTTCTCTTTTTTAACTAAGACTTAATGCTGGTAAATACTAAGGATACATGAATGCAGCTCTCTGAAATCCTGCTGAGAGGGTTTAATCGAGCTGTAAGCAGGGGAACGTACTAATTGACAATCAGTTGCCTAAACCATCTTGTCACTAGAAATCTTATGTTGGTACATAACCTCAAATATCGGGCTCTGTACAATTACAATGTTTCCAAACGCAGACAAACTGATCATAGTCTGACACATCTCATGTACTGTTTGATGAATATGTTTTAATTAATTCAGGGAGGAGGTCCAGGGTTCCACGCTGCAAACACAATCGGCTTAAAAACTCACATCTTGTGTGCGACTGTGTTTTATGTAGTGCTGCAGTATTGCCTTTTTGTCCAAGACAAATTTCTCCTATGGGAGACAATTAAAGAACTTTGAACTTTGAATAATGAGTCGTGACCGTGTGGGGCTTGAGTGTGTGTGTGTGTGTGTGTGTGTGTGTGTGTGTGTGTGTGTGTGTGTGTGTGTGTGTGTGTGTGTTGTAGAGTTGTACCGAACAGACGCAGCAGGTGTGGTGCCCCATACACCTGGGACATCGGTATTTCCGGGTGCTCTGCCAAAATGTCAGCGTACTGCGGCCGCTCGAACTTGTACAGTAACTGAGTACCGAGCATAACGTTGAAGTATTCTCGAATCCCTGCCACCACTTCATTTACAGCATACTCTCTGAAGAAAGAAAATCTTTTGATGAGGAACCAAGAGAAGTAAGGAGAGAGAAAGGGGGCAATAAATAAATAAAATAAGATGGAATAAATGTAATGGGTCTTTCAAAGAACACCAACCCATTATTCCCCATTTTACAGGAGCCTAATCTGCACAAGTGGCATCGTGCTGGTTAAATTGCTGAAGTTTGTGCAAAAGCGCCAGTAACAGACTTTAAATCTCAAAGTAACGACGGAAGCATTGTGTAACATTGGTTTAGTGAGACAAAGAACCTGACCCTGTCCTAATTATCTGTCCTTGCAAGCTCATTTCAGACAAAGCGCTGCAGTTTCTAAGCAATCAAATCAAGAAAGGGAGTGGGGAACGACAGATTAATTTCAACATTTCTGGCGCTGGAGACATACAATTTACCACACATCTCTCCAAAAATTGACCAGGAGTGAAGCAAAATATGTTAGCATAATCAGCCTAAAATGAGCAACACGTCCTTCATTAACTTACATTTCCAGACCAGACTCTTTCAAACAGAAATCTCTCCAGGTAAGATCCAGCTGAGATTTCCAGACCCCAGGACATTGTTTGTTGATATGAAGGCTGTGTAAAGCTTTCTAAAATTGTTTCTGTTTTCTAGATCCTTTATAAACATCTACTGACCTTGATTCTCACGAGATTTGAGAGTTTACAAACTGTTCTTACTTGTTGTCCGAGTTTCCTTTTGATTTCTTGTAGTTTGCATAGTCCTCCAGGACACTGTCAATATTCTTCTTTGCTGGCAGATGAAACAGCTGCAAGACAAAGAATTAATTTATTTAGATTTTTTTTTAACACATCTGGAAAAAGGATAATTTATTATGCGTCGACGCACTGTTTACATTTATTTGGCGTAATGGCAGCTTGTGCTCCTGCGAATGGAGAAGGTTCCATTCTATCACAGAAGCCAAAAGTATGGGAATACTTTAAACAGAGGCCAAATAAAATGGTCCTTATTGGTCCTGCAAAAACCGAAATGGCGTACTCCGGCAGCACAACTGCGACGCACGAGCACCTCAGAAGAAAACATCCTGGCGCGCTCCAACCTCAAACTGACGAGCCATCTGTGTCACTATTTATTATTGCAATTAGTTTTGGGAGTAATTGTTGCGTTCTTACCTGATGTGTTTTGTTCGAGAATTAATTCATATTTGCTAGTTAATAATGGTAATGCTAATTGCTAACGGTATAACGTTGAACTGTAAACGGATAATACTGTATAGGTTACTTTGGCAAAAATAAAGTAAACTTTCAACTTTTAATTAACATTTACTGGTTGTTAGAAGTAGTTTATGCACACGTAGACCTAAAATTAACAACTAGATTTACATTAACAGTACTCTGTAATCTAGAAGTGTACATGAACATATAACATGTGCATTTTTGTTTACTTTTGGCACAAGCCAATTAAATAAAACTTAATAATGAATTATCTCCTTACTTAAAAAGAGTTTAAAATGCTTTCTGTTTTTTATAATAAAATGACAAATTCACTACACTCTCTGAAATATAATTAAGATTGTAATTAAAACAGCAATTAATCACATTTAGTTCATTTAAAAATATGCATATTTACTACCATCTTTAAAATACATTACAGTTTATTAATCTAGTGCTCTTTTTTATACAGTTTATAAAAGAACACTAGATTAATTAAAAAATTTAATTAAAATAATCGTTAGATTAGTCAACAGAAAAAATAATCATTAGTTGCAGCTCTAGTGTCACCTACGTTTCTTGTCTATTTAAAAGCTCTGAAAAAGTGTTACGCAGTATTCGTTAGGTTCATTAACTAGGTTTTGTAGTGTCATATTTTTGACGTTATGCGTTTTATTTTCAATGAACTTATGCAGTCACTTGAAAATTGCCTGCTCATGAGTTTTTGCCTTCAGTGATTTGAAGACTGGGAGGTCAGTTTCAGACAACACAGTTTCTCTCGACAGTTTTTAAAAGTGGACTATCACACTTTCCCTGACGCTGTGTTACTGTCGTCATGACAACAGGGGCGTGCCTCATGTACAGTAGACGGCTTTTACTCCAGAGGCTCATTTTACAGTTGAACTGGAGAAATACAATAATCAGACTGGAGCACGACCGATAGAGACTTAAAATGCACTGTTTAGGATATAATTTAAATCACTAAAATGCTCTTAAGGAAACAGAATTAACAGGAGGCTTCTGTCGTAGAGTAGCAAGAAAAATCAGAGCCATACAAAATAGAAAACAACGTAATCTATGCGTATTTAAACCACGACCAATACCTGTTCCCACTGTTCTCTCTTCTTCATGCGTTTATTTTTTTTTATATCCACTATTTAACCAGGTAAAAACTTTGAGATTAAAAATCTCTTTTTCAAGAGTGAGCTGACAAAGACAACAGCATTACACAAGTTGGTGTAATGGTTGGTTTTGTTTAATCGGCCGTGACTTTCTGCATTTGGTAATACCGTCATATTTAAGCGCCAAAGTCGCAAAATTGCAACAAGCAACTTAACGGGAAAAAACAGCCGCTACTTCCGGTTTATGTGCTAAATTATGCTTTCACTCCCTTCCACCAGATGTCAGACACCCTGTACTTTGTTTCTAGTCCACTATTACCATGTGTTGCCATTAAAAAATTTTGTAGAAGACCTCAAAGACGCGTCTCAGTGGGAGTGTCAGAACGGCTCAATAGAAGCCTCATTCTCTACACGCGAGCTGATAAACATGAAAATAACAAATAAAAAATACACCTGTGATGAAGTTTTGGTATTAGTAATGGCTGACTCTGATTCTGAGGGAGAACATCTACCTTTAGAGTCTTTTCAGCCGAGTGAAAGTGAGAATGAGCGAGTGAGTGCGTGTGTAACTTGGACAGCGGCGCGCTGCTCGTGCCTTTCTCAGTGTCTCTCATAAAGCACACGCTGGTTTTCCCACATTTTGCCAAACATCAGTGAAAGAAATGGTAGGAAAACTAGTTGCTCTGGCCGCGGTAGTGAAGGGGAGGTTGAGAAGGGAAGCCGTGAGCACGTAGCACCTGCAGCTTTACCTTTAGCACCTGCAGCTTTACCTTTAGCACAGGTGATAGAAGCCGGGGCGGGTGTACTGCAGTGGCCGCGGTAGTGACGGGGGTGTCGGGAGAGGCAGGGGTAAACATAGTCAGCGAGAATGCGCTAATCAAAGCAGCGATCGTAATAAAAGTGATGGCTGTGTGCTGTGCTTTATGAGAGGTCCCACACTCTAAAAAACTACTAAACTGTTCTGGATGTTTATGTTCATTTAATTCTGTTTGACTCTTGTATTTGCACTTTTTATAAACTGCTATTTGTTGCTAATAAAAGTTGTTTATATTGTTGTGCATGTTATTTTGTTATTGTTTCAGTATTAGTGTTTGGTATTCAGTTTCTGAACAGTTTAGGCACAAGCCAACAGTTTGGTGACGCTGTCTGAGCCTTACGTCATATGTTTTTTAATTATTCACGGTAATACCGTATACCGAGGTAAAATAGGGAGGAGGTTTGACGGTATCAAAATTTGGATACCGCCCAAGCCTAGTTAGCACACCTCGTGACTCAGAGCTGCACGGTGGAGTCCCTGCTGAGAGTGTGGCGTTTGTCTAGAAGAGAGGGGTTGTTCTGACCTTAATGTCACTAAATGGTTAAAAAAGTGGTTTACAGTACAGTGTGCCTTGCTCCTCTGAGGTCGAGAGGTTAGTGGGTTTAGATGCAGGAGACTGGGGGTTTGGATCCCTTGGGGGAGCGACTCCAGCCACAGTCCAGGTAAATGGAGAGGGTTGCGTCATGAAGGACAACGTTGGTGGGAAAACATTGCCAAGCTACTCAGGTGAACTACTTCACTGTGGCAACTCCCAGATGGGGTACAATGTGCCTTATACATTTTCCCCCCATTTATTTTTTTCATCAGAGAATATGCCTTTGACTAACCGGCAAGACTGACCTGTTTCTGGCGTGTGATGAGGTCCCAGTCGTCCACTAACCACGGCTTTAACTCCTCGGGGAGTTTGACTTTCACCTCCACGCGGTTGGCAAACATTTCCTCCTGAAAGCAAACACACGTTCACTTTCTGAACTCTTCAGGCTTGCCATAATCTTGAGCCGCAGCCGGATTCTCGCAAGATTAGAGAGTTTACAAATTCACGGAAATGCATCTTGAACTGCTCCAAGCTAAGTATTCACATTCGAACTGGGGCCTGACTTTGCCGTTGTGTCCAATGCTGTGGCAGCTCTGACAGGTCTGAGCCTGTTTAAGGTTTGAAGATGTAGTGACTGTTTTACCGTTACAAACGTAAACATGTAGCTGCTCTGATTGGATAAAACTGTGGTGGATAAATATAATTAACGACCAGATATTCATGGAAAGTACCTGCCTTTTTGCAAACACCTTTAACGGGAGCACTCTAGATGGGTGTGTGGAACAGAATCTGGTAGAGTCAGGTTAGGCTGGTCCCTAACCGAAACCAAACCAGTTGACCAGCTGATTGGTTGTGTTTATTTTTCTAAATTACAGCTTTTAACCAGCATTATCCAAAGGGAAGTTAAAACATGCACAAAACGGTCCTATCAATACAAAAAGCATAAATGCTTTGGGTGGGCAATTGACAAAATTTGACAAAATTTTATTGTGTTACGATAAGAAGAGCTGATGATCTGTCAATTTGGAAAGAACGCTTCACGCTCCATTTCTATTTGCATCTTCGCTAAAGACAGACGCCGGCAGTTTGCTTTTTCCCTCCCACTCTGACTATTGGTTAGTCCGGGAAGCAGGAAACAGTGATGCAAAAGGTCCAATAATATATGAAAAAATTTAAAAGATACAAAGGCAATCCGTTAAGGCTGAAGGATACGTAAAAGCATAACAGCTGCAGAATTTGACAAAACATTATTTTAAAATAATTTCAGCACAGTGAATAACAGACGTATAATTTAACCAGAAATTATGATTATTTCTGTGGAATCACTGAGTGTAATTACAGGCACTTACACTCAGAGTTTACAAATTCACGGAAATGCATCTTGAACTGCTCCAAGCTAAGTATTCACGTTCGAACCGGGGCCTGACTTTGCCGTTGTGTCCAATGCTGTGGCAGCTCTGACAGGTCTGAGCCCGTTTAAGGTTTGAAGATGTAGTGACTGTTTTACCGTTACAAACATAAACATGTAGCTGCTCTGATTGGATAAAACTGTGGTGGATAAATATAATTAACGACCAGATATTCATGGAAAGTACCTGCCTTTTTGCAAACACCTTTAACGGGAGCACTCTAGATGGGTGTGTGGAACAGAATCTGGTAGAGTCAGGTTAGGCTGGTCCCTAACCGAAACCAAACCAGTTGACCAGCTGATTGGTTGTGTTTATTTTTGTAAATTACAGCTTTTAAACAGCATTATCTAAAGGGGAGTTAAAACATGCACAAAACGGTCCTATCAATACAAAAAGCATAAATGCTTTGGGTGGGCAATTTGACAAAATTTTATTGTGTTACGATAAGAAGAGCTGATGATCTGTCAATTTGGAAAGAACGCTTCACGCTCCATTTCTATTTGCATCTTCGCTAAAAGACAGACGCCGGCAGTTTGCTTTTTCCCTCCCACTCTGACTATTGGTTAGTCCGGGAAGCAGGAAACAGTGATGCAAAAGGTCCAATAATATATGAAAAAATTTAAAAGATACAAAGGCAATCCGTTAAGGCTGAAGGATACGTAAAAGCATAACAGCTGCAGAATTTGACAAAACATTATTTTAAAATAATTTCAGCACAGTGAATAACAGACGCATAATTTAACCAGAAATTATGTGATTATTTCTGTGGAATCACTGAGTGTAATTACAGGCACTTACACTCTCCACCGTGGGGTCAACGCGAGACCTCTTCTTCCGCGGGCCCTGCGCCGATTCTCCGCTGCTCGTACCTTCACCTGGTGCAGGCGCTGGAAGGACAGGCAGATTTTACACAAAGCCACATGCACAAGAATAGATAATCATGTTTTCTTATGGTGAATAGCTCCGTTAAGTATGTTTTGCTTTTTGCTAATGTGGAAAATGGAGAGCAGGTAAACAGTGGGTCTTTGTACTGTCTGAGCTTTCACAGTTATGAATGTAGACTTCTGAATAGAAAAACACCGACATACAGCAGAATTGTAGCTGAATTTCAGACTGAATTTTTACTTTTTCCCTGTCATGTGTCAAGTCTAATTACTGCACATGAATGGATAAAATTCTAACACAAGGCCAAGATATTCCAGTGCTGTTTGTATTTATGAAAGTAGAGTGAATCAGTTCAGTTCTTTTTGGTGGAACTACATTGATTATGGGGTATTTAAATGATTACAACAATGCAACATAAATGCAACATTCAATCTGCAAGTAAGAGTTTAAAGATCTTAGACTTACTCTTCTGTTTCGCCTTTTTGACTTTTCTAAAAAAAAAAGAAGAAGGGATTAGAGTTGCAGAGGGACACTGTCAGCACTACAGATGATGATTGTGATTCAACCAATGAAGGTTTGCAGAAGCTCCAGGTGCCTCCTTCTCTGTTCTATGACCGGATGAAGAGCCTTCACAGACAAGAGTTTTATTTTGTATTATATACAAGCTGTTCAAAAGTTTCAGGCAGGTGTGGATATAAAAAATAAAGTAAACTATAAAGTATGTGTGTTTATTAGTTGTTTACTCACTTTGAGTATAGAAAAAAAAGATGTGATGGTGTAACCCTGCCCTGGTTCTGTCTGGGATCACATCTGGTTTAACCCATAGATAGTATAATTATGGATGATATCCGCCCATTGGTCCCCTATTCACCAATATTGTCATTACGAATGGGCAATAAAATGGCCGTTACATCCGGGCTTTTCGGGTTTTACTCCATAGTAAAACAATAGTTTTTAGATAGCATAAACCAACGTAATTTTCAAAAATTCACCCCCCCCAGAGTTGTCACGTAGTAAAAACTTAGCTCTAGAGACCGGAGCCATCTTTTGTACCAGGCTGTAAACATGAGTTTTACTCTTGTAAAGTCGCCATTGGGTTTCTCCTTATATTTCCGCTTTTGGAGCCTGCCCTCTGGTGGACGGAGGTATATCGCTGTATTTTGCTGTAAAATCACCGTATGGCGGCGCGCTTACACGACGACCATTTAAGAGGTACCATGGGAGAGGCTTGGTTTAACCTAAGGTCCTTCTGAGATTTGAAGGTCTGGTTTAGTCCTGTTTGGTCTGGCTCTGTCTGGTTTTGTTCAAATGTTTGAACATAACCTTCCCAGGGACAATGGAACAAGAACTGTTGCGGTTTTTAAGGCAAAGTTGAACCAAATATTGATTTGATTTAGAATTGTCTTCTTTTCTTTCACTTTGCATTTTTGTAAACTAATAAAAATAATCATACTTTATAATTTCCTTTTTATGTCCACACCTGCCTAAAACCTGTGCACAGTTCTGTAGACTTCTGTACAGTTCGATAATCTCAGCAGGATCATTTGCAAAAGCTCCAAAGAACCATGTTATTTAGTTTGTTATGTAACAATCAACAGGCATTTGACCCGGTTTAGAGAGGGTCTTGGAACGGTACAAAATTAACTTTTATTTCTAATCCCAGTGTTTCCCACAGCACTCTTTAATTTAGGCGTCTGTCTTTACAATAAGCACCACCTTGACTATTGTCTTATGTGGGACAAATAGCCTTGGTAATATGGGTTTTTGTAATAAATTAACCATAATACCTTATTTTGTGATGCACCAGTGTTGAAGCAGAGATCAGAGGCAGAGTTTAGGCATTAGGGGCAAATATATGAAATGTATAAATGATATGAATCTGAAGAAATTTGAGTTACCTTAACTGACTAATCTCCTGTGGCAAACACTTAAGTTTTAAACTTGATCAATGCGAGAGGGTACTTACAAATCAACATTTTTTTGCTGCACAGCAGCCATCTTCTTGCTTGGTGCCAGTCCCCTCATCTTTCCCTCAACATAGTGGTCCCTGCAGAAGGAAATGAAAATCAGATGATTATCAGATGATTTATCAGCACGTTAACAAAGCTAAGCAACTTGATTCCCTCTGGTTTTTAGAGCTGTGCATCATTTGACTCAATCTATCATCCGGCACAACAAAGTGAGTGAGACTTGTCTAAACTGATCACACAAACCTACAGCTCTTTACCTGCAGCTGCTTCACTCCAGAATCACTACTCAATTGTCTACAATCGTACAGGAGATAAAGACATTAACCTCTTGAGCATCACATTGAGCAATAAGAGTGTCTTACATGCTGTGTTTGCTGTATTGATTTATGCTAATTAGCCCGTGGTCTTTGCTTTTGAAGCTTTTTTTGGAATCCATTTCTCCTCACTATATCAAGACCTTGTGTGGGGTGTATATTTTACATAGATGTCATAGTAATTGTATATTAGATATTAATATATACAAGTATGACTTAATGTCTTTAGCTGCATCTCCTATTGGCACCATGCTAATCCAAACAAGACAAAGACATCACTTTGCACTACATCTAATCACTGTCAGGGACACTCTGTCCTATACACTTAGTGACATGTACACGTAAACTTATTTACATCTATGACTGACACGTCAGCTCATTACACGTCCTTCCACGACCCTGGAGCTGAGAGCATAATGTACATCTATAAAAGCTTCATGTGTTGTAAACATGTTAAACAAATCACCACTATTGTTGCATGTGTCTGAATTGTTTCATTCTTGCAAGAATTAAACCGGTCTTCAGTTTCTAAATTTACCATGTACGGTCTCCATTGTCTCGTTTGTGATCCGAACCTAATAATTATTTTAACAATAGTCTGTAGAAATGAATCACTTGTTAAAACTAAACCATGTGGAAGGACAGAAGTCTGTAGATGTGGTTCTTTGCACTCACTGATTAGCCTTCTGAAGCTCTTTTTGTTTGGCGAGGTTGCTGTCCACATATTTGAGAACTCTGCTTTCAGGAACCCATTCATCCCAGCTGGAAAAGATCAAAAAATAATGCTCAGTGTTAATATTCTGTTGCAGTCAAACTAAAACTAAACAGATACCAATATTAAACGCTTACTTTTTATTCCATCCACTGTAATGAATAAAGTATTTGATCTGCTTATCCTTTATGTTGATTTTTACACACTGGAAAACACACAGAAGTTTTGTGCCATTTTGACAATCTTTTATAATAGAATAATAATTTTAAAAAGTTGTTTGTGACCAACCTTTGCCTCATAGAGCAGTGGCCCATGAAAGCACAGGACTCTTTCACCTGGAAACACAGAAAATACAGCCTAAATGTGATAAGGAGAGAGAACATGAGGATAATAATAATAACAGTAATGTACAGTAATTTTAAATTGATATGGCTAAGTTTAATGTCCAATAGCCTGTGGGTGGGTCTTTTGTGTGAATGGCTAACATGCTACTTTGTGAAGCTAAACGCTAACGAAGCTAACTAGCACATAAAACAGATTAATTGCAGCTTGTAGGTTATATTATATAATCTTTTCCATTCAAACGAGTTTCAGTAAAAGGCTCTAAAGCTGTGTGTCCCCTTCTCTGTGCTTCTTTTGTCAAGCTGAACCGACAACAACAAACCCGCCCCTTTTTCTTCTGGAGCGTCCCTTTTTTTTTTTTTTTTTAACTAACCTTCTGTAAATTTAGGCTTAGGGTCCTGTTTTGGCGCCATTCACAGACACAGACTGGCCGTATGTCTGATCGATCAAATTCGTGCATTGCCAGAGTCCATTTCTTCCATTTACAAACCCCTCGGACATGGAGCCAGAACCAGACCCAGAACCAAAGCGACGCAGAGAAAAGCGCTCGGGCCTGTGTCCTCCGCCTCCTCTTAGCCACGTGACCGGCCAACGGCGCGCCGCGGTGACGTCATGGCGCATTAATGAGCTCTGTCCAAAATCATTTGAAAAAAATATATAAACGATTAGGAAAAAAAAGCCATTCTTTGTACAATTTCTAACTAGTTTAAATATCTTCAAAAGTGTCAGTGATAAGAGAAAAACGGGAAGCAAGGTTGTTTAAAAAAATCTTTCAATTTAATTTGTATTTTAAACATGTCTGTGAAAGGTGTTTGTGACCAACAGTTTCACTCTAGAAGAACATCAAACACCTGAATGGAACAGTGAAACTAAACGACTCACCTGAGCTTAAAGACTCTCACATCAGGAGTCACTCTGTCCTTTCAGAGCTAACCACTATGAGACCAGAACAGCCTGGTCCAATCAGAGTCAGTTTCAGGTCAAACCCTCCTCTATAGAAAAGGACTTTCAACTTTCTTACCAGTTGATCTTAGAATTGAAAAAGTTTCTCTGAATAAGAGATGAAACGTCTTTACCTTAAAAACTAAATCCAGATGTCTCTGCTTTACCCTTTTCTTTGCCTTTTAAAATACTAAAAGCCAAAGCCACTTTAAAAATTAAATACTGCCATCTGTGTCACTTCAGCACTTTTTGTGCCAGTGACTACCTTCAAAATGCATCTTTTCAATTTCAAATACTGTGTATTTCAATACACTACCATTGCAACTTGATTTCTGTTTTTTTATTTATTTTTCATTCCCTGGTGTTGAAATCTCTCTATGGCAACCTTTAAAATATTTAAAATAATATAAATGGAGCAAACAACTAAATTTTAATTAATATTCCGTCAGCAATTTTTTGCATTTTATTCAATTGATTTAATGATTCTTAGACAATTGGTAGAATCAAGCCTATTTCACGGACACAGGACCCTCAGCTGGAACAGAAAATTCCAATATAAATAATATATAATTCCTGCCACTTGGACAGAGCTCTCCTGAGTCGGCACGCTCAGCAGCTCAAACAAAGGGACAGAAACAGGTCGATACACAGGACCCTAGCAGAGTTGTATTTGTTTATGCACTAAAATGACCCGACCGTTTCAGTTTTTTTCTTCCAAACTTGCTAGTTTTGGATAGTTTCCTCTCGATAACAAACACAGAAATCTAGTGGCTAAAAGTTAGACAGTGCCGTTCTAAATTAACTTAAATAGCAAATGATAAGTAACTACTAAATCTGTGTGCTGTGAGTGATAGAAGATATGAGTTAGTGGCCTTCATATGAGAGGGACAAAAAAATCGGCCCAGAGTTGTCACATAGTAAAAACTTAGCTCTAGAGACAGGAGCCATCTTTTGTACCAGGCTGTAAACATGATTTTTACACTTTTAAAGTCGCCATTGGGTTTCTCCTTATATTTCCGCTTTTGGAGCCTGCCCTCTGGTGGACGATGGTATATCGCTGTATTTCGCGGTATTTTGCCGTATGGCGGCGCCCTTACGCGACGACCATTTAGGAGGTTCCATGGGAGACGCTTGGGTTTTAATGTTTGTGGGGGAGACCAGTGCTAACCACTGTACCACTGTGCTGCCTTTAGCGTATATGTACCGAGAAAAATCAAAAATTGGCTAAATGTCTGTCAGTTCTCATTTGCCAAAAAACATCTTGTTTTTTTTTTTGCCTTTATTGGGGATAAATGCGCAAAAAGGCTCAGCTTATGCTGTTTAAAAACCCCTAAAAGACTATAGCAGTCCCTTTGTGGGCGGCTTGAAATAAAGACTAAATAACTTCTTAGCTCCTCTATGGTGGAGAGGTTAGTGCAGGAGATTTGGGGGTTTGAATCTCAAGTCCAGTCACAGACCACCTGTGCTGGTCCCGAGAAAAAAGAGAAGAATCCGTCAAGAATTGCATCCGCCGTACTTGTTATCTGTGGAGGTTCTCAGTCATCCAGGACATATTCAAGAAAAGGTTTCAACAAAGGCATCTGGACGTATGTTATATAAATGCACAAAACAAAGTACTTGAAAATAATCATGTATCATATCTGCACCTACAGTATATAATAACAATTAAAACATTCCCCTTTTTCTTGCTGATAAAAACGTACACACTGCTCTTTGTTGTTGAAAAGCCCAACACAGGGGATGATCCATGTTGTTCAGTATAGCATCCGTTCTGTTGTGTTGCTCCACTTCAAATAGAGTCTCCAAACAAACACCTACAGTTGAACCAGCCATAAATGTGTCTTTACATGTTGATGTGATGGTCTTGTATTTTTGTTTGATGAGGTTTGGAGACATGCTATTTCTGTTTTTGAGTGTTTGTTCCATTTTGAGGCACTAACATTGTTAAAAACATATGGTAATAATGGAGGAAAGCAGCACAAAGAGAGACGGGGGCAACATAAAGGCTACAGTCCTTTTGAGGTTTCTCATGACTGACAGTTGAATATCTTTTGTGTGATGTGATTATTTCTGAAATGGCACGTATTTTCAGCGAACTAGAGAAATTACAGACAAAATGCTCCCACACTGGGACTGAGCCTTTTCTGGCCCACGTTATAATGTCACTGAATTCTCATGAACCCAGAGCAGAGTCGTCAAGTGGCACATGCCGTTTGTCGGGACATGAGCAGACTGTTCGTACGGGAGTGTCCTCTCACGAGATTTGAATAGCCACAGTGTTTATCTGACAGTGACAGGTACAAATGCTTGAATGGAAAAATGGGAAACTGAAAAAATGCAAGGCCTTTCAGATTATCCTGCACTTTTGCTGATGCTGTGAGAAAATGCCAAGCAATCATTACACCATCAAAAGAGGCTCGTGGGAGGCAGAAAAATAACTTTAAGACATTTCTAAATGGAAGATGCTTATACTTCACAGGGAGAGAAAGTCACTGCTGCATAATTAGTAATTTGTCATGTTGAACAGTGAGCCTCTAGAAATGTTGTTAAACCTATTTCTCAGGAACAAAACTGAAATGCACCAGAGCAGTTGAAGATGGAACTAATTTCAACAAAAATAAATATTTTAAATTGCGACAGTCCTGTTTCTTTAATCTTGAACTTCTATTGATCCGTTTTCCCTCAAAAAGTTCTTGAAAAATGTCTGTTTCATATAATGACTGCTTAATTTGACAGACTGTACATCAAACACTTACAATGGCTGAGCAACTCATAATAAGAATAAAAGATGACTCTTACACCACAAGCCAACATTTAACTGAAGCCACTCGAACTTAGACCAGACCTTTTCCTCTTGATTAAGGCTCCGACACAAGCTGCAGTATCTCAGGCCTTTCTTCACTAAAATGTCAAGAGTCTGGCTCCTCTGCAGCGTCTACTGTCACACGTCAAATTATCTCTGTTGAAATGATTAGTTTAATAGCACAAAAGTCATCGACGTTTAGACATTCCTTTTGATTAAGTAGAGCTTGGACTTCATAAAGTGAAATATAAGCACGTTAATTAAGTCTTCAGAAGATAATGACTGTAGTAACCTGTTGTTTGGAAGTCACATCCCTAGGTAATGTTATCCTGGTGAAAGGTAGTGACAGCGCAACACCTTTTTCTTTATAAAGTAACATTTGCTTCTTGTTGTCGTCACACATGAAGAGCCAGTACCTGCTCTCGGGGGAGGGGGGGGGGGGGGGTCACTCCGTTCATCTGAAGCTGCCGAAATGCAGAGGAATCAGTCAGTATACGTTTACCTGCATGAAGAGAACTCTGAATTATCACCATAACGCTAAGAAAGGCCTAATGCTGGTAAATACTCAGGAAACATGAATGCAGCACAGTACTTTGATCTCTCTTGTGCTGTAAACAGTGTGAACTCCAGCTGCGAGGGTTAAATCTAGCTCTGAGCAGAGTCAGAGTAAGCTGTGCAGGTGAAAATACCAAGAGTTTCCAGAGCAACAACATTAATGAGTACAGGTTTACCTCAGGACTCGTATTAAAGGGTTAGGGTTCACCTAATGTATGCTACAAGAACATGCTGAAATCAAAAGGTATGTGTGACACTCACTCACGTGATTAATAAAGTTGTCTGAATCTTCGGAAGCAGGTCTGGACCAAAGGAGTCCTCTCAAAGAAGGATCCTGACGACTTGGAAACATCTATTTCCCAGTTTTCTTTCTCCAGAAACTCACAAAGCATTATGGTCTATTTTGCCTGTCATGTGACCATCCCTGTTCCCTACTTTTCATGATGCAATGTGAGAAACATTCAGACAGCACTACAAAATGGAAAAATGACTTGAGTGTTGAAAATTATGATTTTTTTTTTTTTTTTTTGCGGACTCTGTTTTACAAAGGACCTCTGCACTCTCTATTCACTTTAAAAACACTTTCAATGGTTACAGTAGTGTTTTTTTACACAACCACTCATCAGGAAAAATAAATTACCGACATTAAGCACCAGCACAAAAAGCATGAACAAACAATGGGATTGAATATAGCCAACCAAAACAAGCAGGTTGATGTTGTGTTTCAGCATCTTTTTACACTTTTAAAAGGGTGTTTGTTTAAAAGATGAAATGAAAGATGAGTCTGTTTTAATGGCCAATGTACTTGATAAAAGGTCTGTGCATGTGACTATTATCTGTGACACTCCTCCTCCTGTGCAACTTCTTTTGTCATTGGGCTCCATTCAGCACCGTAATGTCTGCATAATAATCATAATTATGAAAGTCTGTGAGCCGTCAACATCCCCCTTGTGTTTTTAAATAGATCAGTCACGTCTTGTCACATGACAAATAAGTTTTACAAACTCTAAAGAAAGGTCTGGGTTTGGTCTAAGACCGGACTAACTCTGTCTCCTTCAAACACTGACCTCCGTGAGTCTGGACCTGGTCTAAGACTGGACTAACTCTGTCTCCTTCAAACACTGACCTCCGTGAGTCTGGACCTGGTCTAAGTCTGGACTAACTCTGTCTCCTTCAAACACTGACCTCCGTGAGTCTGGACCTGGTCTAAGACTGGACTAACTCTGTCTCCTTCAAACACTGACCTCTGTGAGTCTGGACCTGGTCTAAGTCTGGACTAACTCTGTCTCCTTCAAACACTGACCTCCATGAGTCTGGACCTGGTCTAAGACTGGACTAACTCTGTCTTCTTCACAAACACTGACCTCCGTGAGTCTGGACCTGGTCTAAGACTGGACTAACTCTGTCTTCTTCACAAACACTGACCTCCGTGAGTCTGGACCTGGTCTAAGTCTGGACTAACTCTGTCTCCTTCAAACACTGACCTCCGTGAGTCTGGACCTGGTCTAAGACTGGACTAACTCTGTCTCCTTCAAACACTGACCTCTGTGAGTCTGGACCTGGTCTAAGTCTGGACTAACTCTGTCTCCTTCAAACACTGACCTCCGTGAGTCTGGACCTGGTCTAAGACTGGACTAACTCTGTCTCCTTCAACACTGACCTCCGTGAGTCTGGACCTGGTCTAAGACTGGACTAACTCTGTCTCCTTCAAACACTGACCTCCGTGAGTCTGGACCTGGTCTAAGACTGGACTAACTCTGTCTCCTTCAAACACTGACCTCCATGAGTCTGGACCTGGTCTAAGTCTGGACTAACTCTGTCTCCTTCAAACACTGACCTCCGTGAGTCTGGACCTGGTCTAAGACTGGACTAACTCTGTCTCCTTCAAACACTGACCTCCATGAGTCTGGACCTGGTCTAAGTCTGGACAAACTCTGTCTCCTTCAAACGCTGACCTCCGTGAGTCTGGACCTGGTCTAAGACTGGACTAACTCTGTCTCCTTCAAACACTGACCTCCACGAGTCTGGACCTGGTCTAAGACTGGACCTGGTCTAAGTCCGGACTAACTCTGTCTCCTTCAAACACTGACCTCCGTGAGTCTGGACCTGGTCTAAGTCTGGACTAACTCTGTCTCTTCTTCAAACACTGACCTCCATGAGTCTGGACCTGGTCTAAGTCTGGACTAACTCTGTCTCCTTCAAACACTGACCTCCGTGAGTCTGGACCTGGTCTAAGACTGGACTAACTCTGTCTTCTTCACAAACACTGACCTCCATGAGTCTGGACCTGGTCTAAGACCGGACTAACTCTGTCTCCTTCAAACACTGACCTCCGTGAGTCTGGACCTGGTCTAAGTCTGGACTAACTCTGTCTCCTTCAAACACTGACCTCCGTGAGTCTGGACCTGGTCTAAGTCCGGACTAACTCTGTCTCCTTCAAACACTGACCTCCGTGAGTCTGGACCTGGTCTAAGTCCGGACTAACTCTGTCTCCTTCAAACTCTGACCTCCATGAGTCTGGAGTCTGTACTGTTTTGATTTTGTAACTTTAATACCTGTATACTGTATCTCTAATGTATCCTGCGTGTGTTAGTCTTGACTCGGTCTAAAACCTTCAAAAGTCTTGGTCTTCTTGGTCTCAGTCTCGATGTGCTCTGGTCTCAGACATGACTCGGTGAATGCAGTCTGGACTTTAAATGTCTGGAACTGCCCTTAAATTGTCCCAGATTGAAGACAGACAGTACTTTCTTTTAACTGGTAACTGTGTATCTGACCAAATGGTTGTGACATGTGGGGTTCCACAGGGGTCCCTCTTGGGACCGCTCTTGTTGAATCTTTGTATACTTCCTTTAGGCCAGTTGTGAGTTGTATCCTAACACAATTATGCAGATGGAAGTCAAATTTACATATCACGGACCAATGGGGTCACTGTGTCGAACAGATTATAGTAATTCTCTTTTTACTTGTTTGAACAATTTGTCTCTGAGTCGACTACAAATGGTGCAAAATGCTGCAGCCAGGCTTTTAACTGGAACCAAAAGAAGGGCTCACATTTCCCCGGTTTTATCTTCATTACATTGGCTTCCAGTCAAATTCAGAATTGATTTAAAAATTTTAGTCTTGACTTTTAGAGCTCTGCATGGACAGGCCCCCCAGTACATCACTGACCTGCTGACCCCTTACTCCTCCTCCCGCGCTCTTCGGTCTTCTGGTCAAAACCTTCTAACGGTCCCCAAAACCCGTTTTAAAACTCGGGGAGACCGGTCCTTCCAAGCAGTCGCCCCCAGACTCTGGAACGCCCTGCCCCTGTCACTGCGAGTGGACGCTTCTGTTGATTCTTTTAAAAAGCAGCTGAAGACACTTTTATTTAAACAAGCTTTTAGTTGATTGGGCTTTTATGTTTTTTTATGTTTTTAATATTTTGTGGTTTTAATTTTTATTCTCATAGTCCCAAAAAAAAGTTTTTTCAGTTTCAAACAGCAAAAATCTGGAATAGCCTCCCATGTGACGTTAGATGAGCCTTTGTCTGTTATTATTCTGTTTTACTAATAAACTTGCCTTAACTTGCCTAAAGAAACTTAAGAAAAGTTATCTTGAGTGAGTCATTGAACAGATGCTTGATTTAAAAGTGCTCCGAGTGGCTCTACACAGCAGCACAAAAGCATTATTAAATTAGAGCATATCATGAGTCACGTTTACATGAACTGACTTTATTTGGCAACATTTAAGGAAAGTATTTTTTTCTCTTCTTGCAGTTGGCACAGGCACATTTTTAAATTCTGGGTACACATAGTGATGCACGATGACAAATAGGCAAAACCTTTCAACAAACATAGATTTTTATAGGCCAGGGTAATCTTTCCGGGACGTCCAAACTGGGACACTTAAAATTTATTTTCCACAAACCCACAGGATGATGAAAATAATGGTGTGTCGAGAGGTAGAAGTAACAACATTTAATTTAATGGATGTTTAATAAAGTCACAGATTAAAGTTTATGTAAACTGACAGTTGGCATCAACAGTACGTTTTTAATACTTCTGGCTCGTGTCTGTACGTTTATGAATAATTGTTGTACTTACACTTGAACTGAGCCAAAGATCGCTGCATTGATACGAGCTCCAGATAATGGTGCTCATAACTATCTTTGAAAGGTATTAGGGCTGTTTTCTCTCCTGAAAGTCTGCACCAAGGTCTCACTCTATTACAGCCAAAATAAAACATAAACCAATGTAAATTATGTGTTTTAAAACCCGACCCATTTCTGTTTTCCCTGTTTCCCTCCGTGCTTTCTTCTTCATGAGTTTACTCAACCGTGACTTCCTGCATTTGGTCTAAAGTCTGAACTATCACACACTATCTTTCACAATTCAGACACAGCTTCAGTGAAAAACAGATTTTTATTAATAAACACATCTGAAAAAAGACAGAGGTCTGAACCTGCAGCAACTCAACAATGTGTACAAACCAGAAGTGACCTGTAAGATCATCATGAGCATGACATCTATGAATGTGTAGGATTATATTTTACAGAGGCTTCAACAGTAACACCAAATAATGCAGTGATTCAGGAAAAATCTGATCCGGGTCACTTTTTCTTTAGTGTGAACACAGCCCTGGGGCCAGTCCAGAGTGTGAGAAAGTCTGAGCAGGTTTTATTGTCACAGTGGATACAATCAATAAGCATCAGTTTAATACAACATTTACAACACAGTTATTTTTCAGGTTATTAAATAGTTTAGGTTTTGACCTGTGACACTTAAGCAGCGTGGTTTAATAAAACAATGCTCTGGCACTGAGACACTGATACATTCACTGAAGCTTAGACCCAGAGCTGCTCAGAGTGAACTGTGAACAGAAACAGTGAAGCGCACACCGGACACAGACAACAGCCCGCGCGCTTTGTTTTCGTCTCGTAATAAGCCACATTACGCACGCGTTCACAGACAAAAAGCGCAGGTGATTGTCAGTTTTTTTCAGGAGAAAGATTGACTGTTTGTTTGTCACGTGCGCTCGTGTTGTTGTACGTGTGTTACGCGCGCCTAGTGCCATGCGTAATCTTATCTTCAGCCCCGGTGCACGAGCCCCCTGAGCTTGTCCCGGAACTCCCTCCTCATGAGGCAGTAGATGACGGGGTTCAGGCAGCTGTTGGTGTGCGCCAGGCACACGGTCAGCGGGAACACGTAGGTGTGCACCAGGTAATACGCCTTGTCCCAGTGCGCCGCGTTCAGTTTGACCAGCACGCTCCACAGAGTGATGGCGTGGTTCGGCATCCAGCACAAGAAGAAGGACAGCATCACGATGGTGACGGACCTGGTGACGCGGGAGCGGCGCCGCGGGTTGCTGCACTTCATGCTGCGGTCACGGATGACTCTGAGCAGCAACATGTAGCTGATGGACACGATGCACATGGGCAGCACGAAGCCCACCAGGATCTTCTGGATGTGGTAGAGCGCGAGCCAGTACTGGCCCCCGGGGAAGCGCAGCAGGCACAGGTTCTCTCCGGTCACGTTGCTGACAGTGGAGAAGATGGGAGTGGGCGCCGTGGCCACAGAAGCCATAATCCAGATGAAGGCGCTCAGCCACTTGGCCGAGCACGTGCGCTGCGCAGTGCTGTTGTTGAGCCCCGACGCCATGGACCAGTAGCGCGTGACGCTCATGGCCGTGAGGAAGAAGACGCTGGCGTACATGTTCATGACGGTGACGGACAGGACGATCTTACACATGGCGTCTCCAAAAGGCCAGCTGAAGTCCAGCGCCGTGTCCACGGCCCAGAAGGGCAGCGTCAGCACGAACTGCAGGTCCGTCATGGCCAGGTTCAGCACAAAGAAGTTGACTCGGGACTTCTTCCTCTCCTGCCGGACCCTGATGAAGAACAGCACCAGCAGGTTGCCCACGAGACCCGCGGCGCACACCACGCTGTACACGAGGCAGATGAGGAGGCGCAGCACCGGGCTGCCGTCCGCGCTCACGTCGATGTCCTCCAGGTTACTGAAGAGCTCCAGCTCCGCGGAGCAGTTCAGAGCAACGCTGCCGTTGTCCTCGTTCATGTTGGACCTGATCTACTCAAAAAGACTGAGGTGCGCGCATCAGTCCGCTGTGACGCACGAACTGTCTCACATCATCCAACTCTGGTCCTTACTGTGGAAGCTGTGGCACTGAGAGGACTCTGCTCCTCGTGCGCGCATTACTCCAACAACACTGACAACCCCGGATTAAAAGCAGACGGTGTCAAAGAGTCAGTGAAGGGGTGGGGGTGGGTTAATAAGCGGGGGTTTCTCCGCTTTTTAATATTTTGTCAGATTAAAAAGTTGCACAAATTTGAGTCTGTCGCCATCTAGTGTTTAATCTCGGGACATTCAGTAAAATAACGCCCTGCAAAATGTTGTCACTTTCACAAACCGCCTCCACCTGCAGCCCCCTCACCTCCTTATAATAACACATCACCAACAGCACACATTTGTAAATGGACCTGAGTTTAGACCATAACAAGTTACCCCACCTCCTCAGGAGCACTACATATGAGAAACCTTAGACCCTTGTCAAACACATACTCCGACAGAAGACTCCTGAGGTGCTGATGCAGCTCCTGAAGGGCCTCTGCTCTAATAACACCGACACTGCTCAGAAACACACATTGAAGCGAGGAAATGACAGATATAACGTGTAGAGGGCAGTGAGCTGTAAATGATGACTGTGTAGGTAACTGGACTGATAGAGAGATAATACTGCCATCTAGTGTTGGGAAAAAGATGTTTTGCGTCGAAGCATGCATTGAAATCGTTTAAGGGTCGAATTGTTGGTAACATTTGTAATAACTCACAAAATAAAACAATATGCATTAATAGATGTGTAATTAACAATTAATAAACTACTTATAGACAATGAAATGTCATTTGTGTAAAATCATACATGAGTTTATTGTAAAAACAAAAAACACTGTTTATAACCTAATAGTGATTATTAATGTTGGAGTAATGCTTTATAAATGATGAATCTAGCATTAATTAAATTGTTACAAATACTCTGGAGCCTGTCCCAGCGGCTTTAGGTCTGCTGCTAACTGACCATTCACTTTCACAAGAAGATATGTCCTATAACTAACCTCTCTGGACGATGGCAGAAATGTAATTGTTATTGTGGTATTTCAAACAGAAAGTGATTCATTAAATAAAACCTATAATGATACTTTCCTTCAAAAATTCATTATAGCCCTGCGTACGGGACATATTGTTTCTGTTCATATTTCTCCCAGACTCTCTCCATGGGATTTTATTCAGTCAGTGTTTGTTTTGGACTTAGGCTTTTCTGTAAAGTGTCCTGAATGACTCGTTATACATTGCTGTGCTGGACTTTTAAAAACAGCACAACCCTTTCCTTCCACAGTTATAGTCAGTAAAAGCAGAGACAGAGATGTAACTGAATGCATTTTATTACATCTAAACTTTTCTACAGAAACAATAACATTCAATAATTAAACAATGTCTTCCAATGCAGGTAATAAATATTTTTTTTCACTTATTTATACAAACTGACCAGAGTCTACTGTACACCGCTGTCCCCTCTTCCTGAAGGACGTCCCATCTTCAGCGCCGTCAAACCTGTGAGTGTCTTAAGGCAGTGAGCGTCAGCTTTAGTCCGACTCCGAGAAGAGGTCCCAGACTCTTTATCGGTCCTCCACAGTCCACGTTTCCTTTTTTATATCACGGCTTTCATCGTCTAAAAATATATAAAATAATTTATCCTTTCTTTCCGGACTGACACATACAAATAGATGCTTTTTTTTTTTTTTACAGACATAATATACACACTTATCCCTTTTAAAAGCGCAGAGGAAACATTGAAAAAGTTGATTGAAGTTGTGTTTTTTTGTAATCAAACTTCTCTCAATAGTGGCCTTGTTCTGTTCGTCCTGAAACCGCCGGACGCTGGCTGTGGTCCAGTCCTTTCTCCAAACCTTTGACTCAAGCTGCGACAATAGACTGTGCTTATCCATCGCTGCATTCAATCTAACAAAAGAGCCAATCTTCCGGGAGAATGACAGTGAGAGAAAAAAAAAAACAGCCATGACAAAGACGACTCTGGCTGAATGGAGTTGTTATGACACACAGATGGTCAGTGCAGAGTCAGTACGGAAAGCACTTCATCTGGAAAACATTCAACAGTCTGCTCCCGTTTGGATTGGGCTGTGTGTGAAGAGTAACGACAGGACGCACCAGCTTCAAACTGTAAAGAATCTGGATTGTTAACAGGAATGCTGAAGTGGAAATACCCCCAAAAAGAAACAAGTTAAAGGTGCATTGTGTAAAACGTAGCACAATTTCTATACTGGAATTTTTTTTTAAAAATACATTAAAGACTGTATAAAACACAGTAACAAACTGAGCACCAGCTGAAGGAGAAGCACATACAAGATTCTGATTTTACATTTCTGAAAGTGCCCTTCATTTGCCCTATTTCTTCTTTGCCTCCAATTTTGCTTTTCCACAAACATTTGTTTTTTCCTAAAGTTATATTCACAGACCAGTGTTGTATATGTTCTACTGCTGACTTAAAGCAGTCTTCCTCAAAGTCATGTTACTGGAACCTGTCAGCTGATTTATACCTGAAATTATAGGTCAACAGCGCCCCCTGTAGCCTGATTGTGTGCCAGGTGTGAGACAGGATATATGCTGAGAACAGGCACCAGGGGGCGTATATGTAACCTGAATGAACCTAATGAATTCTAAAAGCATCATGTCCTGCTCCAGGCAAAGTTTACGGTCCGATACCTGGCTTTACCGACTCTTGTGTCCAATGGTAAAGGGTATAAAGCACCTTTTTGTACCCCCTCTTGGGCCCAAAGTACTTTACATGTCTCTCTACATATTTACAGTTTCAAACTTTAACAACATGGAGATGTTCTGATTGGATAAAACTGAGGTTGAAAAATCCAATCACCTCCAGGTTTTTATTTAAACACAGGATAATCTTCTTGTTTGCAAAAGGGAGCCCCCTCAGATGGTTCTGTGGAGAGTCACACTGGTCTGTGAATATGACACTTTAGAGAAAAGCCTGTCTCTGCTGCAGAAGGTTTGTAGTAAGCAAAGCCTTTACAGTTGGTTTAAATCTGTTTCTGACACTAGAGAGGCTACAGTTCAGAGGGAACACATGTTACTGTTTGTCTCCTCGTGCAGAAGAAGAGACAGATGTGGAGCACAGTTCTTGTAAGATGACATTTTTATCCACTGAAAAAAATGATACCACTTTTATCTCTTTGGTAGTTTGTAATTTGATTAAAAAGGAAACCTGCCTAAAACCTGTGCACATTACAGTATGACTGATGGTAACACGTGTGCTTCTCCTCCTGTTGTGCTCTGTTTGTCCACTCTGGGCACCTGTAGGAACATTATTCTGGATGCAGCCTCAGTCGCTGTAGGTTTAAGGGACATTCCGGTCTGGAATGAGTGATTATTTTTTGTTTCGTCTAGAGGTAAATGCCTTACTGTGCGTCACAAAAATAAATAAGCAAAAATGACCCAAAAATAAACAACTGTACAATACATTCATGAGCGAACCCTGTGGTGTACTGAACCTTTGCGTTAGCAAGCTCATGTGACGTTTGTGTTTTTAAAGCGCTGGGCTCTGCCGCTGGGCGCCTGCTTACATTTCTTTGGGGTTTGGACAAAAACAAAAAAAAAAAGAAGCCTCAAGAAAAAGGTTCAAGGGATGTTTGTGACTATTAAAGACATTCCTTTAAAAAACAATAAAACAACTGTGTCTTGGCTCTGAAGCAGGCACTAGAGGAATCCCAGCGTGGATGTGCGTCGCTGTGCAGAGCCCGTTCACCACGAGTCCACTTAAAACTCTTCACTTTGACACTTTCCGGCGACACAAACAGAGTTCTACTGCACTCGCGTTAGGCTAACCATTAGCAAAGTATTTTTGGCATTGTGCAAGAAAGTAAAGTACAATGAATGATTGCAGCTGAAAACTTCATTCTGTCAGACACTTTAGGGAAAGGGAACATGAATTATCTGAGATTCATGCAGAAAATCAATGATAACTTTATAAATGATTAACTCAGGAATCATCAGGGATTTAAATAAGGTCTGCAACAATATCTCACAAAACACATTTGTTAGTTTCAGTGACTTTTGGTTTCTCTCGACAGATTTTTAAAAGCACACCATCGCACTTTCCCTGACGCTGTGTTCACTGTCGTCATGACAACAGGGGGCGTGTCTCCTGTAGACGACTTTTACTGCAGAGGCTCATTTTACAGTTGAACTGGAGAAATACAATAATCAGACTGGAGCAGGACCTATAGAGACGTGTTATTATTAATACATTTCTGTCTGAACTATCGGCAAACGCACTTTCACACAACAAAGGAACCGTACTGTGGTTCTTTTTGATTAAACTAGCGCGGGAGTAAGAATCGTTAGAGTTAGAACAATGTTTGTTACATCGAGTAGAGCTGTCTCGTGAGTCTATTTTTTTAGCAGGGTTTAAAAAGGACAGTTTAGAGCAGGGGTCTCAAACTCAAATTACTTGGGGGCCGCAGGAGGCAGAGTCTGGGTGAGGCTGGGCCGGATCAGGTATTCCACAAAATAAGCTTTGTTAAATCCTCTCAAACGTCATTACTAACAGTTCTTTAACTTCAATGGGTTCTTCTGAACCTGAGCTATCCTGAACTTAAATGGAATATTGAAGAACATGAATGAGCTGGCTGAGTGGCCCCATTGGATGTCCACTCCCCTCGGTGATATTGTCAACAGAACGTCGGCGTTCATTTGCAGATTCGTCATGATAAAAAATCCACATGGATAGTGGCGATCAAATTGCCATCAACTTTCAAACAAATCAATCAATCAAACCATTTCAAATGATCCAATGAATTTGTCCAGCTCAAGGTCAAACATGCTCATTTCAAACACAGTAAGAAGCAGTCATTTTATGACGGCTATATGATGTTACACGGGCTCCTCCATAGTTATGAAATGTTTCTCTGCCTGTTTCAAGCCCAGCCGATGGCCCGCCCCCAGGAGCCATATACTCCACTGTGATGGTAGGTAGGTTCAGTTCCAGTTTGCACAAAAAGGAACCTTCCACACTCAACGTGGTAACGTGCCATTCATATAAAACTCACAGGGCGCACTAACATTAAACTTTCATATCGTCCTGCGGGCCAAAAAATATCATCTCACAGGCCGCAGTTGGCCCCCGGGCCGCGAGTTTGAAACCCCTGGTTTAGAGAAATAAAACTACAAATAGTGGAACAATGACTCATATTAGTTTAACTGTTACTATGCTTTTATTTCCGTTAAAGACTAGAGACGGGGCTAGAAGGATTTTTTTAAGGCAGTGCCAACTATGACGTTACGTTCGACAGAAAATGTCTTGAGGTTCACGATTCTTTGTAGCAGGTTGGATTTACAAACAGGTTTCATCATATTTCGTTTCTCATTTTAGTAACTTGTTCAGTGACTATTTTGCTCATGTTTGAGGTCATCAATAAAAAAGTTAATTCCTGATGATTCCTGAGATATTAATCCATAAAGCACGAGTTCCTGGATGGATTTTTAGTTACTCTTTTTCTAAAGTGTTACTGAAGAGTCTTGTTGTTGCTGCGTTCCTGAAAAAAAAACAAAAAACAAATTTAAATTAAATCTAAAAAGAAATGGCTAAATTCCACACACTCCCATAACAAGAACCTAAACCTCTGAGGGAATGGATAAATATATATAGATATAGCTGTTTAAATATTATAAATAACTTAATAGCATAAAATTATTAGTACACTGTGATAGCTTTAAGGGGAAGAGGAACAGAACAAAAGGAAACTATTGTACATGGCAACTGGCAAATGTATAAGCCTTTAAGAGAGAGCAAGCAAACAGTGTCCTCCTCTTTTAAAACAAGCAGCACACTCGACTGTCCGGCGTGAACGTACAAAAGTAAAAGAGGAAAATAGATTTTGTTCTCTGTACACAACACCACTCTTCAGTTCCGTAAAAAAAAAGAGCTTTTCTAGGTTGTACTGTGGCTCACAGGCTTTGACATTAAGTCCTCGACGGATGAACAACTTTGGGGTCCGAGGAGCCCGGTCGTGTGTGTGTTAGTGCTCTTAGTGCGGTCACAAAGTCGAATAGTTCTGCCTTAGTCAGTCTAACGATATAACGTCAGGTATACCGCCGTAAATAGCTGCCATGGCGGCCTCGCTGGTCCCACGGCCGGCCAACACCCCGGGGTGCGTGTGTCCCGTGTGCGAGGAGACGTGTGAGCTGGGGTGAGAGTCACGCAGGCCGCCGGACGACACCAGGACGCCGTTGCCGCCCGAGGAGTTGCTGACGCCGTTGGTGGGCACGGCCAGCGAGGGGACAGAGGCGGCCCCCGATTGGCTGAGGTACATCTGCGAGGGGACCGAGGAGGAGGTGCTGTAGGGTAGGAAGCGGTTGAGGAGCAGCTCGTGGTCGTCTGAAGCGGAGGCGGCGGCGGCGGCCATGACCATGTTGTAATGCTGACAGAGGGAGAAAAACACAAGCTCAGATTAAACTAAATGATCCATCGATTATTGAAGTGGGAAATGTATCTTATCAATAAACTGTGGCCCAAAAGGAACAGACTTATATAACCATGAACCAGTGTGAGTGGGTAAATGGGATGTAATACAATAAAAGTGCTACATAAATGAAGATGATTTACTTTAAGTGTTTGAGGTATTTTTTGTCAAATGTCCTATTGTCGTATTGAATAGAGAATAACAGAAACTGCACATTTCAAAAGTTAGAAACCTGGACTATTTTATAAATTAAAATCTCCAGAGCTTTGATTTTCTATTGTGTTTCTGCAAAGGAGGAAGCTTATAAATGCGCCTTTTCAAAACACAAAAAGCTGGATGTGGGCGGATGACAGAGGCAGCGTTCAAAGCTTTTCAATCAAACACTTCTGAGCTAAAGCAAACGCAGGGTGCACCCAAAACCGGTTCCACACTCACCTGATGATTGTCGCCTTGAAGAAAAGAGAAGAAGTTGAGCTCTAGAGAAGTGCAGATAAAAGAGAAGAGTCAGTACAGAAGAGGAAAAAGCAATGCTCAATCAGAATCTAAACATAAAATTCAAATATATATATGTTGTAGGAGCTTGAGATGGGTGCAAACTTTCAGCCCTCTTATTTTAAAGAACAAATATACTATATAAGCTGTGCACAGGCTTTACGCAGGTGTGATGTTAAAAAGTCAACTATAAAGTATGAGTATTTTTATTAGTTTACAAAATGCAAAGTGAAAGAAAAGAAAACAATTGTAAATCAAGATTTGGGCCGACTTTGTCCTAAAACAAGAACAGTTCTTCTTCCACTGTCTGTTCTGGGTTTACGTTCAATATTAAACTTTATTGTCTGGTTTAGTCCTGGTTTAGTCCTGGTTTAGACCTGGTTTAGATCTGGTTTAGTCCTGGTTTAGACCTGGTTTAGACCCGGTTTAGACCTGGTTTAGATCTGGTTTAGACCCGGTTTAGACCCGGTTTAGATCTGGTTTAGTCCTGGTTTAGACCTGGTTTAGACTTGGTTTAGTCCTGGTTTAGTCCTGGTTTAGACCTGGTTTAGACCCGGTTTAGACCCGGTTTAGTCCCGGTTTAGTCCTGGTTTAGACCTGGTTTAGACCCGGTTTAGACCCGGTTTAGATCTGGTTTAGATCTGGTTTAGTCCTGGTTTAGACCTGGTTTAGACCTGGTTTAGACCCGGTTTAGACCTGGTTTAGATCTGGTTTAGATCTGGTTTAGTCCTGGTTTAGACCTGGTTTAGACCTGGTTTAGACCCGGTTTAGACCTGGTTTAGATCTGGTTTAGATCTGGTTTAGTCCTGGTTTAGACCTGGTTTAGACCTGGTTTAGACCTGGTTTAGGCCTGGTTTAGACCCGGTTTAGACCTGGTTTAGATCTGGTTTAGATCTGGTTTAGTCCTGGTTTAGACCTGGTTTAGACCTGGTTTAGACCCGGTTTAGACCTGGTTTAGATCTGGTTTAGATCTGGTTTAGTCCTGGTTTAGACCTGGTTTAGACCTGGTTTAGACCCGGTTTAGACCTGGTTTAGATCTGGTTTAGATCTGGTTTAGTCCTGGTTTAGACCTGGTTTAGACCTGGTTTAGACCCGGTTTAGACCTGGTTTAGATCTGGTTTAGATCTGGTTTAGTCCTGGTTTAGACCTGGTTTAGGCCTGGTTTAGACCCGGTTTAGACCTGGTTTAGATCTGGTTTAGATCTGGTTTAGTCCTGGTTTAGACCTGGTTTAGACCTGGTTTAGACCCGGTTTAGACCCGGTTTAGATCTGGTTTAGATCTGGTTTAGTCCTGGTTTAGACCTGGTTTAGACCTGGTTTAGACCCGGTTTAGACCTGGTTTAGATCTGGTTTAGATCTGGTTTAGACCTGGTTTAGACCCGGTTTAGACCCGGTTTAGACCTGGTTTAGTCCTGGTTTAGACCTGGTTTAGACCTGGTTTAGTCCTGGTTTAGACCTGGTTTAGACTTGGTTTAGTCCTGGTTTAGTCCTGGTTTAGGCCTGGTTTAGACCCGGTTTAGACCTGGTTTAGATCTGGTTTAGATCTGGTTTAGTCCTGGTTTAGACCTGGTTTAGACCTGGTTTAGACCCGGTTTAGTCCTGGTTTAGTCCTGGTTTAGACCTGGTTTAGACCCGGTTTAGACCCGGTTTAGACCTGGTTTAGTCCTGGTTTAGACCTGGTTTAGACCTGGTTTAGTCCTGGTTTAGTCCTGGTTTAGACCTGGTTTAGACCTGGTTTAGACCTGGTTTAGTCCTGGTTTAGACCTGGTTTAGACCTGGTTTAGACCTGGTTTAGATCTGGTTTAGTCCTGGTTTAGTCCTGGTTTAGGCCTGGTTTAGACCCGGTTTAGACCCGGTTTAGACCTGGTTTAGACCTGGTTTAGATCTGGTTTAGTCCTGGTTTAGACCTGGTTTAGACCTGGTTTAGATCTGGTTTAGTCCTGGTTTAGACCTGGTTTAGACCTGGTTTAGTCCTGGTTTAGTCCTGGTTTAGACCTGGTTTAGACCCGGTTTAGACCTGGTTTAGACCTGGTTTAGTCCTGGTTTAGTCCTGGTTTAGTCCTGGTTTAGACCTGGTTTAGACCTGGTTTAGTCCTGGTTTAGTCCTGGTTTAGACCTGGTTTAGTCCTGGTTTAGACCTGGTTTAGACGTGGTTTAGACGTGGTTTAGACGTGGTTTAGTCCTGGTTTAGTCCTGGTTTAGACCTGGTTTAGACCCGGTTTAGTCCTGGTTTAGTCCTGGTTTAGACCTGGTTTAGACCTGGTTTAGACCCGGTTTAGACCTGGTTTAGTCCTGGTTTAGACCTGGTTTAGACCTGGTTTAGTCCTGGTTTAGTCCTGGTTTAGACCTGGTTTAGACCTGGTTTAGACCTGGTTTAGTCCTGGTTTAGACCTGGTTTAGACCTGGTTTAGACCTGGTTTAGATCTGGTTTAGTCCTGGTTTAGTCCTGGTTTAGGCCTGGTTTAGACCCGGTTTAGACCCGGTTTAGACCTGGTTTAGACCTGGTTTAGATCTGGTTTAGTCCTGGTTTAGACCTGGTTTAGACCTGGTTTAGATCTGGTTTAGTCCTGGTTTAGACCTGGTTTAGACCTGGTTTAGTCCTGGTTTAGTCCTGGTTTAGACCCGGTTTAGACCCGGTTTAGACCTGGTTTAGACCTGGTTTAGTCCTGGTTTAGTCCTGGTTTAGTCCTGGTTTAGACCTGGTTTAGACCTGGTTTAGTCCTGGTTTAGTCCTGGTTTAGACCTGGTTTAGTCCTGGTTTAGACCTGGTTTAGACGTGGTTTAGACGTGGTTTAGACGTGGTTTAGTCCTGGTTTAGTCCTGGTTTAGACCTGGTTTAGACCTGGTTTAGTCCTGGTTTAGTCCTGGTTTAGACCTGGTTTAGACCTGGTTTAGTCCTGGTTTAGTCCTGGTTTAGACCCGGTTTAGACCTGGTTTAGTCCTGGTTTAGTCCTGGTTTAGACCTGGTTTAGACCTGGTTTAGTCCTGGTTTAGACCTGGTTTAGACGTGGTTTAGTCCTGGTTTAGTCCTGGTTTAGACCTGGTTTAGTCCTGGTTTAGTCCTGGTTTAGGGTACCTGAGAGGTCATTGGACGTGTGGTAGTAGGGCCTGTAGTCCTGGATGAGCGGGGGCACAGGGGGGATGTAGCCGGTGTCCACTGCAGGTATGCTGGGAGTGCGACTCACGGGAGACGCCTGGTGGTGCAGGTTCAACACTCTGTGGAGACACAGACACGAGTAGCTTTAACAAGTCGTTTTTTATTTATACATTGTCTGTCTTCTGTCGCCTAAAGCTTAGCCTGTGCTGCCCATGTGAGAAAAGACAATTACAGATTTAACTCCTGGTGCAAGCTACAACACTTGTCACATCAAATAAATAACAGACTAAGTGTAAAAGTAAGAGTTGCACAAATGACTCGACAGCTTTACTGCTCTGGGATGAGGCATAAATAACGTTTGTATAAGCCCTGGGGTTTGTGTTGCTGACCCCTTGTTGATGACAGGAGGTGACGTTGGAGACATTGAAGGACAGGCTCTTTTGACGGGAGGAGGCAGAGACGGCGGTGGCTGAGGAGGAGGAGGTGAGTCTGAGCCTTCGTCCTCCGAGGAGCTGTCCAGCGTCAGGTCGATCACCTCCACTTTCTTGCTGTTGGCGCTGTTGTGGCCGGAGCTGCGCTGGTCGGAGGCCGCTGATGTTCGACACGAGTCTGGAGACAGGAGACGGGAGGATTTGTCAGAATTCATGACTGTTCTGTTGAAACAGCTTTGAAGCGTTTTCCTCCTTTTACTCACGCTGCTGTATGATGTTACTACGAGAATAGACCGTTTATGGCCTCAACAAATTTAAAGTGACAGGCATAAACAAAGGAATAAGACATTTTCTGCTGGCTTCTCTGTAATGCTAACTTAATTACTGGCCCCTCAGCGTTTCTCACTGCCTTTATGTAAACACACTCCTCCCACTTCTCCTCCCTCCTGCTCAGGCTCACCATCCAGACCGTTGTTATACGAGGAGGCGGAGACTTCCTGCACTTCCTTCTTTGACCTCATGGGGGCCCAGCTGCCATCCTCCTTGAACTGGATCTCATCACAGTCCAGACAGCTGTTCAGGATCTCCACAAAGAGCCTGGGGGGATACAACAAGCAGCATTAACACAAAAACTAAAGAGTAGGTGATTAGGTAGGTGAAAGGTGATAAAGGTTTCCAGGTGAATGGAAGCTTCATGTAAGTCGCTTTGAATAAAAGCTTCAACTAAATCACTTAATGTAAGTGTAACTGTCAGAGAAAGTGTCAAATAAGCCTTTCAAGAGGCCTGCGTATACAACTGTAATTAGTATAGTTTAATAAACAGGTCAATACCAGGTCTAAACCAGGACTAAACAGGTCTAAACTGGTCTAAACCAGGACTAAACAGGTCTAAACCAGGTCTAAACCAGGACTAAACCAGGTCTAAACAGGTCTAAACCAGGACTAAACAGGTCTAAACCAGGACTAAACAGGTCTAAACCAGGTCTGAACTAGGTCTAAACCAGGACTAAACAGGTCTAAACCAGGACTAAACAGGTCTAAACCAGGACTAAACAGGTCTAAACCAGGTCTAAACAGGTCTAAACCAGGACTAAACAGGTCTAAACCAGGACTAAACCAGGACTAAACAGGTCTAAACCAGGACTAAACTGGTCTAAACAAGGATTAAACAGGTCTAAACCAGGACTAAACAGGTCTAAACCAGGACTAAACCAGGACTAAACAGGTCTAAACCAGGACTAAACTGGTCTAAACAAGGATTAAACCAGGACTAAACAGGTCTAAACCAGGACTAAACTGGTCTAAACAAGGATTAAACAGGTCTAAACCAGGACTAAACTGGTCTAAACCAGGACTAAACAGGTCTAAACCAGGTCTAAACAGGTCTAAACCAGGACTAAACCAGGACTAAACTGGTCTAAACAAGGATTAAACAGGTCTAAACCAGGTCTAAACTGGGACTAAACCTGGCCTAAACAGGTCTAAACTGGGACTAAACCAGGACTAAACCTGGACTAAACAGGTCTAAACCTGGCCTAAACAGGTCTAAACTGGGACTAAACCAGGACTAAACAGGTCTAAACCAGGTCTAAACTGGGACTAAACCAGGACTAAACCTGGACTAAACCAGGACTAAACCAGGACTAAACAGGTCTAAACCTGGCCTAAACAGGTCTAAACTGGGACTAAACCAGGACTAAACAGGTCTAAACCAGGTCTAAACTGGGACTAAACCAGGACTAAACCTGGACTAAACTGTTCTAAACCAGGACTAAACAGGTCTAAACCAGGACTAAACCAGGACTAAACTGGTCTAAACCAGGTCTAAACTGGGACTAAACCTGGACTAAACTGTTCTAAACCTGGACTAAACTGCTCTAAACCAGGACTAAACAGGTCTGAACCAGGTCTAAACTGGGACTAAACCAGGACTTAACAAGTCTTATCCAGAACTAAACAGGTCTAAACTAGGTTTAAAGCAGGTCTAAATGTTGAAAAGAACCAGGAGTTCTTCATTAAATATTTTTAAATAATTTTGGAGGTTGTAGGCCCCTGTCAGCACATGACGCTGCTCCGCAAAGGCTTCCAGTCAATTTTCAGGTACATTTGAACATTTTATTACGGTTTTTAAAAGTTTAAATAGATTGGCCGCCCTTTTTCTCAAAGCTTCTACAGTTTTACCAAACATAGACATCTTTCTTGCATTCATATTGGTAAAAAACCTAAACCTCCACATGTCTTCTCCGGATGTCACAGGAAGGGGGCTGGCTTACCCGTCAATGATGAGATGTTCGTATGGGGCCTTCTTGTCGCAGACAGGACAGACCCAGGTGGGCTTCTTCTCGTTCATTTGGATGTAGAGCGTGGCGTCGAAGCACTGCAGGTGGGAGCACGTGAGCGAGCGGCACGGGATCGTCAGCCGCATCTTCCCCAGCTGCGCCGCGAACACACCGGGCACAGAGAGGACACAAACACAGAGCAGGGATAAAGGGATTAGAGGAGGCACAACAAACCCACATGCCCCCCATCAAAACATAAGAAGGGCAAAAGAAGGAGGGAAGAATAAATGGCAAGTTACTTTTTGAGAGCTGGACAGAAAGTAGTGTATGGTACCACATTAAATATTTTATGTACCGGGCAAAGTAACGACACTCGAAGGCTGGTCGTGGCGATTTCACTGTCGGGATCTGCTGTTAGCTTCTCTTTGACTGTAGGCCAGAGAAAAACAAACACTTAGTACTAGGACTGCATGATACTGGCAAAATGTGCAATATACCATAACTATAAAAGTGAAGCCCTACTTAGTTCATAAAAACCTATGTAATGTCTTTATCCAGTAAACGTGTACAGGAGGAAATAGTCTCTTTGACTTAGCCCAATATCAGAACAATTGCCATTAACAAATACAAAAGGCAGAAAATAGACAAAAAGTCTGAACTAGACCCCTGTCCTATGACCCTCCATCAGGGTCAGAGGAAAAATAATTTAAAAAAAAAGGTAATCAAGCATCTCATTTCAGGCGTGTTTTAAACCCGACTGAGATCTGTTTTCTCCGTTTCCCTCTGTTCTCTCTTCTTCATGAGTTTAATCGGCTGTGACTTCCTGCATTTGTTCTGAAGTCTGAACTATCTCCAAACTTTCTTTTACAAATGAACAGAGCTTGGTTCAGTTTGGTCTGGACCAAGAATAGGGTTAAAGTCCTGGTTTAGACCCGTTTAATCCTGGTTTAGATCTGGTTTAATCCTGGTTTAGTCCTAGTATAATCTTTAAAACAGATTTAGCTCCTGCTTTTGACAAGTGGAAGTAAGCCCAGAGCATTATAGTATATTTATTTTTCCTGTAAAAGAGCATTAAAATATAGTATATGTCCTTACTGAGTGCTCTGGAGTGGTCCGGGTTCCTGATGCCTTTGCCCCGTAGTCTTTGTAAGAGTACTGTGGATGACTGCTGCTTCACCAAATACACTGCCAACGAGTAACTCTGTACAAAAACACAAACATGACGACGAACACAATGATGATGAATACACGTGAGAACAAGTTTTCATTTACAGGAACACATTTTGTCTTTCTAACTTAACGTTGTGTGTTTAGAACATGTACCAGAGAAGGGACTTCAAATGTAAAACCATCTGGAGTCCTTCTTACCCTTCCGATCTCGCCCGTCCACGACACCACAATAGTGTTGGGGACGGTGGTGGACAATCTGACCAGTGAGGTAATGTTGATGGGCCGACTGGGGCGCTTAGGTTCCACGCCATTTTTGGTTGGAGGGAGATAACCCTGAAAAAAAAAAAAAAAAAGAAGTAAACATTTGCCTTTTTGAACAATATAAATGTTTGAATGCTGTGTGTAATTGTCATGCAGAGACATCCTAATTCATTATTTATTCTACACTAATGTCAAAAAGGAAGTAACGCTACTGAGAAAAAATAAAAAAGTGGGGTTATTCCGATGCTGGAAACGCCTTTTAACATTAAACAGCTTGGAAATATAAAAAAATTAGAGAAAAAAGTTGGGGTGTAAAGGTTAAGAAAAGTCAACACAACTGCTGATGTGAGTGAGTCATTCACAGCTGCTGTGGGTGAGTCAGTCAGAGCTGCTGCTGTGAGTGAGTCAGTAACGGCTGCAGTGAGTGAGTCAGTTACAGCTGATGTGAGTGAGTCAGTCACAGCTGCAGTGAGTGAGTCAGTTACAGCTGATGTGAGTGAGTCAGTCACAGCAGCTGTGGGTGAGTCAGTCACAGCTGATGTGGGTGAGTCAGTCAGAGCTGCTGTGGGTGAGTCAGTCAGAGCTGCTGTGGGTGAGTCAGTCAGAGCTGCTGTGGGTGAGTCAGTCAGAGCTGCTGTGAGTGAGTCAGTCACAGCTGATGTGGGTGAGTCAGTCACAGCTGATGTGGGTGAGTCAGTTACAGCTGCAGTGAGTGAGTCAGTCACAGCTGCTGCTGTGAGTGAGTCAGTAACGGCTGCAGTGAGTGAGTCAGTTACAGCTGATGTGAGTGAGTCAGTCACAGCAGCAGTGGGTGAGTCAGTCACAGCTGATGTGGGTGAGTCAGTCACAGCTGATGTGGGTGAGTCAGTTACAGCTGCGGTGTGAGTCAGTCACGGCTGCTGCTGTGAGTGAGTCAGTAACGAGCAGTGGTGAGTCAGTTACAGCTGATGTGGTGAGTCAGTCACAGCAGCGGTGGGTGAGTCAGTCACGGCTGATGTGGGTGAGTCAGTCAGAGCTGCTGTGGGTGAGTCAGTCAGAGCTGCTGTGAGTGAGTCAGTCAGAGCTGCTGTGGGTGAGTCAGTCAGAGCTGCTGTGAGTGAGTCAGTCACAGCAGCAGTGGGTGAGTCAGTCACAGCTGATGTGGGTGAGTCAGTCAGAGCTGCTGTGGGTGAGTCAGTCAGAGCTGCTGTGGGTGAGTCAGTCAGAGCTGCTGTGGGTGAGTCAGTCAGAGCTGCTGTGGGTGAGTCAGTCACAGCTGATGTGGGTGAGTCAGTTACAGCTGCAGTGAGTGAGTCAGTCACAGCTGCTGCTGTGAGTGAGTCTAGCGGCTGCAGTGAGTGAGTCAGTTACAGCTGATGTGGTGAGTCAGTCACAGCAGCGGTGGGTAGATCGGTCACGGCTGATGTGGGTGAGTCAGTCACAGCTGATGTGGGTGAGTCAGTTACAGCTGCAGTGAGTGAGTCAGTCACAGCTGCTGCTGTGAGTGAGTCAGTAACGGCTGCAGTGAGTGAGTCAGTTACAGCTGATGTGAGTGAGTCAGTCACAGCTGCTGTGAGTGAGTCAGTCAGAGCTGCTGTGAGTGAGTCAGTCAGAGCTGCTGTGAGTGAGTCAGTCACAGCTGATGTGGGTGAGTCAGTCAAAGCTGCTGTGAGTGAGTCAGTCAGAGCTGCTGCTGTGGGTGAGTCAGTCAGAACTGCTGTGAGTGAGTCAGTCAGAGCTGCTGCTGTGAGTGAGTCAGTCACAGCTGCAGCTGAGTCAAAGCAGGAGGACGACTGGAGCTGAGGCTGTGCAGCGCTTTTGAACTCAAATGTGGCCATGTAAAAGTAAAGGTAGAAGATGTGCGCTGCTCGTGGGCGCTTTGCAAAACAGTCTGCCACTTAACTCGTGTGTGAATGGTTCCACTTTGAAAGAAAAGCAGAAAAGTCCCTCTGTTGCTGTTGAAGGGCTGTGGTGGTGTTAAAACTACGCCAGGAAGAATAAAATCAGGTAGTTGTGCTGAAAATGTCATAGTACTAATCTCTATCCTCTCTCATTTAGACCAGTTTCAGTGTTGTCGACTGGTTTATTAAAGGAAACGAGAACAGCCTGTTTTTGCCTCAGTTTAATATTCAGATCAGGCCAGCTGCACTTTAAATAAAATAAACAATGCCTCTGTCGTATGTATGCAACTTTTATATAATAATAATAAGAATAATTTTTATATAGCGCTTTTCCACCTACTGTAGTAGGCACTCAAAGCGCTTTACACATTAAGCTATTTACCAGTGTTACAGAACACTCACTGGAGGCAATGTAGGTTAAGTGTCTTGCCCAAGGACACAACGACAGTATGTGAGGAGAGCGGGATGTTATGATGTTTTGGGATGTTTCGAGCTGGGATTGAACCACTCGCCCGCCGGTCGAAGGACAGCCGCTCTACCCACTGAGCTTCTGCCGCTTCAAATCCAAATTAAACATCATCGAATCCAACTAAAACATGTTTATATCCAACTAAAACATCTATAAATCCAACTAAAACCTGTTCAAATCCAACTAAAACCTCTTTAAATCCAACTAAAGCATAATCAAATCCAAAAGAAACATGTTTAAATCCAACTAAAACCTCTTCAAATCTAAATTAAGCATCATCAAATCCAACAAATCATGATCAAATCCAACTAAAAACTCTTCAAATCCAACTAAAACATGTTTAAATCCAACTAAGACTTCTTCAAATCCAACTAAAAGATAATCAAATCCAACTAAAAATATGTTTAAATTAGGGCTGGGCAAGTTAACGCGTTTTTATCGCGTTAACGCATTAATGAATTAACGCCGACAATTATTTTATCGCGCGTTAACGTCGGCCGATTAGTATAGTGAAAGATGTCGGTCTGAAGAACATTCTTAGGATCGGAACGAATGACTGCACGTATGAGCCGCCCTCATCCAGTGCTTTAAGTGGGCCGGTACGCACCTGTACTCAGTACCGCCACTTCTCCGTGCGCCCAGAACGTGCTTTTAGCGTACTGGTACGCTCATTTCGACATCTGTTTTAATAGAGGTTTTAATCCTTTGCCTGCTCTGCCGCTTTCCAGAGCGCCCTTCACAATGCACGCTTCCTAATTCGTCCCACCAAGAGCAGAGACTACATTACCCATACACCCTTGAGTTTGGCAAGTGAAAGGAGAGGGTGTGTGAAACGCGCGGGAACTGCATTCACATGCTCTGACTGTAATGAAAACACAAGAGAGACATTTATATTGTTTATATTGTTATAATGTTATGATTGAAGCTCTGGACATAACTTGTTTTTCTATAACAAACTAAACAAAATATTAATGCCCTGTCAGTGGCAAATATTTTTGGTTTTAATATTTAATTTGATTACATTAATGTTTAAGTTCAGATTTACAAGAAATGTTTTAACTGCTGTAAAAAGCACATTATTTGTTTAAAGTGTTGTTTAAAGTGCAAACCAAATGTTATTGCACTTTTGTTCATATAGCAGTTCTTTTAAAATGTATGCAGTACACTAATTTTGAATTCATTATTAAATTTTTTGTATAATGCGATTAATCGCGATTAATCACAGAACATTGTGCCATTAATCGCGATTAAACATTTTAATCGTTGCCCAGCCCTAGTTTAAATCCAACTAAAAAAATCAGATCCAACAAAAACATGTTCAAATTCAACTAAACACTTTTAAATCCAACTAAAACTTCTTCAAATCCAACTGAAACTTCTTCAAATCCATCTAAGAAGGAATCTGATTGGCTCATCTCTGCTTATCTCTGGTCAAAGTGTCATGACTCTTGCTCACCGGCAGGTTACATGGCTTCCCGTTGACTTTCACACACAGATTGGGTGGAAAATGGTCTTCCTGAGGACAACTGGTCTCCGACAAGCAAAACCGTAACTGAACTTGAACTGAGAAGTCACATTTGGTCCCAGAGATGTCCCTGCGAGAAAAAACAAACACTTTCATCGACACGTGCTGAAGGCTTCGTACATTATTTATCGAGTGTTAACTTCGGCCTGCTGTAATAATGACACAAGATGCTCGTATGAAAGGCAAGTTGCTTACTTACATTGAACTACTGATTTGCTGGACTTGCTGTGGCGTTAATGCAAAGGCAAAACACGTCTCCTGAAACCGCTGGCTGTTGTCTGATGCTGAAGCGAAAGAGACACACAAAGAAAACATAGTTAAATACAAAACACACTGAATAAAGAATAATGAGCCAGGACATTTTCCAAACCATACAAACAGCTGCGTGTATCTCTGGGTTTTAGGATGCTGGTTGCAGAAGAACTTAAAGAACACCCATATAACTGGTGATACAAACCCAGCATCTGTTAGAGAAGCAGGAAAAAAACCCTGATGAAGCAAAAACTCTTATCACTCCACAGACTCAGACGGTGTTGACAAGAGAATAATGCTTTTCTTTTATCAGGCAGAGCTGGAGTGTCTGGTCAGATACAGTAACCTGTCTGCACAGCTCAAATCTAAGAACAAAGAGAAGAATTTCAATAAACATTAAGGGGAAGAGGCAATACCAGTAAAAAAAAAAAAAGCCCACATGCCTGGTATCAATGTAAAGCTCTCAGTCTCCTACACAATGCTGTCTATTCCAAATATGGGCATTTCCTTTGAAAAAACAACCAACCGCAAAGGATTGCGGAGAATCTACAGAATGAAATTATACAATATAAAACTGTCAAATTATTTTTTTCTCTCACTGACTCAGATAACTCCATGTCAGGAGCACCTACAGGCCCTAAATATTTGCCTCAGTGTCTGCCGTTGACTGTACAAACTCAAAACCATTTTCTACAAACGTTTTTGTTTCTAGGATTTAGCAATCCTGTGAATAACTAAACTAATATTTAGTTGTATGACCACAGTTTTTTAAAACTGCTTCACATCTGTGTGGCACCTCTCAGCTGTTATTCCACTCCATGATTCTTTAACAACATTCCACAATTCTTTTACATTTCTTGGTTTTGCTTCAGAAACAGCTTCTCAATTGGTTTAAGGTCTGGGGATTGGGCTGGCCACTCCATAACATTAATTTTATTATGTTTGGAATCAAGACTTTTCACGTTTACTAGTGTGTTTGGGGTCATTGTCTTATAATTCACCTGTAGTGTCTCGCCTTAATCGCGTTAGGCAGATGTTGAACTGTCAGTGAGAGGCAAAGCAAAACAGTATGTGCCTTTGCAGAAACATATACACTCAGATTAGACACAAAGAGGTCACATTTTTCCATTGAAGGGGATAAGTCTACACCAAACATGTTCCTCTTTAATCAGCCTTTCCTTTGCCCTAAATGACAGCCTACTTTTTCATCTAAATGCATATCATTTAGCTACTATGTATTTTCTGTTAATTTCCCCATCCTACTTTTCTTTTTTCCTCCAGGCGCCCGTCTTTGTACTGCAAATCCAAATAATACGGTGCGCCTCTTTCGAACAACAGTCTTCCTCCTCTTCGGGCACGAGGCTATAAATAGAAAAGTGCTCTCTCACTCTCTGTCCTCACTTGTGCTCCCACTCTCAGACTGTAACTCACCCACTGTGGCGCTAGATTGTCTCTGGTTCTTCACTGTCGGTGGTTAAAATGAAAGGAGAAGCATTTGTAATGAGTGCTGATGGATGTCCTCTTTGTCACAGACACACAAAATCAAACAGATGTAAAAGTCACTAACTTGGAGCAAAGCAAGTTTTCATATGTATAAATTGTTCCATTTATTAACACCAGATGGCAGCAGCAGTTAGCAATGGTAATATAAGTACTTATTTGATTCAGGTCTATCTTTTCACATCAATGTCAAGATGTTGGAATGGATCTACTTCTAACAGATCTACTAAGTATTGCAGGAGCTCGTGACTCCATCTAGTGGTGAAAAGTGATATAAGAAGTCATCTACAATGATCTTTTAATTTAAGAACTCCTCTAAAACCCATTACAATCCTTATAATAATAATAATCTTTATTTTTATATAGTGCTTTTCCACCTACTGTAGTAGGCACTCAAAGCGCTTTACACAGATTAAGCTATTTACCAGTGTTACAGAACACTCACTGGAGGCAATGTACGTTAAGTGTCTTGCCCAAGGACACAACGACAGTATGTGGGGGAGAGCGGGATGTTTTGATGTTTCGAGTGGGGCTCGAACCGCTCACCCGTCGGTCGAAGGACGGCCGCTCTACCCACTGAGCTACTGCCGCCCAATCCTTGAACTATTTCTAAAAACTTGATACTTCCAGAATAATCAAAATACTGTATGTTGAAGTACAAATAAACATATTTATCTTCAAAAATTTGAAGCCTGCTCTTTAAAAAAAAAAAAGTATTTTAGATTCTTTTCATACATACGTACATCAGTAGATTTGTGAGAATGTATCTCACTAATACACAAACAAATACAATTCATGTTGACTGTTACTGGACCAAAGCTGAGGGGCAACCAAAGGCAACCAATTTTGACAAAAGAAACGTCTCTAAAAAAAGAGAAAGTTTTCAGTGCCCAAGCATACACTGCCAACACTCAAGACAAGACAAGACATTTATTTTTGTATAGCCCAATATCACAACAACAGTCGCATCAAAGGGCTTAACAGACTGCACTAGACAACATCCCCTGTCCTTAGATCCTCCATCAGGGTCAGGAAAAACTACCAAAAACAGCCGGGAAAAAAGAGAAACCTCACATGGTGCTCACATTAACTTTGAAGATTAAAGGTAACTATTGGACAATTCCTCTAAGCACAGTTGACCACATTATTTAAGTCCAAAACCAGTCCTATTTGGATGGATCTTTGAAAGGTCTGGGTAAAACAGCTTAAGTTTGTGGACTTACAATAAGGCACTACCTCGTCAGATCAAAAAGAGAAGTGGCCACAAACAAAAGGCATTTAAAACAAACCTGGAAGGAAGTTAATTTATTTTAATTATTTAAATTAATGATTCTGAAATGATTCAGAAAAGCTAATAATCGGAATGTATAAAAAGACTGTTGTTGAAGTTTGCCTGATACACTTGTGCGTACACACGAACGCACATTGAGAGACGTGTTTGTTTAATTCTGAGCTGCTTAATGGCGGCCCACTGCTTCATTAAAACATACTCTCTCAAAACACTTTTTATGTTTATGAAGCTAAAACTGGAGATAAATAGAACATGGACGAGAGCCGCGGTGTTTACAGGTGTGTTACACAAGTTTAATAGTTTTGCAACATAACAAACACAAAGATTTACTTTCAGTACTGACTGCAGCCGGTGTTATGCCGAGAAAAGCACCCCTGCTCACAAATGCTGCAGTCACACATACTGCGGCCGTTTTACAATGTAAAAAACGTGTTTGTTTTATTCAAAATTTTACACATTAAATGTCATCTCCATCAAATACATTATGACTACCCACACACTTTGCCTGAGCTCAGACAGTTCATCACCGTATTAGGGGGAGGGGTGACACTTAATTAGCTTGACTGAGCAAACACAAATAAGACGACTCCTTTGCGGTGACAGTGATTAGTGCTCTAATATTAAAGCTACAGTTATTCGAACTGGACCGAACAGTAGAAAGGGAAGTACAGACAGCTGCAGAGAGTACGGGGCTTCAGCTCCAGACGCACGGCCTTCACGTCATCAGCTCGGAGTGTGTAAATGAAGGTTAGATTTCGATATTGTATCTACTACAGAAATACAATATCAAAGTTTTCAGTTTTTAATGACCAAAAATAATCATTCATTTGCTTCTGCTTGGTCCCGTTAGAGGTCGCAAATGACTGGAGCCTTTGGGCCTGAGGAGTACGCCCTGGACAATGGCCAGTCGCAGGGCAGACATTTAGAGACAGACAACCATTCACTCTCACATTCATTCACTAAGGACACAGGGAGAACATGCAAACTCCTCAGAAAAAGGCCGGAGTTGGCTGAAGACGTTTGTGTCGGCCGGGGGTTGAACTCACAACTTTCCTGCTGTGAGACAGGAACACTAACCAGTTAAGTTAGACTTTACTGGTTAGTAAAAAAATTATAATAGTACTAATAATAGTAATAGTAGTAGTAGTAGTATAGAATATGTAGCCTGCAAACATTCCTTTTGATGCATGGAGTTTATGGAATAAGTTTTTTAGCAGAGTACAGAATGTAATTTAAATAAATAGTGTCTAATCAACATCATAGAAAGACCCCAAAATGAATAACTCCATTTGCCTGTAGTGTAATTACAGTTGTTAAGCACATTTCTGTCACTGTGTGTAATCTAATTTCTGTTTAATGGTGCTTATTAGAATATAAACATGAATAAATCACTGGGACATTAATTTTATGAGGCAAGTGTAATTGCTGCAACAGAAAAAACGGGTGGCTTCTATCACTGTAATCACAACTTTGCTAGGCCCAAATGTTATTTTAAACCCAGCGGCTGAAATAAAACAACTTAAGAAAAAAAAAAATCTTAATCATAGCGTCTGACCTCTGCGGAGAAAACAAAGTGCTGCTGTGAAGACATCTCGGCAAAAAGTTAGTTTTGTCCCAGTCATGTTCAGAGGAAAGCTCCAGATCAAACAGCTGCTCTTTGGACTCAGTCAGGACCAAACTGAACCAAGGTCCGGTTCGTTTGTAAAAGAGAGTTTGGAGATAGTTCAGACTTTAGACCAAATGCAGGAAGTCACGGTCGATTAAACTCATGAAGAAGAGAGAACAGAGGGAAACGGATATTGTCAGATGGACCAGAGTATTTTCCTGGTTTAAAGTGGACTGGAATGTTGTGTTTGTAGAAAATCCAGATAACGTTTTTCAGATAAAGTGCATTTAAAGTTGTATCTGTTTTTATTAACTCTATATTAATAATAACACGTCTCTATTGGCCCTGCTCCAGTCTGATTATTGTATTTCTCCAGTTCAACTGTAAAATGACCCTAAGCAGTAAACGTCGTCTACAGGAGACACACCCCCATTGTCATGACGACAGTGAGCACAGCGTCGAGAGAAACCAAAAGTTAGAGAACCAAATACTATAATGGAACAAATACTGTGTAAGAATCTGTGAGTTCTTAGCGTGGAGCCTGGTGCAGACTTTCAGGAGAGAAAACGCCCTTAAATGTCCGTTAGATTTCTGTCACACCTCTCTTGTGCAAATATTCTATTGCAACTAGTCCAAATAATATTTGGACTTCATTTTAACTGCAATTACTGCAATGGCCTTGTTCTGCCCAGACCTTAAAGCACAAATAAATTATGCCATATTAAGATTAAGCTGTAAAACAATTCTAAAATATAGCCTCCAAGTTTAGAGAAGAGTGAGCTAAGCTACAGAGAATGTTCTGAGCTCCTCAGAGGGACTTGAGCACAACAAAGCCCAGCTGGTGTCTATTAACGTGTTAGTGGCTTTGCTACTTTTACTCCCTCTGGTACACCACAGGCTCACACATGGGCCTGAGCACACATCTACAGTGTGTCTCCAAGTGTTCAGGGGACTACATTCATTTACAGCACAACTAATCTGACCACAGCACAGCCTCATTCTCAAAGTGAAGGATTTACACTATAGGGACCTCCATCACGTCCACTTAAAGAGATTTAGATGAACACAGCACTCACAGGCCTGTCGTGTCTCGTCGCTAAAGCCACCCAAACAAACAGCTGAAAACTTTCCAGACGTGCTACTTCTTTGTCCACACGACTGATTACCTCCATGAGAGTGTGTACTGCTCTAAACTGACAGGGCTCATTAGGGCATTCCAGTGTGCTTACAGGATTCCTGGGACTGGCACTAAGTGTTCCCAGTCTGGCAGCTGGCCCCGCTCCCCCCATCAATGTAAATAACAGACCATCATGTCATGCAACAAACGAAGCTAACGTTGCTCGTGCTTTAGCTCGTCATCCTGATATTTATTGCAGTTGAATAAGTTTACGCGACTTAAATGAGCTACAACCTGGGTCTTGATCCGAGCTTGGAGAGTCATTAGAGTATCTTTGTTCTAAACACTATATTGTACTTTGGATGTAGCAGGATTTTCTATGACTTCTTGATTAATCACTCAAGTTTTAATTTAGTTATTTATTCATGATATGTTTTAGGTTATTTTAATCTTTCTTGTGTCCTTTGTTTTTTTATTTTCAATGCTGAGTTTTATTCAATTGTATTTATATAGCCCAGTATCCCAAAAACAATTGCCTCAAAAGGGCTTTACAAAAATAAAAGGCAGCAAGTAGATAATAACTGGCTGTGCTAGACCCCTGTCCTTAGAGCCTCCATCAGGATCAGAAGAAAAACTGAAAAAACCTACAGAAGGAGAACCACAGAAGGAGGGTCCAGTCCCAGGACGGACAGAGATGTGTCCAGGACAGTCGCGTGTACAAATGAATGAAAATGAATATACTGTATATAGAACAGAACAGATGCACTAAGGACCTTATATAGATGTTCCTCGTGGTTAATACGGCCAATGGGCTTGAAATCAAGAAAACCCATAAAAAAGTAATACAATTTTTTTAAAAACAGTCCATAACATAAAAGTAGACTATAAACGCTACTGTCCTATCAGCTACAATACAGGTGATAATTGAGGAAAATACAGATCTTTTTCTTGTAATACCTCGAGTGTCCACTGACATGTAGTGATCTTAAACAATTGAAAAAAAAGTTTGACAGTAGCTAAAGATGATGTGTGCGGTTCTGATAGTACACAAATAATAACTGCTGGCTTTGACTGAGAGAGCCCATCTTGTGCTCTGTGTTTTCAGTCGAATGCAGCCTGTGTTCATTTGTTGTTCGGGGGGGTTGAGCTGTGGATCAAATCAAACAGGGGTCACCAGAAAGCACAGGTTGGCTTTGGATTTAAAGAAAGGAGATTGCTTCTGTGTTCTAGGCGCACAAGAACACTGGCCACAATAATCCACTGAACGCAGCTGATGTTATCTTTTTGGATTTACCGAGGAGCAGTGTACAGGACAAGAAACATGTGCTGATTTAACTCTTGTAAACTCTACACTCCCAGCACAGAAAGAGGTATATTTACCAAGCTGAGCTGATTTTTAAAGTGTGTGGTTTGTTGTTGCCTAGATACTATAACGTCGAGGAGGGTGGGTGTAGAGCAGATAATTGGATCTATTTACATTTGCATCATGCCGCACTAATGGTTGAATCTCAAGCACCACTTTCTTCATTCTCTACCGCATACACTTTCCCACTGATCCAACTTGTGTACTTGTGTGTTATGTAAAGTACTTGATAATCACATTTTCATCCACATATACTGTATGTCGGTCATGTAATGGGCTATACAAGCCGATAATAACGCCCAGTTAGTTATTAGATACTCTTAGATACGTATGGAGCTAATTTATTCCCTTCAAGACACATTAATGTCCATATAAATGTGTGGTCCATAAAATACATTTCCATAATATATGTTGTGACCCACATTATGGTTTAAACATTCACAATGAGGAGCTTGTGGGGAGCAGTAAGTTCTGGGGTCGAGGAAAAGAATAAAAATAAGCACTAACAGTATTTCAGGTTGTAGAGGCCTTGTTGTGATAAAAGTGTCTTTTCAATGGCCTCAGTCCAAAAGCTGCTGGGATAGGCTCCTGTCACCTACAACCCCTAATGGGACTGAGCAGGAAAGGAGGAATGAATATTTTTTAATTAAGAAATAAATGTGGATATAAATGCCAAATTGAAACAGCTTCTGGACATTTGTAAACTTCCCGTCCAACACAGTTGTGTCCTCTTTTAGTTCATCTATTACTCCCTGATACAAACATTTATCTAATGATGGTTTCAACGGGGCATAAGGGGTCTCAGGTTAGGATAAAAGTTGTTTGATTGTAGAAGGAAACATCTTTTAAAAGAATCTTGTTTACTCGGCTAAAATAGACATTCATAACAGCCCTTGTGCCCATATACCTGGCAGCTTTATTGAGATACACTAATTCTACAAAAGAACTATATCAGGGATGACCAAAATTTTTGTAAAAAGGGCCACATTTGGAGAGAGTAAAATTTCCTCTTCTCTCTTTGGATTTTATTCTTATTCCACAAGAACAGATTTTAGATGGATTTGAACAGGTTTTAGATGGATTTGAACAGGTTTTAGTTAGATTTGAACAGGTTTTAGATGGATTTGAACTAGGCTTGGGCGGTAATACGGTGTTATGGTATACCGCGGGATCTAAAGATAGAAACGGTATCAGTTTCAATACTGTCAAACCATCATAAAAAAAAAAAAAAAACAATGCACTTATATAGGAGACAAGGATTAAATTTTAACCCTTTAAGCGCCAAAGTCGCAAAATTGCGATAAGCAACTTAACGGGAAAAAACAGCCGCTACTTCCGGTTTATGTGCTAAATTATGCTTCCACTCCCTTCCACCAGATGTCAGACACCCTGTACTTTGTTTCTAGTCCACTATTACCATGTGTTGCCATTAAAAAAATTTGTAGAAGAAGATCTCAAAGACGCGTCTCAGTGGGAGTGTCAGGACGGGCTCAATAGAAGCCTCATTCTCTTCACGCGAGCTGATAAACATGAAAATGACAAATAAAAAATACACCTGTGATGAAGCTTTGGTATTAGTAATGGCTGACTCTGATTCTGAGGGAGAACATCTACCTTTAGAGTCTTTTCAGCCGAAAGTGAAAGTGAGAATGAGCGAGAGTGAGTGCGTGTGTAACTTGGACAGCGGCGCTGCTGCCTTTCTCAGTGTCTCTCATAAAGCACACGCTGTTTTTCCCACATTTTACCAAACATCAGTGAAAGAAACGGGAGGAAACTAGTCGCCTGGCCGTAGTGAAGGGGAGGTTGGGAAGGAAGCCGTGAGCACGTAGCACCTGCAGCTTTACCTTTAGCACCTGCAGCTTTACCTTTAGCACCTGCAGCTTTACCTTTAGCACCTGCAGCTTTACCTTTAGCACCTGCAGCTTTACCTTTAGCACCTGCAGCTTTACCTTTAGCACCTGCAGCTTTACCTTTAGCACCTGCAGCTTTACCTTTAGCACCTGCAGCTTTACCTTTAGCACCTGCAGCTTTACCTTTAGCACCTGCAGCTTTACCTTTAGCACCTGCTGCTTTACCTTTAGCACAGGTGATAGAAGCCGGGGCGGGTGTACTGCCGTGGCCACGGTAGTGACGGGGGTGTCGGGAATAATGCGGCTTCTATTGACAGCTGTTTGGGACAAATACGTGTTGGTCATCCTGACACTTTACCCAGTCGAGGAGGGAGAGGCAGGGGTAAACATAGTCAGCGAGAATGCGCTAATCAAAGCAGTGATCGTAATAAAAGTGATGGCTGTGTGCTGTGCTTTATGAGAGGTCCCACACTCTAAAAAACTACTAAACTGTTCTGGATGTTTATGTTCATTTAATTCTGTTTGACTCTTGTATTTGTATAAACTGCTATTTGCTGCTAATAAAAGTTGTTTATATTGTTGTGCATGTTATTTTGTTATTGTTTCAGTATTAGTGTTTGGTATTCAGTTTCTGAACAGTTTAGGCACAAGCCAACAGTTTGGTGACGCTGTCTGAGCCTTACGTCATATATTTTTTTAATTATTCACGGTAATACCGTATACCGAGGTAAAATAGGGAGGAGGTTTGACGGTATCAAAATTTGGATACCGCCCAAGCCTAATTTGAAATAGTTTTAGATGGATTCTAACAGGTTTTAGTTGGATTTGAACATGTTTTAAATGGATTTAATAAGGTTTTAATTGGATTTGAACATGTTTTAAATGGATTTAATAAGGTTTTAGTTGGATTTGAACAGGTCTTAGTTGAATTTGAACATATCTTAAATGGATTTGAAGAAGGTTTAGATGGATTTGAACAGGTTTTAGTTGGATTTGAACAAGTTTTATTTGGATTTGAACAAATTTTAACTAAAAATTATCAGGTTTTATTTGGATTCAAACAGGTTTTACTTGGATTTGAACAGGTTTTACTTGGATTTGAAACTGTATAAAGCTGCTGATGTTGAGGCCATAAATAATACATTTTATCACAGAAGCTGAGGGCCACATAGAATCTCTGATATACTATAATCATTACTGTACATAATACATGCTATTTTAATGACAAGCAGAAACTATGCACATGTCAACACATTAATTAAGTGCAACTGAAGAAATGGTCTTCTCCCGGAACATATGGTAATTTTATCATCTTTAAAGCCTGTGCACTACGATGATGTGGATAATGAGCACTGAGGTCTAGCTCAGAACAAAAGGACAGATAATGCTGCAGATGAGATCGGAATCAGACCATTAGGTCGTCATGGCGATAGAACAGTAGCAGCCAAGACCAGTTTGTCCGAATGCTGGCAAAGTGCAAGGAACTTTTATCTAGTGTGATCATCTAAGGGTTAATCCAATGGACTTTCTGTTCCTAGAGATGCTACCCCATTTTCTCTCATGTGTTGTATTTTTAAAACTCATCTCTTCAAGGCAACTTATTATTCAGCCGTTCAGTTCCAGAAAGACAAAAATGTATTATGCCTTTCAGTGTTTCCCAAAGAAAAATTCAGTTAAGCTATTGAACCGGTTGCACAATGCCTTAATAACTGAACCTACATAACCTTTTTAAGACAAAAATCCCACAATAATGTTAATTGGTGATCACATAAATAGATTTTATGTACACTATATACTGTTTATGGTCAAGGTGGTCAGTGCTGTACAATAAACAATACAATGCAAGTCCTAGTACTTAATCAGTTCAAACACGTCATGTGGTGTAAGGGGCCGTTTACATGAGAACGCTGTTCGGCAAAACACAACAATAAAGCATTGTTCGCATGGAGCCACCCAAAACAATGACGTTTTTTTCTCTACATTTTCCTCTCTCCTGTAGAGACGTTGCTTGCGTTGCGTCAATGACTTCATCGTTTTCAGAGACATATTACAGAAAGAAGAAACAAAAACACCTCCTCGGCCGTTTTTGTGGAGTAAGAACGCCAGCCTCGGTTTCAAGACAATAGTGTTTAACTTTTACACTATTTAAACTTTTTTTTATTGTATTTTTTATTGTGCAGCCCTAGATGGCAGTGTACTTTTTCTTGCATTCACACTAACAGAGATACCTCATTTTAAACAAATCAAACACGGCACACGGCTCTTAATGTAAAGAAAGAAAGACTGTCTAAGAGTGAAACAATGGAAATAGGTACAAAATATAATAGAACAGCTTCATTACTGTGCCGCACCACAGCATTGAGTAAAGAAGGTCATCGCCTCTGAGCTGCAGCTTGGTTTCATTTAGAAGCCCGCAAATTGAGTTAATTAAGCGCAGTGTTGTTTTTCCTCCTCACTCTGCCTCTGTTTATGAGGAAAATAATAAGAACATACATTATTGAAGTGAAAGTGCTGCTGTGATTCTGCTTTAGAAACATTGATTTTATTTGGATTGTCAAAATAACCTCTTTCAAACATTCTGAAAATATTTGTAAAAGGCAATGGGCATGAATGATAAAGAACAGGTGTTAATTGGATTTGAACAGGTCTTGTATGGATTTATAAATTGGTAATAGGCAGAATAATACTAAATAAAAATAGTTTTCTAAGTGCCATTAATTTAAAGCTAAAAGAAAAAGAAATAAAACAAAAAATGATCCAAATTTCTCTAAAACAAACCAAAGGGAATTGGGTCACGAATCATTTGGGCAAAAAATATGGGTCCTCTGAAAAACCATTTGGGAAACACTGTTTTAAAGAACGATTTATGTAAGAATAATTCAGACTAAAATAAAACGAGGGTCTGCACTTGTGATGGACAGAGCATGTGCAGGAAATGGAAAATGAGAAGAAGAGAAAGATGTGCCTGTTCTCGACGCTGTTTATACACACGTCTGAAAAGCAAATTAATCATAAGATGGACTCTCGCACTATTAAAATGCTAATGTGGGACAATCTAGACGTTCCCATATATATTTGCAATAATTTACAGAATGTTGTTATGCTAAAAAGCTGACTGGATACTGGAGGCACAAATCCTATTTTAACATTTTCTGGCCCAAACAGCAAACACAGGCAAACAAAGGAAAGATAGAGAATATCTCTCTATATCACAATTCATTTAAATTGTTTTTTTTCCACCTCTGAGATTGTACTGTAATCATGTAAAACTAATACATATGGATATATTTTCAAAACAGGTGCTTACTTCTTTGCTGTATATTATATTAGAGGGTCTGAAAATTTAATTCCAATTTTTTTACTACAAAGTTAATTGCCAAACTGTAAACTATTTTTCATAAATTTTGTTAGATAATGTTTTGTTTGGACTAATGTTGGTAATAAACACATACTACTCTGAAAGTTCCCTATGATCTTTGCAGAGATTGAAGATATCCCAGTTGACAGCAGTTAAAGGTGGAGTGTGTCGTTTCTGGAAGCATCTGAACACCTATGGTAGCCCTGCAGGGACATGATCGTGTCACTGAACTAACCGAGTATTTACATGCAGCGTTTCCCACAGACTTGCAGTAGGTTTATGGCAGGTTGCTTAAGTGCAACAAGATTACTGAAGAAATAGACTTAAACAAGGCTGGTGGGCTGGCAAACAAAAGCTTACAAATAGCACTTATTTTAATAATGCAGTTCATCATAATTTGTCTTATTTAAATGTTTTTGACATATACATTTATGACTTTTTTTTGTCAAAACAAAAAGCAATACAAAAATCTTTTATACAATAAAAACTTTTATTAGATAAAGTCACAGCTGAATTATTGCCTCTCTTTAACGTGAGCGGATGAGTGACTGTTGAGTGAACCTTAGCATTAACTCAGCTGAAATTTTAAAGATTAAACAACAGGCTGTTTCTGTGACTCACTGTTTAATTATACTTCTGTCGTTAGCTTGTAGAAGTGAGCTTGTTTGCTAAAGCAGAAGCGGTCTGTGTGAGCGGTACTAGCTCTAACTTAACTCTAGCAGATGTGAGTGCACAGTAAACAGAGCATCTCTGAGAGTCTGTGTTAAAAAGGTCTGTGTTTGGCTGCAGCAGAGACATGACAGCTGCTTCAGTTTGAGCTCTTCTTCATTCGACTGACTGCACTCCCTGAGGCCACACTGCCCCCTGCACTTCCTGTAAAGCACTGCAGTTATGAAGGGATATTAAACCTGGTAAATACCTTATGATCTTTGGTATACATAAACGTATGCGTTGACAAAATACATCTGCATTGGCAATTTTTTTATAATGGCTCTATCAGCAGAAAGTTGCGGGCTGCAAACGACTAGCAAGTTTGTTAATGTTTTGCTAATCCTTCAAGTTAGCCTTGTTTTGTCTCAGCTGTATCCACCACTGGTCATTCTCACAGCTGTGGCCGTAGAAGCCAGCGCTTTAGTGTCGCTCGGTTGGCGTCAAAAGAAACCGTCTTCATCAAAGACTCTTACAGGAGCACTCACACAACAGCAGCTGCTACAGAGTCTGCACTGAGCTCTTCTCAGAGCAGTAAGAAAACTCAAGTCCCCAAAAGTACGCAGGCTCTAAACTATGAACGTAACTTACCCTTGCAAAATCCAGCATCTGAACGTTATAGGTTTAATCTATTTTAGGTTCATTTGGAGTCATTTGGAGTGGGGCCATTCAGTTTATGGCAGGTCACTAAGGACAGGTCACTGTGTCAAACACGGACATGCTCTAGTCACAGTCATAGTAGCTTCTAGGAAAACCAGGGCAAAGTGAATTCCAACCAAAAATAATTTTAAATGCTTTATGAAGGTGTTGTAATTATTGTTGATGAAGTCTGGGAGAAGACTGAGTGGGACTATTTTGCCAGAGGCTGTATAATCAAAGCACATCCTGTCATTTTCCACAGCCTTCTCGCTGAGAAGTACCACTTTCCTCCACCATGAGCAGAGACTGAATACATATTTAATTTAGAACCAACACAATATTTATCACGCTCTGACGCCAGTGTTTCTTTATATTGCAAAAAAAATATTATGCCAATCCATCATGTGACAGCAAAAACATTGTTCAAAGCAAACCAAACATGACAATATTAACAGCCACATGAAAGTCTTTCTTCTCTTATAATTCACAGAAGTCACTAAGTGAAGGAGGCCCCTCAAATTACCACAGTCCAAACATAACACTTCCCTCAGCCTTTTCATCTGAGGGCTCATAAAGGCAGGCTCTACTCCTCATTAGTCCTACACATGTGCAGTACATATTTGACCTATGAGCAGACGCCGTCACATCTGATTTTGTGATTGTACAAGTCCTTACATTTTAGTTGTAACTGGTGTGTCCTTGGATTTGAAGTTGATAAAGTGCAACTGATATTTGTGTAAAAAATAACTACAGCTTTTGAAGCAACAAAGAACTCTATGACACGGACAAATGCTCTTGTGACTGCTGCTTTAAATGATATGGGAAAAATCTATGCAGCAGAATGTGGATGTCATTTTGATGGAAAAATATGGTAAAACTAGCCGAGGCGATGGTAAACGGTCAGGCTGAAGTATAAAAATGTACAACAAAAGTCCTGGAAAAGTAAGTGGTAGTAAAAACCTGTTCAAAACCATCTAAAACCTGTTCAAAAGCAACTAGAACCTGTTCAAATCCATCTAAACCTGTTCAAAACCAGCTATTACCTGTTCAAATCCATATAAAACCTGTTTAAATTCATCTAAAACCTTCATTCATAATTTTTCTTCTACCGTTTTGTGCCTTTAGGGGTCGTGGGTGACTGGAGCCTATCCCAGCAGCTTTGGGCCTTAGGCAGGGTCCAGTCAGTTGCAGGGCTGACATTTAGAGACAGACAGTGACAGACAACCATTCACTCTCACATTCATTCACTAGGGACACTTTCGACTTGCCAATTAACCTGTACATGTGTTTGGACGATGGGAGGAAGCTGGAGTACCCGGAGAGAACCCACAGTAACACGTGGAGGACATACAGACTCCTCACAGAAAAACTAGAGTCAGCCGGGTTTTGAACTCACAACCTTCTTGCTGTGAGGCAGGAGTGCTAACCACTCTGCCACGTGCACCCTCTAAAACCTGTTCAAAACCAACTAGAACCGGTTCAAATCCATATAAAACCTGTTTAAAATTATCTAAAATCTATGCAAGTCTATATAAAACCTGTTTAAATTTATCTAAAACCTGGTCAAATCCAACTTAAACCTGTTCAAATCCATCTAAAATCTGTTCAAATTCATATATATTCTGCTCAAATCCAACTAAAACCTGTTCAAATTCATATAAATTCTGCTAAAATCCAACTAAAACCTGTCCTGGAATCCCAAAAATATCACCTTCCAAGTGTATTGGGAGCCTCGGGCCTTGAGTTGACCACATGTGATCAATGTAACACACTCATTATATACAAGTGCCACATATAACACTACTTCTATGACAACTCCTTTTGGAAAATACTAATCTTTCCTCCGACTCCACACAGTTTACTGACCTAGACTGGTGGGCTTGATGAGCTCGTCCAGCATGTCGTAGAAGGGCAGCCGCTGCAGTTTGACGTCAGGGTGGACGGGGTGCAGAGAGGCCGAGTTGGGGAGGTGGTGCGTCATCCCGCTCAGCTCGTGTTTGCCCGGTCCCAGCAGAGACAGAGGCAGTAAGGCAGCGGGCGAGGGGGCTCCGCCGTGACTTGCGTGGCCCTCGTACGGCAGCTGCGTGAGGCCGGCGGGCAGTGCGGCGCCCCCTGCTGCGGCCGGGTGGTGCGGGCCGGCCAGCGCCAGCTCTGAGTGCGACACCATCTTGGCAGGAAAGCGGCGTCGGTAGAGCTCTTTGATCTTCATGTGCACGGCCGGACTACAGCCGGTCTTGAGGAGGTGCAGGGCCTTGGTCAGGAGCTCGTGCTTGCGTCCGTGTTTGTTGCGTCCAGCGTATCCCAGCAGCACCTGCAGCTCAGACACCCGCAGGCTCATCACCATTTGCTGAGACACAAGGAAGAAGAAAACGTCATGAGAAATGGACTTTGACATGTCTTATCTGAGGTACATTTCTGCTCTCTCCGCTGTTCCTAATGCAAATAAACAGCCGAGGGCCTGGCAGGAAAAACACAGCGAGGTTTTCTTGGATTTCCTGTAGGCTCTGTTGATGCAGCAACTTCAACAGACATAGGTATATTTAAAACGCTTCTGCAAATAAACCAGTAAAAGCTGAGTGATCAACTGTTTTTCAACTTACTACAGAGAACAGGGCTTTTTAGCTTAATCTTGGTTCAAACAAGAAGCGAACCAGTCTTTATGTGCCGTTATACACACACATGTATACCTACACACATTCTTATGACATTGTAGAAGGTGATGTTTACATCTGCAGTATACTCTTTCACCACAAAGGACATGCCACAAAAAGGATAACTGACTTTCCATTCCCCGTGGGTGGTCCCAGAATTATGGTAATCCAATGCACAGGAGAGGTAAAAGCAAAACAAATATAGGAGGTGGTATACAGCAGTAACAACAGCATAGGCTTTATTGAAATGCTCCTGATACAGTAAGTGTGGAGTGGAATATCTTTGAAATATCCAGTGAGCCTTATCTTGCACCGAACAACTGGCAGGGCTCAGAGTTAGGGCTGAACGATATATCGTTATCATATCTATATCTAGATATTACTATTGAAAAAAGCAACGATATAGATGATTTAGATTTCCCCTCTCCGCGCTCGCCCTGCATACAACTGCATACATCAGTTTTACGAGTGCCCTTGAATGCACTGCTAAAGCCAGCGCGCACACTACCAGGGACGTGGGAACTATATTGTGAGGGCGGCATTTCCATGGTGACGCGTCATTGCTTGTCACGTGACACACCGCAGCAGCAACAGCTGAATGAATTATGATCTGATTTTATGTCAATTTTCCTTTTTTATTCAGAATATTCACAAATGTGTTAGCTATGGCATGAAATATCTGATATTCCGATTGTCAAATACATGCAAGTGGAAGTATATTGTTGTTTAAACACCTTTCATAACAATCTTATGCGCGATGGGCTCCGCCGTGTTAGTTTGTGCCACAGACGCAGTTCAGAGAATCAGATCTGTTGGATTTACAACCTCTATGTTTACAACACGTGAAAGTCTTATTAAGATTAAGTCTTATTAAGATTACTTTATTCATCACATACCAAATTACATACAGCATATATAACCAGCAGTGAAATGTGAGAGGGTGGTGCAACCTATTACATTTTATACATAGAAGACACACTAAGGTTGCAGACCACACCGGTGCGCTGCCGGACAGCGCCCCAACAGGCAAGGTGGGTTAAGTGTCTTGCCCAAGGACACAACGACAGTATGAACTGTGGGGCGAGCGGGAATCGAACCTACTACCTTCCAGTTGTAGACGGCCGCTCTACCACTGAGCTACTGCCGCCCCGTGAATTCATCCACTTCTCCCGAAATACTTAAAAGTAAGTGGCTGTTGAACTTTTGTGAATTTAAATGAACAGTATGTGGTTGAAAACACTGAAAAGTTGTGATATATGACAGCTCTGAGCGCACCTGTCTCTGGCTAAATTCAACATTTGAATTTAGCTTTAGTTGATCATGTGATGCACTTGATCGAACGCTCCAGGACCCCCTTCTGTGGTGGAGATTAACTCACAAAGTCAACTTTCCCCGGCTCAGCAACATAGCAAGAAAATACTTGTGCATGCAGGCCACCAGAGAATTTTTAGTGCATCAGGCTACATTGTGAGTTGTCAGAGGTCCTGTCTGAAGCCAGACATGGTTAACAAGCTAGTGTTCCTGGCAAAGAATCTGTAGAAGTTGTGCTGCCTGTAACTACCTCTGTTCTGTTAGTAGCAAATGCATTTTCTTGCATACAGTTATGTGATCTTTTGAAGAATATAAATGTTGTTGCACTTCAATGCACTTTCAATGTTCCACCAGCTGCTGCATTTGTTATTTATTGTTAAAGCAGAGCTGCAGTAAAAGGTTTGATTTGTAATTAATTTTTGGTAATTTATGTTAATGTTGATGAGTTGTTCTCAAAAATAAAACTATACTTTCCACATTTTTTTGCATTATGATCTTTTATTTTCTGAGAAACGAGTCATACTGGTAGTCATTTCATATTGTATCGATATCGAGATATCTGGCATGAAAATCGAGATATGAAATTTTGTCCATATTGTTCAGCCCTGCAGGTATTATATGGAGGTTTCGAGGAAGAAAGAAGCAGCGCAGACTTGTAGCATAGTAAGAATGAAAGATTCTGTTTAGCTTGTTCTTGTTTATATGCCTTTAAACTGTGTCAGTTCATGTGTTAATGTTGTGAAGAACCTGTGGGAACTGATTGTGTTTATGTTGATGTATGGCTATAACTTAAAATAAGTTGTTTGAGACTTCGGCCTGGTTATTCTATTATTTATACTGTGTTAGCATTAAGTGGAATGGTTTCATAAATATATAAGGTTCCAGTAAGTTCAATTTATTAATAAAAGGAAAGCGGGAGAAAAATTAACTCATATGTCTAATACCACCCGTCTGGCTTCCTCAAAAAATTACCCTCGCCACTGAGTGACAGGAAGGAGGAAGTGAAACTACACAAAGGGCTCCTGTTTACTGTAAAGCTGTACAGACATCACCCAGAGTTCAGACACAAAATGCTTTCTACTTTAAACTGACATTGAGACATTTGTACTTATTCTAGCCGAGTTACAAAAAGACAATGGTGCAGCGATACAATTAAAGGTGAATGATAAGAACTCATTGTTGTTGCGTCCTTGCGCATGTTATTATTAAACATCTGGCATTTACAAGTCAAGTTTGCAATAGGAAATTTGTTCCCATTAATTACTGAAACACAGAAGTGTATTTATGGCTCCTATATTTCTTTTGTACAACAGTGGGTTTATGAGACCTACATTCTTTCTTCCACTCATAAAACAAGCAAATTTTGGGAATCTTTGATTAACACAGATCTATTCTACCTTTACATATATTTAAGGCTGCACAAAATTAGAAAAAGATGCAGAACAAGACAACACAATAATGATATCTGGAATATTTAAATACTCTTTTACAGGAACAAGAAATATAATGCTCTGGACTTTCACTCGTCTAAACCAGTTTATTATGATTATACAAGGTCTAAACCAGGACTAAACCAGGTCTAAACCAGGACTAAACAGGACTTTGTACGCACCAGTTCGATTTAAAGCTTTGTATGGACAATTTTAGATGATTTTGACAAAAACAAAAAAAGTATAGCGTTACAGGAATAATATGATAATTGTGCGACCCTAAAAATATTCAATGGAAATATGGCTGTACAACATTAGGAAAACACTGGATATGCAATGACATTGCTGAATCTTGCCATGACTTAACATATTCTGACTTTTATGACTTTTACCTTTGGACAAAAGTGAATTTAATTTAAAGAAACAGAAGGTGACTGGATAGAAGGCTCTTACTAGACACATGGAAAAAAAAAGAATAAAGACTTAAATGACAATAAACAGGTAATTTTTGCTTTACCACAATCTAATTAAAAGTGGAGTTTGATTGCCAAAAGTGGGCAGTGACTGGATCGAAGTACAGTGGGGATCGAAAGTTTGGGCACCCCAGGTAAAAAAGTTTATTAATGTGCAAAAAGATGCCAAGAAAAGATGGAAAAATCTCCAAAAGGCATTAAATGACAGTTTAGACATCCTTATAATGAGTCAAAAAAGTTAGATTTTTTTTCCACCATTTACACTTTCAAAATAACTAAAAAAATGTTGTCTGCAAAAGTTTGTGCCCCCTGCAGAGTTAATACCTTGTACTGCCCCCTTTGGCAAGTATCACAGCTTGTAAACGCTTTTTGTAACTAGCCAAGAGTCTTTCAATTCTTGTTTGAATATCTTTGCCCATTCTTCCTTACAAAAGTCTTCCAGTTCTTTGAGATTTCCATAGATTTTCATTTATGTTGAGGTCAGGAGATTGTGAAGGCCATGGCAAAACCTTTAGTTTATGCCTCTTGATGTAATCCACGGTGGATTTTGAGGTGTGTTTAGGATCATTATCCATTTGTAGAAGCCATCCTCTCTTTAACTTCAGCTTTTTCACAGATGGCATCAAGTTAGCATCCAAACCTTCTACTCGTGAAATGTTCCCTGTGCCACTGGCTGCAATACAACCCCAAAACATAATCCACCCCCTACTTAACAGTTGGACAGAGGTTCTTTTCATTAAATTCTGTGCCCTTTCTTCTCCAAACATACCTTTGCTCATTCCGGCCAAAAAGTTCTATTTTAACCTCATCGGTCCACAGAACTTGTTTCCAAAATGCATCAGGCTTGTCTATATGTTCATTTGCAAACTTCAAACGCTGATTTTTGTGTTGAGGACGTAGAAGAGGTTTTCTTCTGATGACTCTTCCATGAAGTCCATATTTGTACAAGTATCTCTTTATAGTGGAATAGTGTACCACAACTCCAGTGTCTGCCAGATCTTTCTGGAGGGATCGTGCAGTCAAACGTGGGTTTTGACTTACTTTCTCACAATCCTGCGAGCCGTTCTGTCTGATATTTTTCTTGGTCTTCCAGATCTTGCTTTAACTTCCACTGTTCCTGATGACTGCCATTTCTTAATTACATTCCAAACAGAGGATATTGGCATCTGAAAACGCTTTGCTATCTTTTTATAGCCTTCTCCTGCTTTGTGAGCGTCAACATTTTTTCAGTTTCAGTTTTCTAGACAACTGCTTAGAAGAACCCATGGTGCTGATTGTTGGGAGCGGTCAGATGAGTCTGGGCATTTAAAACCTTTGAGACTGACATCACCTGGTCTATCCAGACGATGATTGAGAACAATCCATGACACTGTCAGGTCTTAGCTTGCCAAAGGGGGCAGTACAAGGTATGAACTCTGCAGGGTGCCCAAACTTTTGCAGACACCATTTTTTTGTTTTCTGTTATTTTAAAAGTGTAAATGATGGAAATAAAATCTAACTTTTTACTTATTATAAGGATGTCTAATCTGTCATTTGATGCCTTTTGGAGATTTTTCCATCTTTTCTTGGCGTCTTTATGCACATTAATACATTTTTTTTTACCTGGGGTGCCCAAACTTTCGATCCCCACTGTATAGCCTTCTGTTAACATTTTGTTTGCTCTCTTTTTATTTAAAGCCAAGATGAGCTTGAAACCTTTATGTCTACTCAGATTTGTTGTGAAACGGTAAAGCCTCACTCAGACAGATGCGGAGGATGACAGCAGCGTTTTATAAAAGGTTAAATGTGATGCTAACAACCTGCTCCTGAAAACCTCAATGTCTCCAATGTATAAGGTTTGTTTTAAAAAAAGCTTTTACAGTTGTTCGGTGTGTATTGTGTTGCCCTATGATGGGTATTTAAAAAAATCTGAACTGGCATTTTAGGGTCTGTTACTGTAAACAAGGAGTTAACCCCTGAACACATTCAAAGTCTCACATTTCAGAACATTTATCTAACCTCTTTCCCTAATCGTGACCAGTTAATTCTTTGAGCTGATGAAAAGCCATGTCTCTATAATCAGTTGAACAGTTTGGCTTTGTGCACACTGTTCAGAGTGACAGCAGAGCCGCTGTTTACAGACCAAACACTACCCTGTGTACTCTCACTACACATGCAGTTATGAGTGTTTCAGATAGCAGCAGTGGAATTACAGAATAGCAAATGGAAATGTATAGAAATGGCAGAAGCTAATTAGCAGTCAGGACACAGACCTGTCCTGCAGACATATGGTACAGCCATATTCACAGAAGAAAAATACTGCAGCAGACGTCCATATGGCCATGTATTTACAAAGCTGTGGCTATGAATCAGAGAGCAGTTATAAAAACATATCAGTCAGCTTAACACAGCTGCACTTCCAACATTTAACAACACATGGACACATCCGCATTTCTCTGCTCCAGCGTGCAGACTGGAGACGCTAGTGCAATAAAAGTGAACTTTATTAATCACCAGTGTACTTTATTGATTTATGCAAATTAGCCATGTGCTTCAGAGGGCTTTTTGGTCTATGGAAACAGAGAAGGGTCAAACTTGTCACTATTAAGGTAACACTGCAACTGCACAATTAAATACAAAAAAGAAAATACATTTAAGGTCAATAAGAGAGGAGACAAAATCAATTAAAATCATAAACTTAGATGTTTCTATTGACCGGCCTGACTGGAAATACAGACGATTAGCTGCAAGTGACTGTGAACAAGCTGTTCCTTACAAACTCATATTATTGACAAAAAAAAAAAAAAAGATTTATCCTGGAAAACAATGTTGTTTATCCAACTTTTAGATCACTAACTGGCAAATACGTTACCACAGTTTTAAATGCAATAAAGGAAAGACCATGTCATATTATCATAGTTTGTTTTAAAGATTAAACACAACACATCCACAAACGGTAAAGGCATTTTAGCATTTAATATTTGAGATGTAAAGAAAGTACCATTGCTGTAAAGATTTCAGTTTCCACATGGTCACACCCCTAATCATCATTACTGTAGATGAACCGCTCCCTGTGACAGAAAATGGTCAGCTGTATGAAATATGCATGTGTTGAAAAGACGGGGGAGGGGAAATAATAACGACACTGGCTGCCCAACATTTCCACGTAATGTACACACATCTCGGCACAAACACAAAGCAAACAGACAAAAGACTAACAAACACGGGCTTACTCAAACTCTGACTGCAGGTGTGTAACATTCTTCTGCCTTTAGAAACATAAAAAAAACTGTGAAAACAAATAGAGGCGAGGAAGGAAATTGGATTGGTTTGTCTGTCCATCAACGACTGGCCCTACACTTCCATCAATCAGACCTTTCACCTGCAGGTATTAGTCCGATTATAACCGGAGTTGTAAACTCCTGTAAACACCTCACTCCGACTGAAGGTGCATTGTGGGATTACAGCTGCATGTTTATGGTTTACTCCAGAGTCGGACAGAGACACAGAGTAACACACAGAAACAGAAAAACATGAGGTTTGTTTTTAGACAAAGACACACTGCCTCTGGCTCCTGTTTGTTGGATAATCTGTTCATGTCGTAAAAAATTTAGAAGAACAAGCTCAGTCTAAAGTACTTTATGATGTGTTCAAGGAAGGGCTGGGAAAAAAATCTAATTCATTTGATAAAGTTTCTAATTTTGGACGATGTTAAAAGTAGCCATATCGCTAAATCAAATTTAACGTAAAAAAAGTTTCCTCTAACTCTGCGCTGCACTATGTTGTGGCTAATACTGCTGTTAGCTCCAGAGCAGTTCTAGTGATGTCTGTGGTGAATCTGCAGACGTAAAAACACTAATAATACCTCTGACATTTGGTTTAAAGAAGAGGCAGGAAACTGATCAACCGAAAAACAGCACAGCATATTTCTGTTGATTTATGCATATCAACCACAATGTTGGAGCACTTTTAATATCTTTTAACAAGGCTTTGTGTTCAGTGGAAATTACAAACCCAATTCCAAAAAAGTTGGGACACTGAACAAATTGTGAAAAAAAACAGAATGCAATGATGTGGAAGTTTCAAATTTCAACATATTTTATTCAGAATACACCATAGATAACATATCAAATGTTGAAAGTGAGACATTTTGAAATGTCATGCCAGATATTGGTTCATTTTGGATTTTATGAGAGCTACACATTCCAAAAAAGTTAGGACAGGTAGCAATAAGAGGCTGGAAAAGTTAAATGTACATATAAGGAACGCCTCGTACAACGACTGTGTGTCACGCAACTCTCTGCTTCAGTTCTCGGTGTAAATTTGGGGTCAGGTTTAACGTTAGCTTCTTTTCTCTTTTTTAACAAAGGCTTAATTATGTTAAATACTAAGGACACATGAATGCAGCATCAGCCTGGCATCAGTACATGATTCTCTCTCGTGCTGTAAACTCAGACAAACTAAGAACTCCAGATGAGAGGGTTTAATTGAGCTGTGAACGTAGTGTCTTCTATTATGCTGCGTCACACAAGAATATTCTACAACTAAAAGTGAGCCAAACAAAGGAGTGATACTCTCACTGCAACAACTCCAAAAAGACTCCAACAGCTTTTTCAACTTGACCTGAAAAACCCCAAATCATCCCAAAAAACGGACATTCTTTCCAACCTGATTTAATCTCGGGATGAAGGTACATCTATTTGCCCTGACAAGTTCTCAAATATTTGGGCATAAAATGTTTACTCAACTGGGCAAATATCATCTGCCATCCTTTTCAAATCTGGGCAGGCATTTTGAAACAAAGGAGCTTTCTTTTTGTCTCATTGTAGTTTATTTTTTAACTGCAACTCCCTGACAGCGAGGTGCAAAGGAAAGCTACAACAAAAGAGGCTGGAAGAAGGGAGGGTGAATACTGCAGAGAACAGCCTGTGGTCTCAAGATTTCAGTTTCCACATGGTCACACACACCTGTGTTTGACCAGTGTGGCTTTGAGGCCGAGGAGAGCTTTGTCTTCTGCTCTACCTCATACTTTACACAATCGAGAAGTATATTTAAATGTACGCCGCGCCAGAGATAAATATTCATTGTGTCAGCCATAATACAGAGTCCCATGGAGCAAATGAAAAAAGTGCATGCCACAAAAAGACAGTTCCTTCAGGCGAGTCAACCACTGTAGAATATTCGGTTTTAGGGGAAAGAAAACCTTATCAAAACCCAGAGAGGATAGTTTGTTCCACATTTATCCAGTAAATTACAACATGTCACAGTGAGATGGCATTTAAGGAACAAACTACATTCGGCTCAAGACCTCAGCTACAATAAGAAGAAGCTTACAGTGCTAACAATATTGGCACTGAGAGGACTGAATATTGGTCTCATTAGAGTGCATTGGAAATAGCATAGTACAGATTTTGATTAGCCAAAGGTCCTGACTTTCTTGTTGTCTTTGGTCTCAACAGGTACATTTGGGACAAGGTGGATTGCATCAGACATAATGAGAATCTCAACATTGTTAAATTGTTGGTACAGATTTTTAAGTTGGGCTGTATGTATGGTACTATTACCTGTGTTGTCTCCACCTGAAGCCAATTAGAAGCAACCTGACCTTCCTTTAGTCTCTTATTGAGTAGAGTTTAAATGGCGTTTTCTCTGTGTCCAAAAAAGCTGATCAGATATTGTTTGTCACCAGAAGCTTCTTTCCACCAAATACAAATTCCACTCAGATTGGCTGCAGTCTGAAGAACAAAAAGTAAACCCACTCATAGCTTTTGGCAATTCAGAAGGAACATTTTAAACACCAAAGACAGATCTAAACAAATACCATTGTTGCTTTATTTTTTAGAGTGTACGTTTTATGGCAAGATAATATGATGTAAAACTGCCCCAATGTAGCTTAGCAGTGTTTAGACTTGTCTCTACCGGAACAATTTCAATTCAATTCAGTTTTATTTGTATAGCCCAATATCAAAACAACAATTGCCTCAAAGGACTTCACAAAAACAAAAAACAGTAATGGTTTTGTGTCAGTTTCCATTGACAAAAGGGGTATTAAATATTCCAAATAAGCAGTAGTCGTTTATTATCAACAGTTTTGTAGTTTTGCATTTTAAGGTTCTTATTTTAAACATTAGATTCACGTTGCCGTAAACACAACCACATTATGAACCACATTATCCAGGCGTGTTAGTCTGATTTAGAGTAATTCAAATGAGTGCCCTCTTCAGTCAGATTTAAGTGTAACAGCTGTTTAAAAGACTAAAGCATCCATCTGCAGGTAAACATGCTGACTCAGAATAACTATTGGCTTTAATCTTAGAAATATAATAAAATATTTTATCTTTTAAACAATTTCAAAATTAGAATGCCATACTTTAAATTTCTCCAGACTTAATTATCTACATTAAAAAAAAATAATTATCCAATTTCCCTTTTGAACTTTAAAGATTTTGAAAATCTGTGATGGAGCACTGCATATTTCTGGTTTTGTGATATGATTCTGGTTCAAAAGAACAGCAGTAGCTCACTGTGTTTGTTCATTTTTGTCAGACGGCGAATAGATTTGAGGGGATATAATTTGCTGTGTCCAGAGTAATGGATGGTGGATGGAGGGATGATGATGGAGGGGGGATGGGAGCGAGCAGCTGGGGCTCCAAACTAAATAAAATTCTCCACAGTGTCAGTGAAAACAGTGCCGAGGGGGAAGGGGCCCGTTAGATGGACATGAAGCTGAGAGGACATGAAGTACGAGAGGTCCACTCACCACAGAAACAAGAGTCTTCTGCTGAGTTTTAAGCATTTGGCTCTTCAAGGCTCTACTATGGCTTTGTAAAATCATTGGGCACATTATGGGACGGGATACAAGCTCAAAATTATATCACGCTATATATATTACGATACAGCATCTCTATCTTCGCTGCTTCAGGTTTACAGTAAACAAAGTATTTTCTGAGCAACTAGATACTGCAGTTCATAGGGTACACATGTTTCTTTTTGAATCCACTGAAGCCAAAGCAGTTTTTTCTGTCGGGGAGGAGTGATGTGGAGCACAGTTCTCGTTCATGATTCTTTTATGGCTTGTTGCTGTGCTGCTCTGTGTGATATGTTGTTGATACTGTAAGATGGCAGTATCATGATGTGGAGGGGGGGGGGCACCGGCCCTAGTGCACACGGTTTATCCCTACTGCTTTGAAAAATCAGAGAAAACAGAAAAGTGTGAAATGTAAGCTTCCAATATCTGACCCCCAGATATCTGGTCTTTATATGTTTTAAACTGCTGCTCTGTTCATACACAGTCTATTCCAGAGAACCAGGGAAGTCTGCATCAGCATCTTTTCAGGATTTTTCATGTTAATTTCTAGGAAGGCTGTATTGTGAATAAAAGTTTAAATTATAACAGAAAAAACAATATTTTAATTTTGAAGCCCAGTTTTACAGCAGCGTGAGTGTGAATACTGTTTGTAAAGTTCATAGTGCTACAATGAAAACATGCAACATTTATGTGATAAATGTTGGAGAATTTTAGATCTACTTTAACTTTACAGTGTCCTTAACCTAAAATAGGGGCTATCTATTAAATTGTCACACAAACATGTTATAGGCTCAAATATTAACCTCCACTGAACATGTCGAGTGCAAATCTAATATTCAGGAGAATACAGAGTTCTCATATTGAGATTACAAACTGAGGAGAAGAAAAGAAGCAGAATCAGGCTTGAATCTTTTTGTCTCCTTCAGGACTGGGATGACTAAATAAAAGCGGATGAATAGAGTCATGTACGAGGGCAAACTTTAACAAATTTAAAATTCAGATTTGTTTTTTTAAGTGAATTCAGATAAACAACAGCAATGCGTTGGAAAAGCTATTGTTATTCCCACCCCTACTTGAAAACCTTGTATTTAAAGCTCAGACACAGTGTCAATACATATTATTGTGAAACAAGTTTATCTTTATAAAATGATTAATAAAATTGTTGATCTTATTATAATCACTTAAAGAAAAATGGGGCCGTACTGTAACAGGATTACAAAAAAACAAACTGTCCAATACAAATATACTCAGGTGTTTAGAGCGCTGTAGTGTGTCGGCCGGGCCACTAGGAGCGCAGTAAACCCCAGAGTTTAAACAACAACACAGAAAAACAACAGAATTTGCTCTATACCTCGATAATCAATGTTGACTGTGTGCTTGGACAAAGGAATGTTCTGGAATTGAGCTGCAAGTGTGAATATTGAAAATGACTAGAGCATAGTCATAGGATATAAAAGGGATATAAAACTCAAACTTTTGGAAACATTGTGGTATTTTACGACTGTGAGCGATTTAAATGGTCATTGCTGTTTCCAATTGCTCCAATCATGTTCTCTATTTGTTTGTCCTCATGCAAAGTAGCTGACTGAACCATATCCTGTTGAAGAATGCAAAACAAGAGTCCAATCGTTCTTCACATATGAGGAAACACTGCAGAGATACCGTCTGTAATGATATATAAGTGTAATATACTGTTCTTCATTATTAATGCTACACAAAGCATACGGGGGAAAAAAGAGCAAGGACATACTATGTTATAAATTGCAATAATGATGTGACTTGGACTATTTGCATTTCCCTGACGACATGGTGTAAGTGGATTCAAATAAATGCAGGGATCAGAACGAACCTTCTCTGTTGCCACTGAATTTTGCATTTGGTCGTTCTAAGGGTTCATTCAAGGCTCAATTATTCTAACAGTGACACATAAACAGACACATGACACACCAGAGTATTGTGTAGATCAAGCAGTTCTTTGCAACACAGATAATTCTTGAATCTTGACAGATAACCCGGTCGTTGAGCCCTGACCAGTCCCAGCTACATTATTCCTCTCTTTACGACCCACTACTGCGGCCTAAACAGATGTGTTGTGGATAATCTATGTCCGTTTAGATTTTCTACGGATGTCTATCAACACATAAGCAAATGTGTGTCGCCTAAATAACAAGATAACGTCTCTTTTGAAATGTCAGCAAAGTAACCAGGTATTTAAATGTTTAAATATCGTTAAAAATAAGATTAAAAACAGTCTGCAAAATACAGTATATTGTGCTAATATTTATTTTCGATTCTAATCTAAAAGAACTGAAGTCTACCAGGGGTGTATTTATTAACATTTAGTGACATCAGCAGAAACCCACAGTAGACAGCAAACACAACAAAGTGAGAAAGGATGAGTAAAAGATATAAATAATATAAAGGATACAATACACTATATTGTGTTGTGTCCTCTGGTGATGAATTATCAATAAGCTCTTTTTTATTACATTTTATTTAGAGCTTGTTTGTGATACTGCGGCAGCATGTAGCCCTGCCTCCAGCCTCTCACACTCTGCTACACTCAAAAATTTATTTATATTAATTACTTACACCAAATACAGGTTTTTGTCAGTCTGCTTTAAATTAGGGTTGTTCCGATACCATTTTTCTCTTTCCGATCAGATACCTGTGCTCTGGGTAACTGCCAATACCGAGTATCAGTCCGATACTTGTGCATGTATAAAAAGTTGTAGTAACACTTTAGATTTGGAGGCACATTTTATTATGAGATCTTAGTAAATCAGGCCCATTCTTTGGTCACACGGTCCGTAGATTGTCCATAAAGAAAGTACCATTGCTGTAAAGATTTCAGTTTCCACATGGTCACACCCCTAATCATCATTACTGTAGATGAACCGCTCCCGGTGACAGAAAATGGTCAGCTGTATAAAATATGCATGTGGTGAAAAGACGGGGGAGGGGAAATAATAACAACACTGGCTGCCCAACATTTCCACATAATGTGTCACATCTTGGCACAAACAAAAAACAAACAGACAAAAGACGGACGAACACGGACTCACTTAAACTCTGACTGCAGGTGTGTAACATTCTTCTGCCTTTAGAAACATAAAAAAAAAAACTGTGATTGGTGAATGGGTTTAAGTACTCGCTGATACCGATACCCAAAATATTTGCAATATTCAGTTTTGTTTTTAGCATTAGATGTGTAAAATATAAAGATGATGCTCACAGTAAAAGTTCAAATGTCAGGTATTTACTGCTAACAACACAGTGAGGTGTTTTTTGTGCTAAAAATATTTTTGTGAATGCAGATTGTTTTGAATACGTTTATGTTTTGTGTCATAAAACGTTTGTTTCAAAGTGGCTCATCTAAAATAAAACACCTACAGACATTACTATGAGTTCCATTTATATTTTAAATCATATTTTCATCAGCCACATCAGTATGTTTCTAATTGTGAATTCTAACGTTCCCTGTGATTCCCAGTGTTACCCTTGAGTGACTCACACATAATGCAGGATTCGGAGTTTGCAAAAGCATTGATATAGTGCTATAGAAACACTAAGGATGCAACCCTTGCCACATTGTACATGTTCACAGGAAACAAGCACATGAGTGACTTTAGGACAGATTGGCGAGTTTGTAAGTTCCATCTGTCTTCAGCATGAACAAGTACACAAGGGGCTAATTTTCTCTTCTTCACCATATCTAATGTGACACTATATTGTCATTATTTGCAATGTAACAGACTGTCCTTCCTTTGCCATGTTTAAAGAAATGGGCGAAACGTGACACCAAGAATATAAGCATGGGGTGAATAAAAATGTGATTTAACTATGCTCACGGGAAAAGAACACATTCACAAAGGTTTTCAGCTACTCTTCCTTTAAATGTAAACCTCAAATGCATCAATATCTCTATATAATACATTTTTAGTTTTAATTTAATTGGAATTCAATAAAGAGAAGGGGGAAAAAAGAATGATAGTAACAATGGAGTTAGGCAGGCCTGTTCCACTGCTCATAAACGCAAAAATCTCATTGTCTAATCACATCTCAAGCTTCAGAATGGTGAAGAGAAGTTGATTTGAATGACACATGGTAGATATTTGCATTTATGATCGGTTGAACAAGTGTACCTAATGAAACGGCCAGTGACAGTTGGTCTTGTGGGAAACTTTGGATTGTCTCATAGATAACGGTCAGTACAGCTGGAATAGAAAAGGCTAGTCAGGCCTCTTTCCTGGCTAAGTCACTAGAGCGTCAGGTGAACTAGATTGCATGTTATTTCAACAATAAAGTTAACCTAACCTGATTCTTTGGTCCAACCTTCTTCCAGCGTTTCCAAACAGTGACAATGCTGGCCGTCACGTTTGCTCCATCATCTAATGGAGACCCTTGTTCCAAAAGTACCCTAACAACTAGCAATTATTGGAAGAGGAAGGAAATTGTCCATGTTTGGGCCTTGGTACAGCTTTCCTGCTGGATGTTCTGGCTTCTCAAAGTCCAGGTGTTGACGTTAGGCAGGGGAGCCGGGATAAAATCTGTTTTGGCCTTTTCTTTTTTTGCAGTTTCAGATTCCTCAGTTTTTTTGGCTTGTTTTGATTGTTGAAATTTACTTTACTTTATTTTCTCTTTGGTCCGGACCTTTTCTGTTGTGGCTGGTCCTTTGGGGTTGTGATTCCCCCTGGACTTGAGAAGGTGAAGCACCTGCTAGTTAAGGTTCAGGATTTGATGTAGATACCAAGAAGATTCAATTCAAGATTCAAAGTGTTTATTGTCATGTGTACAGACAGAAAGCATGTTTCCCTATACAATGAAATTCTTACTTTGCCGTCCACAGTAAAATGTCACACAATTAAGTAAAAATAAAAAAATAAGACAAATATACAAGTAATAATAATGGAAGTATACCAAAAATACAAATATACAAAAGTGTAAAGTGTAGTAAGGTGAGGTAGTGCAGTTGTGATGGTGTAAAGTGACGTGTAAAGTAAAGTGACGTGTAAAGTAAAGTGACGGTGTAAAGTAAAGTGAGGTAGTGCAGTAGGTAAACAATTGTTCATGTAATGTGATTGTGATTGTAGACTCCTATCTGCTGTTTAGGAGTCTTATGGCAGAGGAAAGAATGAGTTCTTCATTCTGGAAGTCCTGCATTTCACACTTCTGTACCTCCGTCCTGAGGGTAGAAGTGTGAACAGACCATGTTGTGGGTGGGAGGGGTCTTTGAGGATGGAAGCAGCTCTTCTGTGGACTCTGCGGTGGTAGATGCTCTGCAGAGAGGGCAGTGGAGTCCTGGTGATCTTCTGCGCAGTCTTCACCACTCTCTGCAGGCGTTTGCGGTCCATGACAGAAGTGCTGCCGTACCACACAGTGATGCAGCTGGTCAGGACACTCTCAATGGTGCAGCTGTAGAAGTTGCTGAGGATCTTGGGCGACATGCCAAACTTCCTCAGCCTCCTCAGAAAATAGATCAGAAGAAGATCCTGAACATTGCTTGATTCTTCTTCCCTGGGCCGAGTGTTGTTGCCCTGCTGCCTCATGTTTTGACTTCTCAAAGTCCAGACATTGAGTGTAGGAGCTGGTACAAAAACTAGTTTTGCTGAGTGCTTTTTCTCTTGTGCAAGAGCATTGACGTTTTTGTCCAAGGCACTACTGCTGCTCTCTGGCTGGGGAACCTGAACAAAAGTATATTTCTTATGGTTCTTTCCTTTTTTGGATGTTTTTCTTACCGCTTACAGCTGACTCCATTTTTGTCCTTGCTTTGTTCAGTGTTCTAGCATGTCTGTGTAGAACAATGTCTTTAAATAATATGTAAAAACAGTGCGTTTCCTCCGTGTACTCAGGTTTCCACCACCAACATCATCCTGCTAATGGTATCTTTGAGCTCCTCCCCTCTGGAAATCGTAATCATTCTAGTAAATGCACAACATCTCACGCAAAAAGCTTCTTCCCACAAGCTGCGATGACCTTAAACAAAAACTTTGAATCATGCATTTAATGGTTTACTTACCTTTTTTACTGTATATTTATTTATAGAGTTTTATGTCTCATACCGTTTTAGTCTTTTATTGTCTTTTATGTTTTTATTTTGTGGTTTTATGTCTGTGGTATGTGGTTTTTAATTTACAAATGGCAAAAAAAAAAATGAACAGAACATTAAAAACATCCTGGGCGCCCCCTTGTGTAGCTCCCGACTAGAAACTTCCCCACAGGAATAAGAATGGGATAATGAAAATAAATAATTAAAGTATTTGTCGTGTAAATATACATGATAAAATACTAACTAAACAAATATGGACTTCTTTTAGATAAATTAGTAAACAGTAAAACGACAGCTTGAACTGTATTTATGCTATGCTATTTCCTGGGCCATGGTCAAAATATTGGGAAAATCATACCTTTAAATCATTGTATGACCTCATTATGAGACTGTCTCTCTGACTCACACATACTTATATATTTTTTATTAGGGTTATTAAAAGAATCATTCACTTTAGAGAATAGAAATGTTTAGCAGTGTTGACATGAGGTGTTTCTGTGTGAATAAACCCATAAGCACACATCACCTGACAAGCACACAAACTGTCAGCATGCTCTCACATTATGCACCAAGAACCACACTCTAAAGTGTTTGCATGCAGCACCTAATAGCTGCTGTGTCCTGTCCCAGTTACGTGACCCCCATATGTGTCACATTTCAGATTAAATATGTCTCCAAACAAGATGATAAACCTGTAGATATATCACATTTATAGTCATGAAATCATGTCTTGTATTGGAAGATAAACTGAGACCTTCTCTTTTCTACGCCTTAAGGTGACACAGTATACCATAAATATTTTGATCCTTGATGACGACACCGAAAAGTAATGTGGTGGAACAAGAAACTTGGTTCCTTTCTATATACCTCCATTCCTCTGCTAAAACCACCTGCTAATGAGCCACTAAACCAACGAGACAAACAGGCTCATAGGACTGCTGTTAATGATTGAAAAAGCACATGGTTGTTGTTTAAACTAAAACTAAAACTGTCACCCATTACACAAATGTATAGGCCACATTGAAGTATATCAAATACAGGAGATTGACAAGTCACAAACACAGACTGCTGTTTTAAAGAACTTGACTTATCTCTAAATACACGAGTATGAACTCAATCAAACCAATCACTTTATCAACATAACCTAACAGCACTTGTTCAAATAAAGACAAAAAGACAATAACTGTTTATTAGGAGTCAATGGGAACCATCCACAAGTTTTGTTAATGTGAGGCTGTGAATGTTGGGGAAAGGTTAAAAATGTGGTACCTACCTACTATAAAAATTAAAATAACATGCAAACTGTATTTATCAGTTTGTGTTTATGCAATTATGCTCAACAAGTGACAAAACAAAAAGGCGAGCCACTAGCAATTTTTATGATGTGTCCTTGTATTTTGTTAAAAATAAATGCCCACCCCGGTCTAGAGTGACAAATTATGTACACGCCAGGCCAGACAACTTTCACAACTGGACAAATGCAATAAACAGACCGTTTTTTGTTTTTACCATTGGCCATCTTTATCTTGTCCACACCACTTTATCTTTTTAGAAAAATGTGTGATGTGAGAAAGATGGACATTTCCTGCAGTAAAAAGTGAATATAAATGGGGCTTCTGTCTACTGTCTTGGTAGCCATGAGAAAACTTTAAAGACAGTCTAAACATTAAGCCTACGCCACTGAAGGGTCATCCCACACGTCTGTTTCCAGTCCTTTCCGGTGCTGTAGTGGAGCTAGACAACAACTCAAACCAAGGTCAGCAACTAAACGCTGACACATTCAAAGCTGGTGCTCCTAATGGGCTGCCGTAATGGACCTGTGCAAACAAGCAGCCGGCTAGCATCATTGCACCGTGCGCTTTCTGCTTTGGCTCAGAGTTAAAAAAAAAAAGATAAACCTGCTGCACTTCACCTGGCCGTGCAGGAAGGGTGAACAGTGATGCAGTTCTGTGGCGTCTCGAGGGACTGGGAGATGGTGAGGCTAATAATGTTGTGCAGGATGTGTGGGAGTGTGTGTGTGTGGAGCTTGAGCGGGCTTACACACAGAGAGAGGAGGGGGTGCACACTACCTGGCCATTATATAAAGCTCCTGCTCTGAGCTAGAGGGCTCTGTACTGAGTGCCAGCAGCCGCCCATCCCCCCACCTCAGCCTTCCAGCGTCTGACTCAAGTTTAACTCTCAAATACCTCCGTTTGTTTTCTCTCCCTCCAACCTCGCTGCCATCAAAATTACACTGTGAGTCCAACAAAAGGGAAGAGTGATGAAATGAGGTCTGCTTGCTGCACAATTATTAAATCAGTAAAATCATACAGAAACCCTATTGTTTGAACTGCTTTCTGAACTTCTGTTGTCATTATCTGGAACATGTTGCACTTCTCATTTACTGCACTATGTGTTGGAGCCAAATCTTCTGAAACTGAAATCTTTATTTCTGTTCAATGTTTGTGAATGCAGGAGAGTTCGCTGCAATCGTCTGCAAATCTGCAAAGATTCTAAATCAGTGTTCACATGGTTGTGCTCAGCTATTATAACGATAGCCGGGCCAGAAGAACAGTCCAACCTCAATGATGATACACCTGGTGTTTTCTAGATGGAGTGACCAGGACCATTACAAAACAAATGAAAGACAACAAGCCTGTTTATAAAGCAAGAAAATCAAAAAACATGCACGAATTATTAGACAAATAGACAGTGGGAAGAGAAAACTCCCTGTAACAAAGAGTCTCCTTGAACTGGTCTCTCTTTACAATAGTAATTTCCCATTCCTTATTGTTGCAGCGTCTTCTTTTTTAGACATATTTTTAGAGCAAAATAAGAGAAAGTCTGTTTGATGTTCACAGATTTAGATTGTGGGCGGAGCTGATGTTGGCAGCAGACCCGGAGCTGTCAATCAAACTGCACACTCCACTTGAATAACGCTGATTGATTGGCAGTTCTGCAGTTTTTTTCCTACTTCGTTACTACTGGACACAAAGCAGAGCTGGATCTTTCTTGAATCATCTACAGCCAATCAAACCGTGTGACATTTGGACACCAGGAATGACACAAACCCTCAGTGTAGATCTATTCATCTGTTATCTTCTTATTAAATCTGATATTGAAGAACAAACAACAGCCAACACCTGTCTGAGACTTAGCTAAGATGTCATTGCTGTATTTCTATGTCGCATGCTCAAAGAAAACTAGCAGCCAAACCCAATAGAGTCTTGTAAACTTTTTAAAAATCATCTGAAAGATTTGCAGGAATTTAGGCTATTTAACTTTTAATCTTTACTGTCTTGTTGCAACACAGAGAAGGACAAAGCATTCTAAGTCTGAATGTCCACTTAGTATGCTGAATAACACAAAGCTGTGATGACAACCAGCAAGGGTTTGTTATCTTGTTCCAAAACATTGAAACTCTATGCAGCCGGTAGCAACATAGCAACACAGATCAGATTCTGTGTAAGAGCATAAAGACTGTTGGCTGAAAAAAAATCCACTGACAAAGGTCTGCAATGGCAACGGAAAAAAAAAACAGCATGGGCACAAAACACAAAGGCACCTGTTGGATTAGCACCAGCCTCACCTTTGTTTCAACTAAAGAGAAGGAGGGTTGGAGAACAAACCCTGTGCATGGATAATGTAGAAACACCACTGGGTCTCCTTCACCCAGAGCGCCCCTTTAATCCTGGGAGCTGGCAAAAGGTCGACAGGCCTTCAGATCAAGGAGAAATCTTGAAATAGTCATCTGAAGAGAAGGGAATAGGCTGACTGAGAGGAAAGAGCACAAACGGCTTTTTATTTTTAGACTGAGCGCTGTCCTGTCTCATGGACTGACTTTGAACTCATGCACGCTTTAATTTGTCGTTAAGTCTGGGTTTCAGGGCTGTCTTCCACCTTAATCAATACAATGGATATAATTAAAGTAGGAGAATCGAAGAAATGGTCCAAGATATTTTCGGATTTATGTTAATGTTAAGTCTCATGTAAAGGTGAAGCTGATTCCTAAAGCCCATCTCCTACTGACTTTCATTAAAAAAAATCATTTTCCAAATAATTTTCTATTGGTAATAATGTCTGGGAAGGTTCTCAGTCATCCAGGTCATCTTTAAAAAAAAGGTTAAAGTAAAAGCATCTGGACTCAGTTTTCAAGTTGAAGACGTTTCGTTTCTAATTCCAAGAGACTTTATCAATTCTGGGATTTATGTTGATGTTATGGTAATAACTTTATTCAAATTCTGGGCTGCATTTTATCTAAAGACTGTTAGGTGCCGTTAGCTTCACTGAGGTCATTTCAGCCATGTATTTATGAGCATAAAAACCTTGTATTGAATAATACACTGCCATGACCCTCCAAAAATATTTAAGTATTTTATTACCTCGTTATCATTTGTTAGCATCACTAGCTACAGCTAAAATTCATTTAGCTGTGAGCCTCCTCAGTAATCTGTAACCTGAGGGCAGTCACTTAAGACACTGATTTACCAAAGCGCTCACATTCTTCAGAAAAGTAGTGCTGTAGCTACATCAAGCTTTCTGAACACAGAACTTTCTCCACTTCAATCTTCACAAACCCAATGTAAATTCAGTGACTCATAAAATCCATCAAGTACAAAGGCTTTACTAAAGTTAGATCTTCTGTGTCAATCTCCAGACGAAGAAACATGAAGCAGCCGTCTTCAAGTGACAGCAATTTCTGAAGAATGCGAGTGCTTTGGTAAATCAGTGTCTTAAGTGACTGCCCTCAGGTTACAGATTACTGAGGAGGCTCTGGCATGTGCCGCTGAATGCACAGTCATTAACCTGTCAGGCTCTAAACAGAAACACGTCAGGCAAAAAAACAAAGGCTGAGAGCAGGTGGTGTCATGAGACAAGTCTGGAAACTACCTGAGAACATAAAAGTTTCATTTTTCTAAATATAAATGTATATAAACTTTTTCATGTTTTCTATTCATCTGATAACCAAACAATTAAAAATGTCAAACTTATTGTCACTAAGGAATGAAAACAAAGCTGTTGGGATCTGTTAACTGAAATTAATCGAGTATGGGCTTGTGGAGACTAAATGAGAAAAGCACTGTTTATACTAAGGAACAATTTCTAGCTCTACAGAGCACAACTCCAGTAAGAAACCTGAAATTCCATTCAATTTGATTTCTATAGCCCAATATCACAACAACAATTGCCTCAAAAAACAGAATCAAATGGACTAAATGCTTCATCAGGGTAAAAATGGGAAAACTAAAAAAAAAAAACAGCTATGGGGAAAAAGAGAAACCTCAGGAAGATCCCCTCCCAGGACGGACAGAGATGTTTCCAGGACAGTCATTGACTAAGCTATATGTAAACCAATATTGTGTCATAGTTCCCCCAGTGTCTAGGCGTAGAGCAGCTTTAGTTCATCTACTTGTCCTGACTATGAGCTCTATCAAAAAGGAAAGTCTAAAGTTTAACCTTAAATGTAGAGACTGTGTCTGCTTCTTTAACGTGAGCTGGAGCTGATTCCATTAAACAGGTGCTTGGTAACTCAAGGCTCTACCTCCCATTGTACTTCTGGAAACCTATTAGCAGCCCTACGTTACTAGCCCTGGCATTGTTGAAATCCTCAAGGATCTGAGGGGTAGGAGGGCGAGCTGCAAAAAGCTACTGAAGATATTCAATATCAGTGTGTGGCAGAAAGTGGACTGTTCTTTGTGTTCTGGGGAGGTTTCAGTTCAGTTTATTTCAGTCTCCAAAACTAAAATAAAACAATACAACACTTTCAGAAGCATAGCCCGAAAGGATGTAGGCTGAAGTTGAGACTTAGAAAAAAACACACAAAAAATATATTCTCAAAACGAAAACGTCTTCACTACCATCATACCACTATACACCAATTTCACCAACCATCGTCATCATCATCACTTCATGTCCATCATTAGACACTAAAACAAATCCATAGTTGCAGACATAGCAGTGTCAAGGCCAGACTAATAGAAGACTACCATAAACCATTTTTGAGACATACACCTTTTAAAAGGAAGATTGTCGAGTACAGAATCTGGAACATGCTAAAATGGGCTAGTTGAAAATCCAAGCAGCAAAACGGCCACCTACCTGTATCCTACCTTTCCAAATGACTCAGGTTTCCACAGCAACACCACTGTGGAACAAAATCACCACAAGAGTTAAGATCTGCTCCATCTTAGAGCGACCACATGAGTCCGTTGTGTCAAGAGTTTAAAACATGTTTTTTCTTGTAGCCAATATAAGAAAATAGAAAAAAACTGCTACCATTTCTTTTCTTCAATGCTACATATATATATATATATAAATAAAGGTACATTCTCTTTTTGTATAACCTTTCAAAAGAGACAACATTATTAGCTCTTTTTAGTTCTTTTTCCATAATATCCGGTCATATTCTGTTATTAATATCCCATCTCTTTCTCCCTTGCATCAGGTTTAAGGTGTGAGAGAGAGCAAACTTAAAGCCACTTTGACACACTACAGGAAATGAGGTGTTTTATAAAGAAGTGTCTACAGTTAGAGAAAGAGGTCATACAATTTTAAGTTTAACAGGACAAAAGCCATAAACACTGCAGTAAATGTAAAACCAAACATCATTCATTTTACACTGAGCTACGACTGGACAATAAAATCAATTTGTTTCACAATTACACAATTTGAATTTCACACAATTATAAAAAGCTATTTTATTTTGTCCCACGCATAGAAAGGGGGTTATTCAGAATTTGTGCTTAACATGCTGTGTTTAAGTACATGGTGTAAAGTCATTCTATTTAGCTTCAGAAGAATTAGCCTGTCTCAAGATTGCTTCAACATCTTCAATGTTTAATGACACAATTGTCCTCTCACCAACAAAACGTAACCTCTAAAATGTTCAACAATGTTCACCGGAAGGTAGGTGGTTCGAATCCCGCTCTCCCCACAGTTCATACTGTCGTTGTGTCCTTGGGCAAGACACTTAACCCACCTTGCCTCCAGTGGTGTTCCAGCTGTAACACTGGAGAATGGAACCTTAATGTCTTAGCGTCATCTGTAAAAATGTAACACTGGAGAATGTAAGCTGCTTTGGATAAAAGCATCTGCTAAATGACTAAATGTAAATGTAAAACTGGGTATACGTCCATTTCCAGGTAAACTCTGGCATTTATCAAAAATTTCTCACCCTGGGCATTTCCTGGGGCAGTTCTGGACCTGGTGTAAATTTGTCACCTTCGAGCTGCACTGCCGAGCATTTAAAAAGACTTCATTTAAATATTATTTGGACATTCCCCCTAAAACTGTAACGACAATGTCTGATTTAACCAACTATGCACTGAGCTACTAACCTGTTGACTTTAGCATATATTTTTCAAAACAGTGAGCCGCAGACTAAAGCTAAACCGACCTTTCTGCACATGAGCTTTGATGTCTGTTACTGTACGCTCTTATTATACACAGACTAGCCTCAGTGGCAGCAGCAATGACACTTCCAATATGGCGAATAGGCAGATGCTGAGGAGATATGAGGCAGTGCAGAGGAAGGCCTGTATCATTAGGGATTAACCTAGGCACTACAAATAGACTGTCTGCACCTGTAAGCCTCCAGCGTGCAGACTCTTATTGGGATTGCCAGGCTGCTGCTGCTGCTGAAACTCCACAGAGCAGACAGTTCAAAGACGCCCCGCTGCATCAGGAGGTCTGCAAAAACACAACGGGACAGGCACACGCGGGGAGGGCCGCAAACAACAAAAGCAGCATAACATTTTGTCAGAGATTATTGCACATTGAATAAAGTTTAAGAACACCGGCAGGAATCCACACAACAGGCCTGGCAATACTTAATACTGCTCATCCTTCTCAGTATTTGGTAAATAGATAGCGTGCCTTTTACATTTATCTATCGTACAATGTCAGAAGTCGGAACTACATGCAAACCACAAGACTCCTGAACAGTCCCGGTTAAGATGTGCGTAAAAGAATGCTCAAAAGCCTTAATGAATTGAATTGAACAGATTTCTAAGACAAACCATAACAGAATGTGGTCCTAAATTAAGTTACCTGAAAATGCCATGTACAATAATATAATAAATGAACAAACTACAGGAGTCTTAATGATCATTACTAAAGTTCACATTGAAGCTCAGGACTAACCTTAGCCATGATATTGTGTGATTTAATAACTGTTTTATAATAAATTAGTCTGAATATTATATTAAATAGAGATGAGCAACTAATTTTACCAAGGTTAAAATAAATGAACAGGTCCCTTTTTTTGTGCTTTTTTTATTATTCTTTCTAAAATCATCCGATTCTTTTTTCTAGTCAAAGCATGTTTTTTACAGTAAAATTACGTTTGGATTATTTTATTGGATTATTACTCCCTCAGTCCTTATATTAGATTCCTTTAAAAGAGCCTTCAAATATTGCAGCTCATATCGTTATTGCAATTTTTGAAAAGGTTATTGTGTATTTTTTAGTTTTCCAATATTGTGCAGCCCTAGTGGACAGGTTAAAGCACCTGAGATTGGGGGTTTAAAATCCCAGTAGTCAGGAGGGCATACGGCATAAAAACATTGATAAACTACTTTTTGCTGAAGTGACCCCCAGACGGGAATAAGCCGAAAAGGCCCTTATCTTTTTAGGCCAGCTGCAAGAGAAAAAAATAGGAGTGTGAGAAGACAAGATAGGGTTCTCAAAAACGGGATAAGATGAAATTTTTACACTATTTTCAGGCGTGGCTGTGTCTGTCACTCTTTCACAGTTTCTTACTTCTACAAGAAACCACCGAAATGTTGTCACTCAGGTGATGTAAAAGTGTCACATCCCTAGAAAAAATATTGATTTCAATCTTTAACCATCTTAAAATGAAAAAGTTTTATTTCAATTTTTGCCATATTGCCCAGCCCAAACTAATGTGGTACTAAATATTATCTTACCGTCTTCTGGTTTCTGTGTGACACCCTCACAGCATTGCATAAATTCCTCATAACCAATATACCTCATCATTCAGGATGATTACTCAATAATTATTAGACCAGAGTAATAATGGATCATGTTTTTTTTCCTTGACATGCCCATTGTTACCTGGTAGAAAGTTTTCTTTAACAGTGACCTTGCTGTGTGAGGGTCCTCTGGGCTGAACGGTCTGAGGGGATTAACCACGCTGAGGGATTACAGGTAGATGTTGGCCCAACAGCAGGACACACAGCGACCGGAGCCACAGCAGTTGGGACGTCTTATTTAATGCTGCATGAGTCGCTTCGGCACACACAGTAAATGACCTGCTTACTTTTTACTTTGTGGCAAATTTAAACAGCCTTTAGAGATTAATGATCTCGAACAATAGCTAAACCTGTTCTATCATCCAGGGACCAAGCACATCATTTCTGTTCTCAGTGTGGACATGACGTTTTGGCTCATATCTCTCACTCACTCCATGTGACCTTGTTCAGTCTGTTGTACTTTAAAGAAGACAGCTTAAAAACAACTCTACAGGTTTGGGAGCGAGGCTGTGCCAATTTACATTCCTACTCTAATATTTTTATTTTTATATAGTGCTTTTCCACCTACTGTATTAGGCACTCAAAGCGCTTTACATACATTAAGCAAGGTAGGTTAAGTGTCTTGCCCAAGGACACAACAACAGTATGTGGGGGAGAGCGGGATGTTATGATGTTTTGAGCGGGGATTGAAGGACGGCCGCTCTACCCACTGAGCTACTGCCGCCCAAAGACTAGATCCGAATATTTCAACAACAACATAAGCTGCAATATTTAAAATGGAGAATATGCCATTTTTAATGCAAAATGAAACCTAAATGGTTTCAACTAATATCATATCTTAACTTTATTATCGAGGATGTTAATAGATGAGAATTTTCAGTTCTGAATGAAAGCTTTGTCCAATTACAGCTGACTTCTGAAAATGGGGCACTCCCATTGGTTGACACTGATGTTAATAAGAAAGTAATGTCTAGAGAAAACTGTACAGCCGATCACAGCAGAACCAGAGGAGCAGCGAGAGGAGATTGTATCATACCCTTTAGGAAAAGTACATTTGGTCAATCCACCTTCTCGTCTCTGCAGCTTCTGAATGGAATCACACACCCTCCACCGTCTGAAATCTAAACACCTCCCACACATTTAAGATACAGCTGAAGAAATGGCTTATTGACGACCAGCGGTGTGAGCACTGACTCTACCTCTCTCTGCTGCTGCTGGCCTCTGGACCCATGTTCTGTCCTGTCTCTGATGTTTGAGTGTTGTGTAGGCTGTGTTTGTCTGTGAATGATTGTTTTGTCTGTCGCGCTTCTGTTGTATATATTGTGTAATACTTTTATAGATTGTGTGCTATTTCTTTGTAATGTTTTGTAACTAAACATTCCTTATGTTTTAGCCTGATTATCTGTCTATTAATATGCACTGTCCCTGAAATAAATAAAAAAATTCAATAAAAAAAAGTCTATTTTTTTAACAAAAACAGCACAAAAAAGAAAACATCAACAGAGAAAAGGGAGGCAACGTGAAACAAGGATAAATATTGTCTTCAATTACATGAGAATGAGATCATTCTGACTCTGAAGTCAGAGCTAAACGTTTACAGTCATCTCTAAACTTCCATTTGGTGTAATGTATTTGTATTTTGTGGAGTAAAGTTTGCTCTGGTTTTACTTTTTTAATAAAAGAAAAGCAGAAAAGGTCCTTCTGCTGCTGTTGGAGGAGAGTGGCATCCGAGACAGGGACAAAAAAAAGAAAAACAGGCAGTGCTGCTTTAACTGAATTATAATAAACATAGGGAACTCAAATGAGACACAAAAAGAGTGCAGCTTTTTTAAAGAAATATATATATTTTTCCAACATTGTCCCTTTTTTCCCTGCATCTACGGTCTCGTCTCGTGGCTGATAACTCATGTCACATATCATCACTGCACGTCTGCACCTTCAAACTGAGAATAATACCTGCCAACAATATCCTGTCTCCTTCAGCTCCCTGCCCCTGTGCTGCTGCTGCTGCTGTCGGCGACTGAAAAACACTGCACAGACCAGTCAATAATTCATTCATCTGACTGTATATTCATGTTAGATGGAAACAGTGTATAAATGCTCAGTTATATGAGAGTTACCACTGTTGCATGTTTAATAATTTAGTTTGAATGTATCCACATAACAGAAGGGACAGATCATCGTGTGTTTGAATGAACGGTAATCCCAGCATTAGGAACGGGGTTTAGACGTGTAACATGATACAGTATTCCAGCACAAAGAAATGTTGCAAAGAATTTAAACAGTGGATCAAGGCTTAACATAATACATCTGTCTTATCTTCTTTCAGAAAAAACAAACAGTGTCACCCATCAACACCGGGCCGAGCCGAGACTTCCCAGAAAATGTCCTTGTCCTACTTCAGAAACCTAAAAACAGTCAGAGGAGGGTAAGGCCACAGGATTCTCAAAGATGCAACTGTTGCACCCAGCAACCTTTTTCAAATCCAGCTTTTTCAACAAGGGACCAGTAGGGACTCAACCCAAGTCTGCACAGACACCAGTTTTTGTTGTATAAGTGCATCCGGAATAAAACTGGGTTCTTGCCAATACCGTATCTTTGGTGTATTCCTATAAAAAAGTCCTACTTATATTAGGGCTTGCAGGAAATAATATTGTGATAAAAAAATATGAGGTCTTTGACTTTGCAATACAAGTCTCTGGAAAAACTTTCTCTTGTTAAAGCAAGATAAATATCAAAGACAGAACCAGGACAAAATCAAAGTGTAAACAGGTCTAAACTAGAAATGAATGGAAATATAAACTAGGTCTTTTTTTTATTTAGATGCACCACAGTTTGATTTAAGGATGGATGAGGATTTTGAGACAAAAAGTACATGTCCAACACATAGAAGCAAACAAAAAAAGTACTTACAATCTGTGTGTTTTAATGATCAAACACAGTTTCCATTAGCCCTATATCAGCTGCTCACCTAAAGCTGTAATATTCAGCTCTTAAATCTTATTTATCTCGGTGTCATTCCAAGTATGTTATTCCATAATAAGAACAAGACAAGATAAAATAATAAACAATCAACACTGACTGAACACTGATGACTGAAAATCCAGCTCCTGATGGAGAAGGACATGTAGGATCTAAAGCACATAACAAAAAGAAATAGACAGCAGTTAGATAAATATACAAATAAGTCTATAAAAACATATCCTAGTTTCTCCTTTTACCACTTAATCCTGCAGCAGAGCTCCATTTCTGCCATGTCAAAGTGTAATACGTGTTCTCATTCTTTATTGAATACAGTACATTAGGTGTCAGCTCCATGTTTTAGTCCTGCTTCAAATACACTTCACAAATAAGGACCGACTCTCCCTGAGCGTCGTTCATCACTGTATTAACCTTGTATTAACCATGGCTTTTCTTTACTGTTACGTCCCAGTCCTGAAGGAGACTGAAGACTCAAACCTGCTTCTTTTCTTCTACTTTCTTCTACTGTCACTTTATTATCTCTTTATAACAACTGTAGCTCTGCATGTTCTGTGGTGGTTCATTTTATAACCTATTTAATACATTTATATTACCTGTTTTTTAATTGAAAGTTGATATTGTGTTTCTGTAGCTTAGTTTTTAAACTTAAATATATCAAATAATCAGCAAGAAAATTACGATTTAACGGCCAACACATAAAAAAAGCATGACTTTTCTGTTCGGCTTGCAGCTGAATAAACAAATAAAGGTCCACAACGACTGCATATTCATTCAAAATGAGACAAATACTTAATCATTTCTCAATCAAAATGCTTCAATTTGTGTTTTTTGTTCAGCGGCACAAAGTCATATATATATATAGATCCAAAGATGCTGAACAAAGCTAAAAATAGTCTAAAGGCTGGGATCGATAACTGCGGCCAGCGTCTGACAGCGCCTTTAAAAAACTGAACAAAAATTACAAAATGTGGACCTATTAAAGCCAAACAAACAGACCCATGTACGGATGGAGTCTCGTGTGGACGGGTAGTGGGGATCCCAACACAAAACAAGCCGCTCTTATCTATCCGAATAACGGGTTATCATTCCCACGAACACCGTTACATGAGTGTGGACTGATTAGCATGTAGCAACAGGTCCAGTCAGACACAGAACAAGCCTTGAGAAACGAAATAAAGGGATGGACAACCCCGATCCTTCCATCTTATTTAAAAATATACCTAAAAGAGGGCACATGTGGGGTATTTTCAGTCAGTAATACGCCTCTGGAGAGCGCTGTCATGTGCTGCCAGCCCGCCGCTGACAGTCGGCGCAAATAAACCACACACTAGCCCACGTTTTTTTTTGCAGGATTTTTTTTTTCACCCACAAAAATGTATCTCAACCTAATGCAAACGGCTGAATTTGTGTTAAAACTGCAGATGGCCTGTTTGAGGAGGGGATCCCGCCCGCCAGGAGCTTCTGGACTGACGCGAACAGTGCACAGCGGCGCGTCTCAATATCAACATAAACATGCTCATGTAGGCTTTGGCGCTCACAGCTTTGAAAGACTTCCTACTGGGATTTAACCAAAAGAAACAGTCTCTGTGACAAGCTCTCAGCAGCGCCAAACTTCACTGACACGAGGCTGAAGCGCCCTGACATTCAAACGCTCACCAACCGGGTAAATTTATAATGATTTTAAGCTGCGCCTTACCTTCAGTTCCGCACTCTCCGCCATCTTGTATTTCTATGCGCAGGCGTGGTTAGCTGCTGTCACGTGACTGGGACGAGCAGAGCGCTGCGGTAACGCGCGCCGCCCGTGACAGGGCTGCGTTCAGGGACACAACAGTAGAAGAGGATAATATTCAAAGTAGACCAAAATAAAAAAAAACACAATTAGCGAGACAGAAACATTTTATTTGTTTTACCGGAAAATAGCACAAGAATAAAGTGGTTAGCATAGCTTTTAAAATTATAGCCTATTTTTAGAAGAATAAGTTGAACTTTATCCAGATGCTTCAAAGGATTTAAGCAATTAACCTTTAATTGTATAGCACTTTACAACAACCAAAGCTGACCAAAGTGCTTTACAACTTAAAAAACACAATAATAATTCTATTAAGAGAAACTGTTTACCAAGAAAAGATGTCACAGCGCTACTAAGCATCAAAAGCCTTTCTGGAAAAATAAGTCTAACTTGGATTTAAACAGAGATGGGTCAGTGGTGGTTAATCCAGAGTCTGGGACCTCCAGCTGCAAAAGAACGATTACCCCACTGTTTGCACCTGGACTGTGGGACCTCTAACAGACGCTGACCTGCAGAGCTCTACTGGGTCAATGGACACTAAGTATTTAAGGATTTACTTTCAAATCAAGCAACAAAAGTTTAAAATCAAACTGAGAACAGGACTGGAGTGTGTGGTTATGGTTTTGTGTATGAGTTAACAGACAAGCAGCAGCTGGAGGCGAAGGAGACAAGACTGAGTCCAATATTAAGTGCTTTGCAGTAATCGAGCCTGGTTTACACATTTTATTGTATCATTTACTGACAAAAAATAAAAGGAACCTACCTGATAAAGTTTTCTAAAACTTGAAAATGTAATAAAAAGAATATTTAAAAACAAAAAATTTATAAAGAAAATGAATAAAATAATAAAATGTAATATTTCTTACTAATATTTTTTTCACCTTTTATCACAGAAATGTCCTGCTCATTTTTAATGTCCAGTGTTTTCACTTTTTAAGCTTAAATTTATTGGCCTAAGGGCTGTTTATTAGTGCCATAAAGTTTTATTTATATTTTATGGTAAATTTTCAACAGTGAGTGTAAATGTTATGCTGTAATTCCATCCTTTGTTTTCCCCATAAACTATTAATCAGAATAATAAACAGTCCAAAAATGTTCATTTGGTCTTCCATAAAAAGTAATTTGTTTGCTTTCTTATTATAAACATTGGTCTGATTATGAGAAAACCAAGGATAATGAATAGGCCTATTATCTTGAGGGACAGGGGATGTTGAAAGTCTGGGAACAAAACTAATATAGCACCAGTAAAATATCTTTCATTGTCAAAAGTAATATGTTTTATATGACATTTTTTGTAATAATTTTATATTAGGGACACATTTTACATTTGTAGATGTTTGACAAGAGACTAAAGTATCTTTTTACATTCAATTATCTCATTTTTATTCATTATCTCAGATGTACATGTGTTTTTTTTTTTTAATTAAAAGTGATATATTAATGCATTCAGGCCATTACATTGAATTACAATTAGAAAATAAATGGTAAAGTTAATTAGAATTATGTACAGTCCATCTTTAACCCTCCTTGGTCCCTTGATATTCTTTGTGTTTTTTTATTAAATTTTTGCAAAATTTTAGCATTTATTTATATTATTATTTTTGTGTGTTGAATTGTCTCCCATTCAAAATGCATTTTTCAGCACCATAGTAATTGAAATGTCTATATTATTATTTTTTTCAAAAGGTCATTCATAAATATTTGTTATGTTTGTTCAGAACTAAAATTAATAAAGGCTTTTGTAAAAGGAGCAATTTTTTTGTGTCAAAGGGGTAGAGCACAGTTAAAGGACCCCAAGGGTTAAGGGTTTGAATACTGTGTAAAATTTAAAATGTCAGAAGTGAGGGAAGAGTATTTCAGATGCCTCTGTTACACAACTGTCTATCTTAATATTCAAACACCTCTTGCTCTTCACTGAGACATAAAAATAATCTGAATCATCAACAAACAGCTGAGTTCTCTTTATTTTTCTTACAGATTTTAACACATTCTGGACCCAAAATGTGCACAAGAATGTAAAAGTGTGACATCATACCCTGGTCTCCTATAGTTGTCGACCTCCTAACGCCTGTAGATGGCGCCATTTGATTTCAAATGAAGCTCGGTCTAATCTTTACTGAACTTTGTAGATCCTAGGTCACTGAGGAGAGCTCTGTGTTTTATCCTTTATGATAAATTAAATCCTGTTCAGTCTGTTTGTCCGTCCACTCTGAGCTTTGGATAATGCTCCACACATTCAACTCGAATACAACAAACCCATTAGGGCTCAGGTCCAAAGCCATTAACAGCAAAGCCTTATGCCCCTGGGGTTCATGTTCAGAGAATGGACTGACAGAAAATCACTGCGGTTTTATTATATCATTATGTATCGCTGCCATCTGCTGTATTGTTGATGTCCTGAGACGGGACAGGTGTCTGCAGACCACGTGTTTATACAGGACGTTTCTTTAACACAGACTGCAAATAGTGGACACAATGCGGTCAAACAGGCAGGTATACAACAGCAGTGTTCTTTATTACCTTTGATAGTGCACAGTGTGGGTTTGTAAAGACATCACTGTGTATTTATTTCATTTTATAATTGCTTACTGTATTAGCCACATGTAGTTACATTATGGACAACAACAAATGATAAAACATGATAAAACATTAGGAAATGGTCAGGTGTCTAAAATAACATATTTAATGAAGAGCCGTATTTTCCATTATGGAGCTTTTCAGATGAATGGGTCACATTTTATCACCTCATACATCTGCAACTTCCAAATCTCAGACGTAACCAGCCTCACAGCAGGTGGTTAAAGCTCCATCTGCATCATAGAGGACACTCCCTCCCAGCACCCTCTACATCAGGAGGTCACACCACATACAGGCGAAGAGTTTGTAAACCCTCCACTCACGTGAGATTCAGGCTGCAGCACAAAAATACCCTTTAAACAGCGACACACTCATTAAAGCTGCCACATGTTTATAGGATCATTTCAGAAGTTCACATTTACCTGAACTTCAATGTTGCATAATAAGATTGAAAACAGGGGGAATAAAGGGGCCCCTGGTTGATCACATACTCAGGAGACCCCCCCCCTTCTTTCTCTCTCCCTGTTTCTTGAATGTCTACACTTAAAAGCTCAAAAGGAAGGCACTGTTGTCTTTGAAACAAGTAGAAAAGAGAAGAGTGATGTATTTGTACCAGTATTGTCTTTGTGACACTTAATTGTTGGCGTTAATAGAATACTGCGCTGAAGTTGGCCGTGTGTCAGTCCAGCTTAGTCAAGTGTAATGTGTACTGGTCAGAGACAGGGGCTCATCACAGATGCACTCTTTAAGCAGCTAATTCCATAAAGTGTATTCCTCCATTTAATTTCTGTTCTTGAATGTCTACACTTAAGTCAGTAGTCAAGTGATGTATTTGTACTAGACACTTAATTGTTGGCATTAATAGTAATAATACAGCTCAGTGGTACTAAAGGTAGGCGGTTCGATTCCCACTCTCCCACAGTTCATACTGTCGTTGTGTCCGGGCAAGACACTTAACCCACCTTGCCTCCAGTGACTGTAACACTGGTAATGTAATGCAAGTCGCTTTGGATAAAAGCGCTAAATGAATAAATGTAAATGTAAATAATAATACTGCGCTGAAGTTGGCCGTGTCAGTCCAGTGTCACAGCTGGAACACCACTGGAGGCAAGGTGGGTTAAGTGTCTTGCCCAAGGACACAACGACAGTATGAACTGTGGGGAGAGCGGGATTCGAACCGCCTACCTTCCGGTTGAAGGACGACCGCTCTACCACTGAGCCACATATCAACACCTGTCCAGGGAGTACAGGTGGGAATAAACATGTGAGCTAAAACCTGGCACAACATAAATTTACTTTGCATAAGGTTAATGTCTAATTGTGCGCTTTCCCTGTTTAAATAAAATAATTTATTTATTTTAACACTGTTTTATATATCAGCAACCCACCTTGTGTCCGTCTCTCATTAAACAGCAGCATGACCAGCTCCGACAATACATAAACCCATTTGTCCCACTTTCACTCCCTGTCCCAATAAATATCTGTAAAAACACTAATATGTCCCAGTTTTGAACAGACCATGATCTTAGTGTCCCAAATAGAAAAAAAACCAATCACTGCAGCTAACGTCCATACAATCATCTACAGACTTTTGTCAATTTGTAAAGTTTTTCCTTTAAACAGTAACTATATTCAACATGAGTCTGTAGTTTAATTTAAAACATGTGCATAATGTTTTCTAAAAATAACCTCTTCAAAACTTCCGGCTTTTTTTTTTTTTAAGTTACTTTGTAAGTTTAAATGCAATGTTTTTGGTTTGTGATTACTGTCAATATAAAACAAAAGAATTTCAATTTTAGAACATATCTGCCAGAAGTTTGGAAATATAAAGATGAATGTGAGCTGTTTTGTCATGAGATCAGTAGAGCCCAGTCCTTTCAAAAGAAACAAGGTCTCTGTCGTCACATTCAACACTGTTACGTCATGCTTTTGCCATGACAGCTACATTAGCTAATCCCTTGCTAACTGATTAGACTGAGATCTCACATAGCACTGGAGTCTCATACGACTTACCTGAGCAGGAACATCAGCTGAAGACACGCTGTGAGGTCAGGACATGTAGCTGAACTAAAGCTAGGCCTAGACGCCTCTGTCTTAAACACAAGTTGTCCCTCTGTCCCGCTCTCCTCTGGGGGAGTGGATACTGTTGCCAATGTTAGACGTCCCAGTGATGACTGAACCTTAGCTGTGCCCCATCTGTGCTCCTGTCCCGACCCCCTGACCCCTGCTCCTCACTCAGATGAACTGTGCCTGCTGAGATTATCATGGGCTATATTCATTTTTATTCATTTGTAAATATGATGGACTGTCCTGGACACATCTCTGTCCCTCTGTCCGTCCTGGGACTGGACCCTCCTTCTGTGTTTCTCCCTGAGCTTTGTTTTTTTTGTTTTTCCGCTGACCCTGATGGAGGCTGTAAGGACAGGGGGTGTTGTAGTTCAGTTTGTTTGTCTATTTGCTGCACATTTCGAGGCTACTCTTGTGGTATTGGGCTACATAAATAAAACTGAATTTAGAAGCCTAACTCCCCACCGCGAGCCACAGTCCAGATCGATGAACTGTGGAGCCCAAAATGCGCGATTGTAAGTGCTGAATGTTAAAATTTACTCAGCTAAGTATCTTTTCATTTTATACACATCCAGTTGTTCCTGTTGCGAGCTCTGCGGTCCTTGTTAGTATTCAGAATGAACCGGCTTTGTCATTGAGGTCCATCCCGTTCACAAAGAATTAACATTCATCGTGTGTCAGTGACATTATGCCAGTCGTATGAAGCATCCAGAGACCGAGCTCCGTGTAATCAATATCTATTAGTCGTCCCATCAGAAGAATTAGATTTCACTATTAGGTCAGCCTGTGCTCCCCGGGCTCCACGTCAAACATTATGAGTCGAGCGGACTTGTCAAGCGCTGACGGAGCTGCCTTAATGAAAGAGCTCATGTTGAACTCCAGATACAAGAATACGTAACCAGACCCTTTAAAAAAAAAAGAAATAAAGAAATAAAAGCGCTGTATCAGGTGAGAGCCAGTAGGTGTCAGTCTCATCCTTTGGTGTGAAGAAAAAGAGTCGTCAGGATGTACAGTAAAGCAGAAAGTGGCTTTGAACTTTTATTATTATCCACATCATAAGTACACAGAGAAAGGGGAGATGGTTGTAATAAAATGAAAGTGTGAATGGCAGTTCTGTTCTTCTTCTTATCAAAAGACCATCAGACCATAAAGAAAGTTTTGGTTGTTGGTAGCATGACTTACAGTTGTTATAAAAGACCCTGAAACAGATACGATTATTAGTGTTGGCTGCAGAGGCTAATTTATTATTAATAATAATGTCTCTAAATGTTGACCCTGTGATTAAGTGCCGATTATAAATGGTGTTTCCAAAGACTTCAGAAGTAAAATACTGCTGTGTTTTTTTATTAATCTGTGTTCCTACTCTCACCAAAAGGACACGGTCTTAGAATTAAGCAAGTTAAATGAGTGGGTGCTTTCGTTGACCGAGGTAGCTGGAGAAACTTTAGGGCCTCCAGGAAGCCTCCAGAAGAAATGAAGATGGTGTGTACTCAGTACGTTCACCTGCAGAGCTTACTCTGACTCTAACAGCTCCATTAAACCCTCTCAGCTGTTGTTCACACTTTACAGCACGAGGGAGAACATGTACTGTGTCCACTTGAGCTAACGCTGCCTTCATGTGTCTTTAGTATGAGCTCCTACCTCAGTCGGTAGAGCACATGCAAATATATGAGAGACCGCTTTGAGTCTCGCTCGGGTCGTTTGCCCAGTGTCACTCCCCTCTGTCTCTCACCGTTTCCTGTCTATTATTGTATACTGTCCAAATAAAAGCAAAAAAGGCCAAAAAATAAATAACATAAAAGTAGTGTTAGATGCTTATAAACCCAACTCAGTAGAATCATTAATAAATGTACATATTACATGAACATTACAAAGTAAGAACAATACATTCATTACTCTGCACCTGCTCCGTCTGAAAGCACCTGAACACAACATAAGCTACACTAGATGTGTGTTCTTCTAAACTTTTTACGACATGAACAGAGCAGAATAACAACAATCAGGAGCCAGAGGCAGCGTGACCCATAATATGTCTGAATCTGTCTCTAAAGTCTTCATGTTTTTCTGTTTCCGTGTGTTACTCTGTCTCTGTCCAACTCTGGAGCTGCTCAGAGCTGTGTCCGACCTTTAACCTGCAGCAGTAATCCCACAATGCACCACATTATCCTGGTGTGTTAGTCCCATTTAGAGGAATTCAAAAGACTGCCCCCTTCAGTCAGATTGTGGTGTTTACAGCCGTTTAAAACTCTAGCTGCAGGTGAACGTACTGAGGTCCTCAGGTCACAGGCCCTGGGTTAGTGCTGGAGGGAACGGGTGTCTTTGCTGGATTAGGAACGCCTTGGTATTGTGTCTGTGAGCCATCCACAAAAAAAGTGAAGATGAATGGATGGTGATATGTGAAAAGACTATTGGGAGTCTGAACTAGACTCCATGAAACTTGATCATTTTTTATCCCCCTCAGCCAAGTTAAATAGGATTCACGTGGTGTTAGAAAACTCTATTTGTTTATTTGATTTCACAAGTTAGAAATTGCACCTGCTTAACTTGGAAGTAGCACTATGTAACTTTTGGCCAGCAGAGGGCGCAGATCCCTCTCTGTGCAACTGCCCTCTCAGCGCTGCCATATTTGTTACAAGTGGAGTCTCCACTTGTAACAAATATGGAACTTGTAACAATCCAATCAGAAATTTGAAAGAAAAAAGCCTGTCTCTAAAACAGTAGCCTCACTCACTGATCTCTGGAGATAGGTCCTCGTCCCGGGACAGGAAAGTTCCAGGAGGTTTGTGTCTAACAACCATCAACATGAGTTTGAGAATCTATATTTTTCGGCTAAAATTTACACAAGGCTGCTTTAACACTTTGATAGTCGACTTGTCATGATATGTGATCAACTCATTTCTGCTTGTTTTCCACATTAACTTTATAAACTCAAAACATGTACCATCGACTCAACAGGCTGTCAACATCAAAATGTTTCAACATATTGTATTTTACTGTAAGTGCTCTTCACACTGTGTTCTAGTACACTGGTCAACAATTTGGTTTTTAGACGGCATGGTCAAATCCAGTAACGTTTAAAGTGCTTAACAACAGATACAGTCACAAATGATCGAAAACAATAAGTTAAAGCCAGAACAATAAGTTAAAGAGCAATAAATAAATCTATGTCAAAATAACTCAACATATGCAAACCAAAGCTTAAAGTGAGACACATTTGAATTCGAGACCACATTTATACAAGAGCCATTGCACATCATCACATGGTGTATATATATAAGTATATAATGTTGTTTTTTCATCAGGAATATCGAAAAAGCTGTTGATTCGGTGACGTTTCTTGGTGTGAGCTTTTTTTCAAGAGCTTCCCAACTTAAAAAAAAAAAAAAAGCCTCCACGTTTGAGTCAGTTTTTGCGGAGACGCCTCCTCACAGTCTGTTCGCTCAGGAGCTGAAATGTTGCAGGTAAATCCTCGGGAATCGAAAAGGGGGAGGGGGTCTCGGAGGTGTATTTTTGGCTGTGCTGGGGTCAGGTGCGGAGGCGGGTAGAGGCGGGAGAGTCCGAGCACTAAGGCGGCAACAGCGGGGGTTTGAAAGTGCAGGCTCCGCTACACTGCCGAGGGGTCAGCATCTTGCAGGAGAAGTGGTGAAGGGCGTCGTGAGCTTCTAGAGAGAAAGGGGTCCAGCAGTGAGAAGAGAAGGACGGACACAGGCAACAGTAAGTCTGGTTAGATTAAAGGTTCAGTAGGCAGTAGTTTAAGATTTACAGTTAACATTTAAGCAGCATCTGATCACAATGTACCCTTTAACAAAAATGTGGTCAGCCATTTTTAGCAGCTTGGCCATTGTTTCCCAAACATTGGGTCGGAACCCAAAAGTGGGCAATGGGTTACATAAAATTCTAACTTAGTAATTAAAAAAATTGGATTTACCAAGGATTTGAACTGTTTTAAAAAGATTTTTAGTTGGATTTAAACAGGTTCTAGTTGGATTTGAACAGGATTTGAACATGTTTTCAATGGATTTGAACAGGTTTTTGGTGGATTTGAACAGGTTTTAGTTCAATTTGAACAATTTGAAGGAAACTAAAATGAATGATATTATATAAAATGCCTTTAAAGTAATTAAATGGAAAAATATCCAAAACACATTTTGATGCTAAAACAAACTTTAAATATCTATATTTGGGTCTGCTGTGAAGTCTTGGCGGTGGGAGGAAGCTGGATTACCCGGAGTTTGAGTTTTTGAGGCAGAAACTTCTGTTTGAAGTCACCATTATTTTACTTCCATCCACTTTTTTCACTCAAGATATTTTTACATTATTGATATAAACTTTAACACACTGTTTTTAAACAGACCTAACCAAGACGTGTGTTAATCAACCTTTTCTGTTCAGAATATGTATTTATATGTCCAGTGAAGGAGGAGTGCATTGTCATGTATAGATTATATATTCCAGACAATGGCATAAAGATTCTGTCTGTATCATAATAATGCAACATACTACTCATGCATACTCTTTCTTATCCCATGTAGGCCAAAGGTGCTGACGCGAATCGCAGCTGCTTTAGGCCTGAGGTGGGATTTACCTTGAACAATCACAGTTCACACTCAGAGACATTAGACAGACTCAGATTCATTCCCTGTGGGCACTTTAGACGATGGGGAGGACGGGCACAGAGGGTCTCCACAAGAGCACGGAGATAAAACCAAATATGTTTAAGTATCAAAGGTAGCAAGGAAGAGCAGAGTGGTTCATGCTCCTGCTTCACAGCAACAGGGTCTTGGGTTCAATCCCCAGACACAAGCCAGAAATGAGAACTCTAATGTTTCCACTGGAGCAGTACAGTGCAGGTCGGTTCTGGTGCATTTACACTAAAAAGGGGTCCTAAGTGTTGGCCTGGGGTCCGCTTTAGAAAAACTAAACCCTGCAGTCAGCAGGAAGAGAGATAATCCTCACTCAAGAGAAAACGAGAAGCGGAAGGTAAGACATTAAACAGAAATGTTTTTCAAAAACATTCCTCCTTGTTTTTGTGATAAACATCAAATTCAAACAGATTTCTTCTAAACAGCTGTTTGTGTTTTAAACAGAGCTCTGGATTCATGAATTTAAACTTTGTATTTATCGTCTCCACTGCATTAAACAAAAGCAGAACCTGTGTCTCAAATATTGAGTCTCTAAATGTCAGGAACCTGCTGCAGCTCTGTGAATGTAATGTTCAGAAAGATGGGAATAAACAGAAACAGTTGAATGTTTCCTGCAGCAGCTGTTCCTCCAGCCTCTCACTGCTACAACAGCATTTACTCTGATTTAGATTCAATATTAACAATGAGCCACGTTTATAAAAGTCTGCTTCAGATAGGTTTTATTTCTCAAACACAAGACTTTTGTGTCTCTTCGATGACATCTCTGTCTCTGCAGCAGAGGAAACACAAGCCTCTTCAGGAGAAGAGTGGAAACAAGACTTAAATTACCTATTAATTAACTTCTGAAAAATTGTGAGTGTGATTAGCTGGTTTCCTGAATGTACCCTGCTTCACGGTCAAAGCAGCAGATTATTAATAGTGTGTGTTGTTGTGTTGGTTACAGCAAAAAAGAAAAAAGCCCACTGAAGCTTTAACCAACAATCATGTTTTTTGATTGCTGCAGAAGTTAAAGTAGCACTTGCATATTCACTGTATGATTAAAGGTATCTGTAACTCATTTAAATCTCTTTTGGACCAGATCAGGTTACCTTTGAGCTTCTGTTGTATTGCATAACAAGCCTTTCTCTCTTGGTCCAACTCGCTGCACAAAGTATCTACCAAAAAATAAAATCAAACCAATAAAAAATAAAATAATAATCTAAATGGTCAAAGGGGTAAGTAGAGGAATATGAACAGTGTGTTGTAAGAGGTGAGGCGTGACATATTCTGACCCCATGACCCCTGTGTGTACTTGAGGCCTGTATTTAAACGAGTGTAACTCTAAACCAATCCTTTAACGGCTGGCGTTAGTTGCTGTCTACTGCATGTAACCGATACAGCTCCAACATAATGCTCTGTCGATTCAGTTTTCTAGAGCATGATTTAGGAGAAAAATAATCTTTGAAAACAAAACACTGTCGTTTCAGGTTTACCTTTTAGATTATTCATTTTACTCGACGTAGCTGGCGTTTACAGGAAAAGGGCAGAATTTTCAATATTCAAGGGTCACTTTTCTGCGACTCGGCCTATGTTATTTAAACGCTGCTTTTTTTTTTTCCCACGTAAATTTAAAGAGCATTTATTTATTTATTTATGGAGGAACACAACAGACAGAGTGAGACCAACCTCGGACAATCTGCAGCTGCTGGACCATTTCCTCTCGGTAGGACAACTCCCGCTTCATTTGATCTTGAAAATTATCTGAAGAGCACCAGAGGCCAAATTAAACTCCAGAAACAATGTACAGTATGAAATTTTTTAGAGGGACTATACACACACCTATTATAGACAGAGGCCCTCTTCAGACCTTGCATTTCAGTCATTTCTATCATTTTCTCTCGTTTAGCTCTTTTTTTTTAGCAGACCATGCGCTAACAGAATATATAGCCTCGTTTCCACTGTGGGGAGTCAGTACAAAACGGTTTGTTTGGTTCCTCCTGAAGAGGCTTGTGTTTCCTCTGCTGGGTCCAGAGAGAGACATCTGCTGCAGAAACAGAGACGTCACCGAAGACACACAAAAGTCCTGTCTCTAATAAAATGCATTTGAAGCAGACTTTTATAAACGTTGCTCATTGTTAATTTATTTAATCTAAAGTAAATGCTGTTGTAGCAGTGAGAGGCTGGAGGAACAGCTGCTGCAGGAAACATTCAACTGTTTCTGTTTATTCCCATCTTTCTGAACATTACATTCACAGAGCTGCAGCAGGTTCCTGTCATTTAGAGACTCAATATTTGAGGAACAGGTCCTGCTTGTGTTTAATGCAGTGGAAACGATAAATACAAAGTTTAAATTCATGAATCCAGAGCCGTACCAAACTGACTCTGTTTAAAACACAAACAGCTGCTGAGAACAAACACTTTGTCGTTGGGCAAAAGTACATTCATCATGTTTCTGTGGAATTTATTGTTTATTGTTATTTATGTTTTTCTTTTCACTTCTCGTAACGCAGGCGTCCCCAAAATTGTGCGGTTCACTTTTTGGGGACACTTCAGACCCCTTTTAGTGGAAATGCACCAGAACCGACCCGACCCACACCGTACCGTCCCCGTGGAAACGAGGCTTATGTGTCACTCGAAAGGAAAAGGGGCATAAAGACTAAAAAAGAAAAAAATATTACAGATCATAAACATTTATGATAAATAAAACTGTTTTTACTAAATAGAAACATAAGAATGAAGAGTGTAAGTGTATTCTGGGAAATGCAGTTTAAGCTGCTAGCAATCCCTAATACAGAAAAGGTTAAAGCAAAGGCATCTGGACTTAGTTTTTATGGTGAAGATGTTTCATTGTCTAAGAGACTTTGTCAGTTCTAAGTTCAACTTATACAACAATCAAATCTGGGAGTTATCATCGTTTTGGTCTGAATACATGGGACCAGGAAGCCTCCACGTGTTCTCAAGATGTATTCAGCCCATTCACTTCTCGCACTGAGGCTGGCCACATTTGATCCGATCACTCTGTCTGGATTTTAAAGCCAGGTCTGAATGGGGGACAGACTTTAACGTCTAAAAAAAGGCGGAACTTACCTTTTAAGTGCTGAAATTCTCTTTCCAACTTTTTCCTGAGCTCCACTTGTTCAACCAGCTGCTTCTGCAATTCCTCTGTAAAAAGATATGACACAGCAAATCAGTGCAAATGAACGAAACAAGAGACTGGAGCCGTAGTGCTGACATCTCTGGGGTCTAAACTGTGTAAGTCAAAGTGTGAAGGGACATTATTGTGAATAAGATATAAGTACATAAAACCCTGAGATAAAAGTACTGTACAAATGTCAAGTGTACCTGTTCGAAAAAGATTAGGCTGTAATGCAGGGGCGCAGCTGTGAGGTATAGGCAAAGCGGGCAATTGTCTAAAGGGCCCCAAAAGACTAAGGAATGAGCATAATTAAAAATGTCTTTTTACAAATAACAGAGAGGTGCCATTAGTTTGGACAATATCACCAACACCACTGTCAGAAATGGAGCCATGAACACTTTGGCGTCTGGTTTTGGCATTTAACTCTCCTGATTCTTCCTTTTAAATAACATCTAGAGTGAAAGGGGAAGTCACACTAAATACTCGGCTCTAGAGTAAAAGGAACTCTTTCTGTTTTTTTTCCCTCTGTTTTGCAATAAGGCAAACACATTACCTGTATTTTCTGTTTACGTTCAAATAAAGACATTAAGGTTTAATATAGTCTAGGGCTTTGAACCAAAAGGGCGACATTTAACGAACTTTACAGGACGACCATAAGACTGACCATATTTAGACCTGAGTTTGTCTAAAACTGTCCCAACACGAGGTTTGATTTGGCCGTTAATAGAGCCCTTTTCACACATTCAGCCCGGACTCAGGGTTATTTTAATCGGACTCTTCCCTGACGTTTGTAGTGTTTGAGCTTGTCATGAACAGTTGGTGTTCTACTGAGAAGCGGGGGATGACACTTAATTAGCTTGACTGAACTAACATGAAGCTAACAATCAAATTAAACAATGGGTATATAGAGACCAGAAACAGCTACTATCGGTGCGGACTATAACATTGAAGATTAAAGGGTCTTAAAAAAGAAAACACATGTAACTATGAGAAAATTTAGGTATGGTTGTGCATGTATGAGCACATTTTCTAGTCTTATTTTGATGGAATTTTGAAAGGTCTGGCTCAAACAGACAAACGTTCCCGGTCTTCCAATTCCTCCACATCGGCAGTGACACACAGACAAAAGTTTTTAAAATAAAGAGTATTTCTTTTCATTGTGGCGTTTTGGGTACCTCTGCTCGATGGGATTTAAGTCTTAAATGATCAAACATACAAACAGATATTAGACCTGCATGCAACAATTCTTATTAACTATTAGAAGAACATACACTAGTCACATACACCTATTGGCTCCAATGTTCTGTGCCATTTCCACTAGAATAATGCTCCCTTTAAGCACCGACTCTTATGTTACATACAGTCTTTAAGTTTTTGATGAATAACCATGGGTTGATTAACATTATTATTGAAATCTTTGTGGCAGTAAAAGGATGGATCAAGAGCTTTCTTTAATTTTTTGACCCGACATGTCACCCTTTTGGTTTTCATTTGTTTCAAAACAGAGCTATAAGAACACATAAACAGAATAATCCAATTTAATTTATCAATTACTCTGAGATTAAACTGAATTTCTGTAACATGTCATTGATGTGGTGCTGTGGTGTATTTTGTGTTATTGTCCAGTCCTATTAGAATTTTGGACTGACATCTTCCAATGGGTTTCTAAGCATTACACTCAATAATGTGTCTTTATAGTACGAGAGTGAGCTGCTTATCATTTAAAGAAGGGTAAATAGATCCAGAAAAAAAGGAAAAAGCGTATCATTCTGTAAATGACTGGAAATGACCATCTGCTCCATCTTTTATCAAAAATATTTGGCAACAACATATTTTCTGACCTAATTGTACGAGTAAAGCAAGAATTTAAACATTATGACATTGGTATGTAATTTAAAAAAATCTATCTTAAAATATAAAAATAGGAAAGAAAGTGGTTGCCCGAGACTTCATTCATTATCAGGACCGGACCCCGAAATCTACAAATACTGAGGTACAATTACACGCTATGTTAAAAAAAAAAAGGTATAAAAACTTTAGGATAATGTTGAATAAACCAATAATGGAAGTACTTTCTTCACACGTTATTATGTTACTTGCATGGAAATGGAGTCTCTACAAAATAAAATATGAAATATGTCCCAGGCATATTCAGGTGTGTATAAAAGTCCAATCAATGGGCTTTTCCCCAAAGCCTCTGGTTTAACTTCGGACACACACTGGTCCTGAGATTATTGTTATTACTCAAACCATACACTGGTGTATGAATGTGTGAGTATGTTTGGAGTAGGCTCAAAATGGCTGCCACGTCTCCACCACCAGTGTGTGACTGTAGCATGAATGAATAATGGACTGTAAAGTGTTATTGTATTACTGTAGTATTATTATTATTATTATTATTATTATTATTATTATTATTATTATATATTATAATAACAATAATAATAACCATAATAATAACCATAATAATAACCATAATAATAATAATAATAATAATAATAATAATAATAATAATAATAATAATAATAAAAACTCGACACCCACCAGACTGTGTACCTCCAACTACGCAGTTCTACATTACAGTTATATTTTATAATTAAGAAGTGGCCTGATGAAAATAGCTCAGACATTTCAACTCTTAGGCTAAATTAATCTTTGTGCGTTCAAACAGATATTTTAATGCAAAGAATAAACAGCATTACAAATCTATTTTAAGATAATCTAAATTCTAATTTGACTTTACTTACATTTATGTTTTTTTTGTTTCTTTTATAACTTTTAACTTTTTGAGACCTTTTTTCATATTTTTTCAGATGAAGCAGGCCTTTCAACTCAAATACATACTCAAATAAAAATATTCCAGTTTTTATTAATCACTGTCATCCGGTTTAACTTCTATATTTCCATCTGACATTAGCTACATTTTTGTTTTAATTGAATTTAAATGGCACATGATCGTCTTCATCAGAGAATTTGAGCATTTTTTACGCAACATTATGGAAACATGAAACAGAAAATGGCTTTTATATTTTTCCCAGTTGCTCCTTTCTCTGACTCTGACTCGGGTTCGCGCGCAGAAGATGGATGTGCGCATAGCAACGGCTTCAGGTGCGCGTCTCTTCCCTCTCATCCATGATAAGTGCCATTTCGCCGCTTCAGACCCTCGCGCTGCCTGCCGCGGTAATTGCCATGCATAGCCCCGAGCTGCGTCGCATAATAACGGAGTCCCAGGGTTTTTCCAAGCGTTGTAAAATAATTAGCTGGCGCGCCTCGGGCTTATGGCTGTGTTCGTTAAAATATTAATAGCCTCTAAACGATTTCTCCGTACAATAACAAGTCCAAACTCCCACATCTTGTGATTAAGTGGTTAACAACTAGGAAAGACTCTAGGCCCACAAAAATGGAAATGTACAAACGAGAACATTTAGGCACGGCGTCGTTAGCAGGCCGCGGGCGAGGAGTGCGTAAAGAGACGGCACAGGCGCAGCGACCAAAATGAATGGCCCATTATTATTTTTTCTAATTAAATGATACCACCCACTTTTTAAATTTACACTCTAGTTTTAATTTGGGCTTTTAAATATTTGATTTGATGTGATTAGTGTCCATTGCATAGTTTGCATTTCCAAAAAGAAACATTTAATTCTCTTTTTAGGCCCAACATGTGACAAAAGATAAACGACTTCAAAAGCTTTTAAAATCTTTGTCATTGTCTTCAGGAAACGTACCTTTCGCCATGTTTTCCAGGGCTCGCTCGTGCACACTGATGTCGATGCGTAAAGCTCCATCTGCGGACAACAGTACACTCTATGACACAAAGGACTTGTGGGTAATTTATGACACAAAAAGGCCACTTCTTTTTAACTCACCTTGTCTGTTTTTTGGCTCTTCGTAAGACGCAGAGTGGCGTTGGCTTTGAGTTTCAGGCACGTGGTGCAGTCCTAGACACAAGAGGAGCTCAGTAAGAGGCTGTTGTCATCGTAAATATATGATATCATAATTGAGGAAAATAATCACCGTTGGATCTGCTCAATTGTTTTGCTCCAAAAGATGGGGGCTCGTGGAGGAGCACGTGGCGGTCCTTTTCAGCAGCATACACCTGTAAAATTAGATGTACAATGACTCGTAATGACACACTGCAATTATGTGTCATTTCCGCAGGTCTTGACATAATTGACCGGATCAAAAACAAACTGCAACAAACACAGATATTACTCTGTCTTTTAGTTTCATTCAGAGCGTGGCTCTTCACTGGGTTTTCAGGGAAATTCTTCAAGTGAACTGCTCTTTGTTACAGAAAACAAAACGCCTGTCCCCTTCATCTCAGACTGACTCTGGACATGTTCCAAAGCTGTGTTTAGCGCTGATTGGACTTTGATGGCGGCCCTCGGGGGCCATTAAAATGTCATTTACTGTGGACGTACCTCGTGGGGTGGGGAGGCGGTGCGCATGAACCTGTCCTCTTCTGGGCTGGCAGAGTGGGACTCCTCTGTGCACGAGGCTGTGGGGCTGGGAGCGCGCTCTGGCACGGCTTCGACTCCAGGAGACAGTCTGTCCGGAGACGAGCTCTGAAGCTCGTGCTCGTCCTGACCCCGGGGGGACTCTACGTCCACGTCCGGCTCCTCGTCGTCGGTGTCCCGCTCCGGGGACGCGGACCTGAGGCTGGAATCCTCACTGATGAAGTCTGGGGAAAGGTGTCCGGGGCGCGCGCCATAAAGTTTGGCAATGCTCTCTGCGTCCCGCACCACGGGCCTGAACGCAGACACGTAGCTCAGCTTCCGGTGCACGCCCTCGTCCCCGGAGCGGTCGTCCTCGTTGCGCGTGGATGAGGAGTGCGCGCTAGGGCAGCGCTCCTCGTGCGGAGGAACCGGGTTTAGGGGCGGGCTCCGGTCTCTGAGGTCCGGGTCCAGGTCCTGGCGCGCGCCCAGCTCCGATGGGGGCTTGTGGGGAGAGGCGGGGTACGGCGGCATGGGCAGGCCCCCGGCCGCGGGCCAGAAGACGGGGAAGGCCGGGTACAGCTCCTTGGCGCCGGGCCAGAATAGACCGGACACAGTCTTGGGCTCGTCGCTCTTCTTGGGACAGAGGCCGTAGCTGGGGAACGGGTATGGCGGCGGGAAGAGCGGCGGGGGCAGCTTCTGCAGCTGCATACTGAAGCTTTTACTGGGCACCGGGATCACAGGGTAGCTGCGCGCGCCCCCGAGGACAGCGCCTGGCCCGGGCTCGTCCTCGCAGCGCAGAGCCTTGTGGGGCACGTCCGGGCGGGGGCCCGCGCTGGACGAGGCCTGGTGTTTGAGTGGGGAGGGGGGCAACGTTCTCTTGCGGCTGCCGCCGTTGAACATGGCCTTGACGTCCTCCCACGCGTGGCTCACGTCGTCGGCCGACTTCTTCTCCGTGAGGCGCAGGTGGCGGCGCCACGAGTTGAAGTTGGCGGCGTCCGGCTGCACGTAGCGCGCCTCGGGAGTGCGGTGCGAGTGGAAGATGAACTTGTTTGGAGAGAAGTACATGCTGCACAGGCTGCACTTGATGCACTTGGCTCGAGAGCTGTTGTAGCGCGCGGGGATGAAGCTGCCCCTGCAGCCCCACGCGCAGTCGTGGGACACGTCGAAGGCAAAGTTCTCGGGCAGCTTCGGGGGGCTGTGCTCCCCCAGGAACGACTTGCAAAGGCGCTCGGCCTCGCGCTTTGTGATCATTCCGCAGCGGCGGGACGAGATGGGCATGGCCCCCGCGCGCCGCAGTAGCTCCAGCTGCACGGGCGTACACTGCACGCACGTAATGCCCAGCGCCACGCGGCGGTTGTGGATCTCGTTGT